>JAWNLW010000154.1:0-25583 GCA_035042075.1 Drosophila macrospina
TTTTTGTTGCTAACATTTTTTCAGTTTCTTTAACACGGTATGATTGTCCATTCATATTAATAAGATGTGCTTTATGAGTCAATCTGTCAACCATGGCTGCCACCAGTACTTTATCTTTTACTATTTCACTCCATCTGTCGAAGGCCAGGTTTGTTGTAATGATAGTTGCTTTCTTTCCAGCTCTGAGCGATAGATGGTTAAAGAGAAGTTCTCCACCTTCCTTATCGCAAGAAACATATCCGAACTCGTCACAGATAACCATATCATACCTTTGGAACCTAATTTCTAACTGTCTGAGGCTTTTTTGTGATCTGCATTCTCTGATTTGAGTTAGTAGATGTGGCACGGAGGTAAAAAATACCGTGTACCCCTCTAAGCAAGCCTTAATGCCCAAAGCTATTGATAAATGTGTCTTGCCTGTTCCTGGATTTCCACAAAAGACGATGTTTCGTCCTTCTTTTATAAAATCAAGTGTTTCTAACTCAGGTAGCACCATTTGTCCCTCTTTGGGTAGTTCTAGCCTAACTAGCTCCTGTAAATACTTTAGCTCAGGAAAGCCAGCCCTTCTGATACGTTGTTTACGTTTGTTTTCTGTACGTAAGTGTGATTCTCCAAACTAAGGTTGACATTACAAATATATACATCTTTTTCAAACACCCTCATTTTTTTGTGAGAGGGGATTTGAAAAGAAGTATTATTGATAGAAAGTCGATCTTTCAACACTTCATAAGGCGTTTTACCTTGCAGTGCGGCATTAGGCCTATGACAGTTATAAAAAATCTCCCACTCGTATAGCTTTTCAGCAATATCAATATCATCCTTATAATCAATCAGTTGATAAAATTCCATTTTATCTGTTAAATGAGATCGTTCAACTTTTCCATTTAGATGTGGACTAGCGGGTTTGATGTATACATGCCTAATTCCTAAATCTTGGCAGTGCCAATGAAATTTGGCTTGAAATTCATGTCCATTATCAGTTTGAATTGTATGTATACGAAAGGGAAATCTATCTCTAAAGTAATCTACAAAATCAATGGCATTGGCTTGAGTATGTTTTTCATAAATCTTTAAAGCTCTAGCTCGGGTGGCATCATCAATAGCTGTATACTGAAATCTTCTTATTTTTGTACCTTTTAAGTCCAAAAATGTGAGAAACTTCACATCAACCTGAATTCGATGTCCAGGGACTTGCTTTTCATAGCGTTTAAATTGCTTGATTGAGCGTTTTCGCTCATTATTAGGAAGTCTATTCAAACCATTTCGGCATAAGACTGAGTAAACTCCACTGGGAGAAACTGTTATGCCATGATAACGTTCTAGATACCAAGATATACGCTGTTGTCCCAAATGATATGTTTTACGTAAATAGAGAATAAGTTCTTCGGTTTGTTTAGGTACTCGAATCGTTAAGTTATAAGGACAAGGCTTACTATTGATAAGAGCTTCTTCTCCATCTTTTTCGTAAGTACGCTTCCATTGATAAAAACTCTCACGAGAAATACCATAATAACGACAAGCTTTAGAAACATTATTGATTTCTTTTGCATAATTGAGTACTCGCAGTTTTCTTCGAATATCGGATTGTGCTTTTGCATTCATAAAAGTCAAGATTAAAATTAAACAAGATATTAATTTTTAATAACCTGTCAACCCTAGTCTCGACTTTCATATAGGGTGTTTTTAGACTTCATCAACTCGTTTTTACTCCAGTCTGACTAGTTATTACTTACTCATGTGATCTTGGAAAACAAAACAAGAAATTTTTTTAATCTTAGAGGACAATGTCGTTTTAAGTTGTTTTAACCCATAATTGCCCTATTTTTTTTCTAATTTAACTCTATCTTTTCTAATTTAACTCTGTTTTGAAAATATTGTACTCTACCTTTGTGGAGCTTATCCCAAATAACTTTTCAAATAACTTTTCAAATAACTTTTCAAATAACTTTTCAAATAACTTTTTAGTAAATGAGATATTTATTGATAATATTGTTTTTAATAGCGATATCTTTTACAGATATTGAAGCACAAGTAACGATAGGGTCCGATAAACAGCCTAATGAAAATTCGTTATTGGATTTAAATGGAAACGGAGATGGAACATCTAATAAAGGATTACTGTTCCCTCGGGTAGCATTAATATCCCTGGATAATCCTTTTCCTTTATCAAGCCATGTTCAAGGTATGATTGTTTATAATACAGCCACTTCGGCCGAATCGGTTAGTACACAGGCTGCTGTATCTCCAGGAACTTATTACAATGATGGTAATAAATGGACAAGAGTAAGTGATTCAGATACGAATCCTTGGTATAATACAACAACACAATCAGCTGCAAAAGGTGTAGATGAGTCGATGTACCATACTGGAGCAATATCCATTGGATCATCTGATTTAGATGCAACAGCTCAATTACAAGTATCATCTACCTCAAAAGGATTACTGATACCGCGTTTGAGTACTAGCGATAGAGATAAAATTTCTACTCCGGCAAACAGCCTTATGATATTTAACACAACAACGAATTGTTTGAATTATTATGTCGAAGGTAATAGTAAATGGATTAGTCTTTGTGGTGGTTATGATAAAGCAACAATAAGTATAGATTGTTCTCAATCAAAAGGACCCCAAGGTTCTTATGTCGAAGGTAAGGCTCTGACTATAGAGAACACATATACTCTATCAGTTAATGTTACAGAGGTGGGTATGTATCAGCTTGTTGTGCAGACTGAGAATGGATATACTTTTTCAAAATCAGATATATTTACCTCTACAGGTACCTATGAATTAGTATTAGAAAGTCAAGGAGCTCCTATCAAAGCAGGAGAAGATGCCGTTACTATTCAAAATAATGGTGTGCCTCTAAAATTAGATTGTACTCTACCTCCGGTAAAAGTAAACCCTGCTACAATTAGGTATACATTGGATTCTTATCAAGTATATGGGGATTATTATACTAAAACGCCATTAGGAAGATCAAACTATATAGAAGTTGAAGTGAATGTGACTAATGCAGGTACGTTGAATCTTCAGTCATTATCTGATAACGGGATTCTATTTTCTTCAGGAGCCTTAACCCTTGAAACAGGTGTTCAGAAGATTAAATTGTATGGTCAGGGAACTCCTATTAAGGCAGGTACATTTACAGATAATACAATCACAGATGGAACGAACTCGCTTAATCCTGATATAACGGTAGTTAGTACTAAGGGTACTTTTGGAGATCCTGCAAATAGATGTCAAGAGATTCTTGACGAGTCTCCAATATCAGCAAGTGACTATTACTGGATAAAAGACAGTAATGGCAATAAACTTATGACTTACTGTCTGATGGATAACGGAGAGGCTTGGACTCTTATTCGATCTCTATCCGAAAGACAAATGATTGTTGTAGAAAGAAATCAAAATGAATCTATGGCAACCCAAAGAGCAAGAAACCTTGTTACTACAGAGAACGGAGTATTTAATGAATATGCATTCTCTTTAGCAGCAGCAACCGTCAACAATATAGGTAATTCATCCTTGCCGTATAAATATAAGTTTACGATTAAGGAAAAAGGACATACCACAGCTCAAGGAGCAACAATGGATCAGGTGGAAAGTACAACTGTAAATGTACTAAACGACAATTGGGCTAAAGAAAACTATTGGAATGTTACCGTATATCAGGGTAACCCATCATCAGCTCTTTATTTCATAAGTTCAGCTACTAATAATACGACAGAAGGAAAGATATTTGGTAAAGCATTAGCTAAGCCATCAAATACTAGTGTTAATTACTTCTTTGATGGCATTCCATTTCGTGTCAATCCGAATGGATTTTATAGCTATGTCAACTTCTTTACAGGATTCTATGGTGTGCAAGGTTATGTTGGGAATAATACTCCGGAAAATAACGTAACATATACATATCACGATAGTGAAAACGGCGGTAATGGAAAAATATTTACCTATAATAAGTATTATATAAATGATCTCTTTGGTGTATTCTTGAATAACGAAGCTCAATTAAATCATCATATTGGGACTTGCTCTAACAGTGATGACGATTTTGGAGGAGCTAGTTATTGTAATGCAGGATGGGCTAATTGGAGAGCTCACAAATTTAATAAAAATGCCTCGGGGACGTATGAAGGTCGAATTATGCAGACTTGGGTGAAATAGATAAGAAATAAGAAAATAATAGGATATCATAATGTCCTATTATTTTCTCAATATTTAAAACAATGAGATATTTATTTCTATTTTTTTCATAGGACAGACTTTATTTGCACAGCAATCTTATACAGTATCTGGTAGATGTAATGATACTGTAGATAAGGTATATTTATATTATCCTATAGAATCTGAGTATTATGTAGATTCATGTAATGTAGTAGACAATATGTTTCTATTTAAAGGGTCTGTCGATTATCCTAAAAGGGCAATATTAGAATTCAAAAATAAAAAAGATGCCCATTTAAAAACAGATCCTTCTTCTATTAATTTTTATATAGAGAATTCTCCCATTACGATTTATGCAAATTCTGATACAATAAAGATTAGTAATTCAAGAACGCAGGAGTTGAGCGATGAATTTACGAAAAGTTTAATACCTATCCAGCAAAAGATGGATAGTATATATGAAATATACTATAATCGGAGTCAAGAAAATTCTGTTTCAAAATCTTTACAAGACTCTATCTATATAGAGATTAATAAGCTAAACGGATTAAATGCTGAAGCTATTACTAAGTTTGTTGCAAAGCATCCTAATGATTTTTTTAGTTTATACTTATTGCAATCCCTTATGGATAACCTACCAGAATCTGGTGAGTTATTTATATTGTATAATAATTTATCCGAAAATATAAAAGAATCATTACTAGGATTAAAAATCAAGTCAAAATTAGATGATATAGAAAGAACATCCATTGGATCTAAAGCTCCTGATTTTGAATTACAAGATTTAAATAATAAGAATTTTAAATTATCTGATTTTTATGGAAAATATGTCCTTCTTTTATTTTGGTCATCCGATTGCTCTCATTGCTTAGATGAACTTCCAAACATAAAGAAAATATATAATTTATTAGATAAAGACTCTTTTGTTATAATAGCTATTGCTCAAGACAATATAGAAAGATTAAAAGAATGGAGATCTTTTGTAAAAGACAATAATCTAGAATGGGTAAATGCTTTTGATGAGCGTGTAAATGGGAAGAAAAATTAGCAACTTTATATAATATAAATAAAACTCCATATGATATTATTCTAAATCCAAAAGGAGAAATAATAGCAAAAAATGTTTATGGAGATAACCTTTTTAATCAATTGTCTTTTTTATTAAGCAAAAAACTTGAGTCATATTAATTAACCGGAGAACTGTTTTGTATTGTAAATTAAACAATATGGTGATCTAGGTAGAGCTTTGTAATATTTTATTTTAACGTAGGCCTGTACCTATATTTTTATAAACTTTTTTATTTTTTTAATGAGATACTTACTTATAATATTGTCTTTAATAGCAGCATCTTTTACAGATGTTTACGCACAGATAACAATAGGTTCGCATACGGATCCTAATGAAAATTCGTTGTTGGATTTAAATGGAAACGGAGATGGAACATCTAATAAAGGATTACTGTTTCCTCGGGTAGCGTTAATATCCCTGGATAGTCCTTCTCCTTTATCAAATCATGTTCAAGGTATGATTGTTTATAATACAACTACCTCAGATAGTTCAACCGCAACTGAATCGGCAGTATCTCCAGGAAACTATTACAATGATGGAAATAAATGGACTAGAATGAGTGATTCAGATACGAGTCCTTGGTACAATACAACAACACAAACGGTGGCAAAAGGTGTAGATGAGTCTATTGACCATACTGGTGCAGTATCCATTGGATCATCTAACTTGGATGAAACTGCTGAACTACAGGTTTCATCGAGTACAAAAGGTTTATTAATACCGCGATTAACTAAAAGTGAAAGAGATAATATATCGAATCCTGCTAATGGTCTTATTATATATAATACGACAACAGATTGTGTTAATTATTATGTCGAAGATTATAGTAAATGGATTAGCCTTTGTGGTGGCTATGATAAAGCAACAATAAATATAGACTGTGCTAAATCAAAAGGACCAGAAGGTTATTATATAGAAGGTACTGACCTGAATACAAAGAATGGGTACACTCTGTCAGTAAATGTTACAGAGATAGGTACGTATCAGTTTGAGATACAGACTGGAAATGGATATACTTTTTCAAAATCAGGATTATTCACTACTACAGGTACCTATAATATTGTATTAAGAGGTCAGGGAACCCCCATTAAAGAAGGAGAAGATGCCGTTGCACTTCTAAATAATGGGTATGCTGTAAACTTGAATTGTACTCTACCTAGTGTAACAGTAAATCCTGCGATTGCCGTATATACAATAAATTCTTATGAAGTATATGGGGATTATTATACTCAAAAAGATTTAAATGAATCAAACTACATAGAAGTTGAAGTGGATGTTACTAGTCCTGGTGCACTAAATATTCAGTCATCATCTGAGAATGGAATTATGTTTTATTCAGGAGACTTAATAGTTGAACCTGGAGTACAAAAGATTAAACTTTATGGTAAGGGGAAGCCTCTTAATTCAGGTACATTTACAGGGAATACGATCTCAGATGGAACAAAATCACTAGATCTTGAGATAACTGTAATTCGCACCTTGGGTAGTTTTGAGGATCCAGCAGATAGATGTCAACAGATTCTAGACGAGGTTTCAGCATCAGGTAGTAATTATTACTGGATAAAAGACAGTGGCGGTAATAAATTTATGACTTACTGTTTAATGGATAACGGAGAGGCTTGGACTCTTATTCGATCTTTATCCGAAAGACAAATGATTGTTGTAGAAAAAAATCAAAATGAATCTATGGCAACCCAAAGAGCAAGAAACCTTATTACTACTCAGAACGGAGTATTTAATGAATATGCATTCTCTCTATCATCTGCAACCGTCAACAATATAGGTAATTCATCTTTACCATATAAATATAAGTTTACGATTAAGGAAAAAGGGCATACTGCAGCTCAAGGAGCAACAATGGATCAGGTGGAAAGTACAACTGTAAATATATTAAACGACAATTGGGCTAAAGAAAACTATTGGAATGTTACTGTATATGTAGGTAACCCTTCTTCAGGGAATTTCGTAGGTTCAGCTACTAATAATACGACAGAAGGAAAGATATTTGGTAAAGCGTTAGCTAAGCCATCGAATACAAGTGCCAATTACTTCTTTGATGGCATTCAATTTCGTGCCAATTCTTATGGATTTTATAGCTCTGCGAACTTCTTTACAGGATTTTATGGTAATCTTGGTGATGTTGTTGGAACTAATGCTACAGCAAATGATATAACGTATACATATCAAGATAGCGAGAATGGAGGTAATAGAAAAACATTCACCTACAACAAGTATTATATAAATGATCTTTTTGGCTTATTCTTGAATAACGAAGCTCAATTAAATCATCATATTGGGACTTGCTCTAACAGTGATGACGATTTTGGAGGAGCTAGTTATTGTAATGCAGGATGGGCTAATTGGAGACCTCACAAATTCAATAAAAATGCTTCAGGTGAATATGAAGGAAGAATTTTTCAAACTTGGGTAAAATAGATCAAATGTAAAGAAAAGACTAGGACTGTATATAGTCCTAGTCTTTTCTTTTTCGTATAATAAGAATTACAAATCAGGTATCAATTTTCTTTTTCACTTTCGAGATCGTATGTCTCGAGCATTTCAATAAATACTCAATCTCGCTATAACTTTTACCCACCTTTAGTAGGCTCCGGATTTTTTCATGTAATTCTACGTTCTCAGGTCTTCCTTTATATTTTCCGTCTACTTTAGCTTTTAATATACCTTCTGATTGTCTTCTTCTTCTATCTGTGTAATCTTTTCTTGCCGTAGCAGCAAGAATATCTAGCATCATTGCATTTACTGCTGAAAGTATTCTTCGTTGGAATTCATCATTGGCAGTAATAAAGTTGTAACTAGTGGGCAAATCGATAGAGATTATCTTTAGTTGATTATCCAATATTATGGATTTGAGTTTATGCCAATCTTTTTCTGAGAGCCGAGTTATTCTATCAATCTGCTCTATCAATATTGCGTCTCCAGGATCTGCAATCTCTAGTAACCTGAATAGTTCTAGGCGTTCAAGTTTTGCTCCTGACTCATATTCAATAAACCATGCAGATATTTTTATTTTCAAATTTTCAGCAAATTCACACAATATTTTTTTTGCACGTAAAGCATCTTGTTCTTTGGTTGAAGCTCGTAAGTAGGCATATACTCTCATTGATAGTGCAGTTTACATAGTTCTTTTATATTGGTGCAATATACATTGATTTTTCATATAAAAGAATCTCTGAAAAAGTCAATCTTTATGAGTACACCTAATATGCACTATTTTAAAATTAAAACACGAGAACATACATTCATATGTTCTCGTGTATCCAGGCGTAGCCATCGACAGAGCTATTGCTCCTCAAGGTCGTCCTCACGTTGCCTCTTTGTCCTCTTCACTCTGCATTGCAAAGATAGAAATATTTACCATAAATATTCAAATACGAAGATTAAATAAATATGCTAATATATATTTATGCGTTAGCATATTTATTTAAATATATATTGTACATTTGATTTTATTAAAAAATTAAATATGAGGAAAATAGTTATAGCTCACCAAAAGGGAGGAGTCGGAAAAAGCACTGTAGCTCTCAATTTGTATCACACATTGAGAGGGAAAATGAATGTTGCTATACAGGACTACGACAATCAAGGTACTATTTTACGAGCATTAGGAGATGAACTTGTATATAGAAAAGGAGAAAAATTAGGAGACCACCAACTCTTAATAATAGATACACCTCCTTATCTTTTTCATGAACTTCCGATTCTTCTCAGAGAAGCTGATATGGTAATTATACCTACACGAAAATCAATACCTGATCTGTTAGCAATTGGTGATACTATTGAAATTGTGAATGAAGGAAAGTCGAAAAACAAGGATTTGAAAGTTTTATTTTATATAACCAAGTCGATAGCCGAACTTCTCTAAATGAACCAATAGAAGAAAAAATAAAAGCAATGGGTGTTGAAGCCTTTGTTTCACAATTACACAATCGAGTAAACTATTCGAGAAGTATTATGTCAGAAACAGGTATATATGGTCTTGATCAAAAAGCAGAACAAGAATTCAAAGAATTAACAAACGAAATATTGACTAAATTTATATAATACTTTATGGCAAAAAAGAATGATGTAGACTTGTTGAATGCAATAGACAAATTCAGTTCGTCATCGGTAAAACTAAAAGAAATAAAAGGGGTGGTGGGAGAAGAAACTACTCGAACATCTTTTGATATAAGTAGAACAAAAATGCAAAAGTTAAAAGTTTACTTAGCAAAGAATGATCTTACTCTACGTGATTTTATTATGTTACATGTAGATGAAGTAATAAAAGAAATAGTTTAAATAAATATTTAAAAGCATATTTATTTAAATATTTATATATGCGAATATGCTTTTTAATGATTAAACACATTCTTATTAAATAAACAGGTATGGAAAAAAATAGACTCAGCAGAATCCCTCAGAATTTTTCCTTTGATAAAGATGCCTTATTGCGTACTTTTGGTGAAGAATCAGCTATAATACGAGATGTTATTGTTTATGCTTCAAATTATCAACTATTAGATCTTTGGGGTAATATAACGTTTTCGATAGAGGATTTTTGTCTAGAATTTGGATATAATAGAACAACTATCCAGCGGACACTGCCAGCATTTAAAAATTTGCCTGAAAATAAGTTACCGATGATTGATGACCATGTTTTTGATAGCTTATTTGAATATGCACTTTACCGAGCTCTGAAAGAAAATGTTGTATTCAAACGAAAAAGAGGAGATAAAGAAACCTTTGAATCAGTACAACTGATTAGCCACCTCGATGTGATTTACAATAAAAGTTCTCGCAAACTATCAAAAAGGATTTATTCTTTGAAGTTAGGACATAAAATTATAGAGAATTTGTTTAAAGAGTACCATTTGATAGATTTTCAAGATTATAAACGATTACGTTCGAATAAGATATCATCAGTTGGTGCTTTCCGTAACTTTTACTTATTTATTGCTCGTATTATAGCTCAGGTTCGATTCTATCAGAGATCTAATTTACCTGAAACTTTCATTGTTCCTATAGATGATTTATGCAATGTTTTTGGAGTTAACTATGATGCACCCAAAAATAAGAAATCTTATATTTCACGTACACTAAGTCTTATTAAAGATTCTCTACATAATACAAAATTCGAATGGTCATTTGTCGATAATGGAACTAAACATAGCTATTTTGTTCAATTTGAATTTGAGGATGAGACCTTAAATTACTTTGATGAGCGACTTAAAGCTGTTTTCTTTAAAAAATTACACAATTTAGCAGAACAGCTATATATGAAAGAACAAGGTAATACTAATCACTATAGTAGCATGCTTGAAGCTTATAGAAATATGGATAAAGAAGACTTCTATAAATGGTTTATGAGCGATAATTCTATAGAAAAAAAGCTTGAAATATGGAATGATGTTTATGCGACAACTTTTGGTGTATCCAACCTTTAGTTCTTTAGTTAGTTGTGTAGTTGGGTATCCATTTCTTTAGTTAGTTGTGTAGTTGGGTATCCATTTCTTTAGTTAGTTGTGTAGTTGGGTATCCATTTCTTTAGTTAGTTGTGTAGTTGGGTATCCATTTCTTTAGTTAGTTGTGTAGTTGGGTATCCATTTCTTTAGTTAGTTGTGTAGTTGGGTATCCATCTCTTAGTTAGTTGTGTAGTTGGGTAGAACATTCAAAAAATAACAATGGCTTATTATCAGATGATTACAAATATTAGTTGTGCAGTTGTGTAGAAGAAATAATAAAGAATAACAAGAATAATAAATCCGAAAATAATTACACATTATTCTATTAATAAATAAGGCGTTTTTCGATTCTGTATTTTCAAGTTTAGTTATTTTATCAAGACGAAAAACAATTTAATTATAGGTTTTTTTAGCTATTGCAAAGACATTGCCTAGAACTTTCTGCTTTTATAGAATTTGAACTGTTACTTGATTATTACTTATATTGATTGTAAACCGAAACTAGTACTTTTATTAGACCAAATTAGAATGAATAATTTCTAACTTGGAAAAACTAATAATTATGTCTAAAGAATAAAGTGTCAGAGTCAGAAGATTCAAGCAAACCACCAATTTAAAGCATACTTATCCTATCATGAAGAATAGATTAGCTCAGAACTTCAATACTATAAGTGAAAATCAAGCTTAAAATGAGATAGGCAGTTTTTCGTATTCTATTTCTGAAATACTAAAATATACGGGAATCAGTAAGCCAAATGTCCGGTGAAGAGCAATATATCAAAAAGGAATGACTGATTATGGCATTTACATTTTTCATCATGAATAAATGTATCTACAAAATGTTGTAGTTGATAGTTTTATGAAAAACATGCATTTAAAAGCTGAAATTATGAATTAAACGATCGAAATGTGTAAGAAGTTTTAGTTTAAACAAACCTAACTTTGCGTTAGTTCTTTTTAAGAAGTTATCTTCTTTTATTATAAAAAAACAATAAAATTAGAATAAACAATTGGTTACAAGTATGACCGTTAAAAATTAGAAGCTTGTGTTATATCTCTATTTAATTGTGATATAGGTAGCTCTAATAGGATCGAGGATACTTTTATTTTAAGTACTAAAATATACAGTCAAATTGTATCTAATGGAACAACTTATTTTACAAATTCAAAACTTAACAGAATTGTTAAGAATATAAAGATCATTTTAACTTATTTGAGTTTTATAAACTTTGATAAAATTTGGCCTCTTCATATTTAGATATATATCTAACACAGATAAAATATTTATAAATTGGAAATAGCAAATATTAACAATTATGAGTAAGTTAAGCCATTTTAATGGCTTAATCTTTTATGTACAAAGAATAGTAAACAAAAAAACTCAGTATTTTATGACTATGGGAAAAAATAAATTTCATAAGAAAATTAACATATTTTTAGTCTCTATTATCATGGTAGGATTTATGTCTTCTTGCTCAAGTGATAATGAGCTTGACATTACTAAATCGAATGAAGCAACTAAGTCTTTTTTAAATATCTCGATTAATGGGCTTGATAATATAAATAATATTCGCTCATCAGGTAATGTTGCAAACCCTACCGATCCTACGCGTATTGACGAAACAAAAATATATAGCCTTGAAGTATTGATCTTTAAACCCGATGGGAGTAGAGATGGTTACGCACATATTGATCGAGAAATTGATGGTGCTGATTATAAAGAAATATCAGAAATTAAAGATATATCATTTACAGCCAGTTCTAGTGGTCGAGATGTTTATGTTATTGCTAATGCTAGCGACCAATTTTTTTCAACTGTTACCACCCTTACCTCATTTAAGAGTAAGTTAGAGTCTTTAGGTACTCAAGGTTCTTATTTGCATCCCGGGGTAATCCCTCCTTCTCCTAGCGACTCTCCTATTGGCGGAGTTGATCCATCTGATTTAAAAACAAATCTGACGATGGTTGGATCTATTTTAAATTATTCTTTTGATAATACAGCAAATCATCACTACCTAGGTTATGCCACTGCCAATGGTTTCCCTGGCGGAGTTGATCCAACAGGAGGTAAGGGTGCTGTTATTGGTACAGCTGGATCTCCGTTCTACTTAGAACGTTTAGTAGCACGTGTAGCTCTAAAGAAAATCTCATTTGCTTTACCCACATCTTTAGCATTTGAAACAGGCTTTCCAACATCAGAATATAGCTATCATTTGGATACTGTCTTTCTTGCAAATGTAAAAGAAAAATCAAGATTTTCAACAAATGCTACTATACCCACAGCCAATTTTGGACATGGAGATCAGATTGGATATAATTTTTTAAGAACTAGCTTAACCAACATAAGTAGTACCAGCACACTCGATCAAAAATTAGAAGAGCCGATCTACTCTACTAGTTATGATATAACAACTAATGATATTCCTCTTTGGTTTTATGTTCTTGAAAACCAAGATTCGTCATTTCCAACGACTTTTGTTATTGGCGTTAGATATAACTTTAAAAGTACAAAAGATAATAAAATAAAGACTGTCAAATGTTATTATCCTGTAGTTGTAAACAGACCCGGATATCCCAATAAGCCTACAGGTCAGCATGACTATATCAAGAGAAATAATCAATATGGTTTATCTGTAACTATCAATAAAATAGGTTTATTATCTACTTCTAGTATAAATGAATTACGTTCAACGTCAACCGAACTTAACTATTTAGATGAATCTATTATTTCGGTAGAACAAGAAGTTGGTACAAACTTATTCTCTTGGATTGGAGATACATATAATGATTAATAAATAGAATAATGAAAAAATATATGTTAACAAAAAAAGCACAGATTCTCTGATTTGATTGTTAAAGGTTCTATTCTGTTATTTATATTAGTTTTTCAATCATGTGGAAATAACAATGAAATTACTGATCCTATAGATGACTCCTCTTCAGGGGGTACATCTACTGCCAATATAGAATTGAAATTTGCTTCGGCATCAAATCTTGTCGATAATGCATTATTGTACGCATTCAATACCTCTAAGCAGTTCCAATATAAACTACTCAATGTGAATAAAACAGAAAATAAGCTATCTACAAGCATGACCGTTGGAAACTGGAATCTTGTACTGCTATCTTCTGATTCAGATATTGAAAACACAATAACGCGACCATCTTTCAATGGAGCGATGAGTACTTCTAAGATGTGGGAAACTCCTTTAAATTCGAGTGGTGACTTTCTAACTCAGCCTCCTGAAGAACTACGTTACGCATCTTTTCTGAATACTGATATTGTTTCTAATACAATAACTTATATTAGAAATGCAAAGCTTAATAGATGTGTTGGAAAAATAAGAGTGATTTTAAATCATTCCGGTTTTGGAGATATTCCTGCAGGACAATCTACAACTGACTATATTGAGCTACAGGATGTTCCTACAACATTGTCATGGGAAAGTAAATTTTTACCAAATGCAATAACACCAACAGTTTCGGCTAAGCCACTTAGAAGTTATCTGAAATTTGATGTAACAAGCAAAGCTGACACGATTAATTTTATAGTTCCTGCTCACATGGGAACAGATGCTACGGACGTTACTACACACAAAGTTAAGATGAAAATCTCCATGATGTTAGGAGGTAATCCTTTTACCGGAAAAGGGGTTGTTACTATTCCTTTCTATCCCGAACCAAATCAAATAGTAGATGTTAACCTTACTTTTAGAGGCGAGCCCGATGCTCTGTTAGATGTAAAAGTAAAGGTTAAAGAATGGGAAACGGAACTCAGTCAAAATGAAAATAATTGGTCATTATAAAAATATTATAATATAAAATATAGATGAAAAAACAAAATAGTAAGTATACAAAACTAATTACCTCTTTTGTAGTGCTATTCTTTAGTATAATCATACAAGCTAACGGGCAATCCATGTATTTTGCCTCAGGAGATACGCTAATTGCAAAGCAATTATCAGACAAAGAGTTTGCACTAGATCCTAATAATAATCTTATATGTAAAGTAGAAAATGGTAGGCTTGTAGCCCGATTAAAAGGTGAATTATTTGAGTCTTTGAGGACCGGTTATTCAGTTAAAAAAAAGGATAAAATAAACTATTATAAAAATGATGGCACTATTGTCGGATATTATGTGCCATCAGAAGGTCGGTATTACTCGAGATCTGAAGGACGTAACGGAGAATACAAAGAAGCTCAAGTTGCTCTATTGTATAATAACTTGATATACACAACAGACAATAAACCCACTTATAGAATTGACGAAGGATTTGATCCTGAACTAATCGGTTTTATTTTATTCTAGTTTGGTTATGATGAAATATAAATTATTATTGACAATATTTTTCTCCCTAGTCTTCAATATGATTTGGGGGCAGTCCGCGCAAGTTATTAATCCTAATGGTGGAGCCGGTTTAACTGATGGTTTGAAAATTCAGGTCAATACTACAGGAAAGTTAGCTGTGTATCGCCAAAATAAGTCTCAATATTATTATGGTTATCAATGGCCCGCAGGTGCTGATGGCGGGGTAGATTTATTCTTTAAGTTTGACAATGGAACCACATATAGTAATCCTATTGAAGATATTGGTATGATTTCATGCTCTACAACGCAAGCTAAACAAGAAGGAAATGACTGGACAACGAGTATTTCCGGTTATGTTAAATCTCCTATACTAGATTCTGACGGTAAAGCAGTAAGATTTTATGTTACAATGGAGTTTAAATATACGCATCCTAATAGATACTTTTTAGTAGATTATTATGTGCGTGCTCCGGCAGATTTAATAGTACCACAAACAGTGCATCTATATTTAACTCACGATGCTTATATATTAGGTCATGATGCTTCGAGATCATATATGTCCAAGAATGAGACAGGGCATTTTGTGGGCGATTATAGAGAGATTGCTGATGAAGGGCATTGTACAGGTGGATCTGTAAATCCTGTTTATCCATCCGCTCATGGTTTTAAAACCAAAAATGGATTTAGGAGCTATTACGCTGGTAAACATTCCAATACTATTAGAAAACAAACAAATTCTGTTTTAGAGCTTCCAAATACAATTGGTACAACTTGTATTGATGACGATGTCGCTGTAGAGTTTACAATTGGTCCTCTTGTGGCTGGGGCTACTGGGGCTAAGCAAGTAATGCATGGATATGGCAATAATAAAACAGAATTTGATAATATTCCGGTAAATGATCCCGTTCCTCCTTCAGGTTCGTCATCGCCGGTAGTAGTTAATTTTGCATCAGCATCTTTTAGTGAAAATGAAGGTAATACTTCTCATGCAGCTAATGAGATTAAAATTACAGTGAGTGGAGGAACCCTTATTACCGATCAGATCTGTAATTTTACAGTAACAGGTGGTACTGCGGGCCAAAATACCGATTTTAGTTACGTAAAAGGATTCATTATACCGGCAGGAGATTATGCAAATTCACAGACATTTACTCTAAATAATTTTACGATTATAGGTAATGGGATATGTCAGGATGATCGAACAATCAATATAGAAATAGATTCTGGTTCCTGTAACGATCTGATTCAAGTAGGAACGCAAGGAACAACAATATATACTATTTTGGACGACGATAAGACTAACGTAAATCAACCGGATAATGCTGTATATTGTAAAGAATCTTTGACTACTCAAGTAGTATTTTCAGGAAATACAGTTTCTGGAGGAACTTATAATTGGACCAATTCGAATATCGCTATCGGTTTAGGGGCAAGTGGAACAGGCAACTTACCTAGTTTTACGGCTAAGAATACGACTTCTAATCCAATAACAGCAACAATAACCGTAACTCCCAAGCAACAAGGTAGTACTTGTGTGGGAGTCTCTAAGACGTTTACCATTACCGTAAACCCTAGTCCTACAATAAGCACAGCATTAAGCAACACTACAGTATGTAACAATACTTCCATTGCTGCTATACCGCTAACAAGTGCGACTACAGGTGCTACATACAGTTGGATCAATTCGAATACCGCTATCGGTTTAGCGACTAGTGGTATAGGTAATCTGCCTAGCTTTACCGCTACCAATACAACAGCCAACCCTATCAGTGCTACCATAGTGGTGACTCCGACCGTCAATGGCTGTGTAGGAACACCAAAGACATATAGCATCACCGTAAACCCTACTCCGACACTGAGTACAGCATTAAGCAACGCTACAGTATGTAACAATACTTCCATTGCAGCGATACCGCTAACAAGTGCTACTACAGGTACTACATACAGTTGGACCAATTCGAACACGGCTATCGGTTTAGGGGCAAGTGGAACAGGTAACCTACCTAGCTTTACGGCTATCAATACAACAGCCAACCCTATCAGTGCTACCATAGTGGTGACTCCGACCGCCAATGGCTGTGTAGGAACACCAAAGACATATAGCATCACCGTAAACCCTACTCCGACACTGAGTACAGCATTAAGCAACGCTACAGTATGTAACAATACTTCCATTGCAGCGATACCGCTAACAAGTGCTACTACAGGTACTACATACAGTTGGACCAATTCGAACACGGCTATCGGTTTAGGGGCAAGTGGAACAGGCAACCTGCCTAGCTTTACGGCTATCAATACAACAGCCAACCCTATCAGTGCTACCATAGTGGTGACTCCGACCGCCAATGGCTGTGTAGGAACACCAAAGACATATAGCATCACCGTAAACCCTACTCCGACAGTGAGCACAGCATTAAGCAACGCTACAGTATGTAACAATACTTCCATTGCAGCGATACCGCTAACAAGTGCTACTACAGGTACTACATACAGTTGGACCAATTCGAACACGGCTATCGGTTTAGGGGCAAGTGGAACAGGTAACCTACCTAGCTTTACGGCTATCAATACAACAGCCAACCCTATCAGTGCTACCATAGTGGTGACTCCGACCGCCAATGGCTGTGTAGGAACACCAAAGACATATAGCATCACCGTAAACCCTACTCCGACAGTGAGCACAGCATTAAGCAACGCTACAGTATGTAACAATACTTCCATTGCAGCGATACCGCTAACAAGTGCTACTACAGGTACTACATACAGTTGGACCAATTCGAACACGGCTATCGGTTTAGGGGCAAGTGGAACAGGCAACCTGCCTAGCTTTACGGCTATCAATACAACAGCCAACCCTATCAGTGCTACCATAGTGGTGACTCCGACCGCCAATGGCTGTGTAGGAACACCAAAGACATATAGCATTACTGTACGACCAATGGTTGTTGTGGGAGTCTTATCTGGCAACCCTTATGTTTGTTCGGGTTCTGTTCCTCAAACGATAAAGAGTACTCCTACAACAGGAGGTACTGGAGCATTCACCTATCAATGGCAATCAAGCCCTGATAATGTATCGTGGACCAATATAACAGGAGCTACTAATGCAGACTATACTCCTGCAATAATATCTCGGGATACTTACTTTAGAAGAGTATCAAATGATATTTGTGGAGCATTCAACAGTTCTGCCTTTAAAATAACATTAGTTCCACAAGGAGTTAAATTTACATGGAAGTCAACAGCTACTAGTAATGACTGGAATAATCCTAATAACTGGATTAATTCAGGAGGATTAACTAATGCAGTTCCTACTATTTGTAGTGAAGTACATATTCCGGGTAATGCAGCAAAATATCCATCATTAGATAATAACACAGTGACTACTACTTTTGGTACACCAAAAGCAGATAAAATAGTGTTTCATTATGGAGGACAATTAGCATATCCCCACAATCTAACATATAATAAAGCCCTTATACAATATAACTGGGGCTATTATAATGGAATTGGTTTGACTGACGGAGCACAGCCAACAGTAAATGGAGATGCATCACTGAGTGCTCCATTTATGAAACGTGACAATTGGTATATGTTGGCAATGCCTTTAAAAATGATGGCTTCAGGAGATTTCGCTATGGCTGGATATCCCCTTACATGGCAATCAAATTTTGCAGCAACTGCGACCCCTCAAGTAGGCCCTATCGTAGGAGATTTTAGTAGCCCGGTAGCAACAAATGATGTTGATATATCTACACTAAATAATGCTTTGGCAATAAAGGTTGCAGCTTATAAAACGTCACCCTCTGCAATAGGTTATAATAATCATAAAAACCTAGAAGGGCTTAAAGGTATCTTGGAAATACCCTTCTTCGATAACGTAGATGTTGCATCTTACCACCCAGGGCATTTATATGATAAATATAGTAAACAAAGTACATTTTTCTCTTTTGATACAAAAACATTACAGAAGTTAAATTCACCGATTGGAAGAATGAAACGTAATTCAGAAGCTTATCGTTTTGTATTTGAAAATTCTAATAATGCTACTCCGACTATAGACGTATTAGGTAGTACACCGGTATCTGTACCCGGCTATGAATTGGAAATAAACTCTCCTATTCAGAGAGCAATAATGATTGGAAATCCGTTTATGTCTACTATTAATACACAGAATTTCTTTGATGCAAATAGTGCGTTATTAAAGCAATCTGCAGGTTATTATGTATTTTCGACTACCAGTCAAACATGGGAACAGTTTATATATTCACCAGATAACAATATTAGACCCTTGCAGGCTTTTGTTGTCACTCTAGCAGATGGTAAAAATACCGGAGTATTAAAATTCCCTCTAGAGGGAACATTTGCTTTGACAGGATCCGGATATAGCGGAAGCTCCCGAATAACACCATCAGGACGCTCTTTGTATGTAACGATTTCGGCAGATAATGGTGATTCCAGTAATTATGCTATTTTAAATTCAGATACGGAAAATGGTATAGTTTCGGATGTAAAAAAAATTATTTATCCGGAAGGACATGTTACACCAGAAGTCTTTTTTGTTGGGTCAGATAATAAAGACTATAATTTACTACAGGTATATAATAATGATGTCAAAGAAGTGAAATTAGGAGTGAAAACATCAAATCAAAAAGATGAACAAATATTGAGATTTGATAATACTGAAAACTTTGTTTCAGCTAATGGACGCTCTCTATTCTTAGTCGACAAGTTATTACAAACCAAGCAAGATTTAAGAAAGAACAAGACATATAAATTTACTCAGAGTAAAGTTGATGAATCATCACAATACGTTAATATGAATCGTTTTGTATTAAGCTTTGAGGAAAATAATACGATTGACAATATGGGTGATGACATTACAATCATTTATACAAATGAAGGTAATTTAAAAATAATTGCGACTAATGGATTAACTCAATTTCAAATATATAATATGGTAGGGCAGTTAGTCTATGAAAGTGGACAGTTGCCTAAAAACCAAGTATATGAAAAAACTTGTCAATAAATCGAGGAGTGTATATTGTTAAAGCTAAAGATTCATTGGGTAAATTATCTACAAAGAAAATCGCGATTAATTAAGATAGAGCTATTAATAGCTCTATTTCTCGCGAAATTGATGATAATAAAGGTGTATAGTGTTTATTAATTATGCTAAATTGTCTCCTCCCAAAGTAGGTTGGCAGATTTATAAAAGTATATCGTTATTTTTAGCAGTAAGATTTTTCTTGCTGCTAATTTTTTCATGTAAGTAGGTTTCTTTTCATAGGTTCTTTTTAGCATTCATCATCTCGCTTTAGTATATACACAAATATATCTCGTGATTAGTGTTCTTAGAATTAAAATATTCGATTATTAGTGTTTTATGTCGCTGCCTTTCTTTCAAAATAATAAGTCTTGTTTAATAATACAAACACTTAATTTCATTATTTAGGACTTATTTATGCGAGCAAAAGCACTCAAAATTGTCGCTTTTTACTTCAATTTTACTTATTATGACTTACCCTCGTGATTTTGGAAAAAAAGCAAAACAAATTTCATCTTATAAAACAAAGGGCGCATCCTGGTGTTATATAACAGTGTTTTACGTCTAGGTCATATTATTCACCGTCAGCTAAGCTGTTAGCTCCTGATTTAGCAATCGCAATTATTCCCCCTTTACTACATTTACAAGTAGATGAGATAGTTAGCTCTTTCATGTCTTCTATTGAATCTAAACTGGTTGTTTGTTCCCATTTTGTAGGTTGGGGAACGCATGTAGGCTGATACCATACACATTTACAGTTTCCAAAAGAGAGAATATTAGTCATTGACTGTATATCTTTTTCGGTGGCAACTAGCTTATCGTCAATATAAGTATGTTGTTGACTAGTAACAACCAAACTTGAAGCTATTGTTCCTTTATCACATTTGAGTATTGCTCCATCTACTATTATATCTGCCATTGTCGTTTGATATTTTTAAGGACCAACTATATTTCCTTGTTCTTTGCTTATTTCCTTTCCTGTATTACCATCAAGAGTGATAATTTCAAAATTAGCTCCTCCTGTAAAATTGAGTATCGTATAAACAGAACTATCTTGTGTGGATAAATAACGTCGATCTATCTGTGTTGCTCTTGAAGATTTTAAATAAGGAGCAGCTCCCTTTCCTAATGGTATGCTATTATCGAGACAGTATTGTATAGCATCGTCGAATGTGAAAGCAAAATGTTTGTCATAATCTTCTATTTTTACTAGATTACCTGCTTCGTCAAAAGAATACCATTTACCTATTTTACTGTTTGCGGAATTATTATTGAAACGTTTGCCTTTTTCTTTTATTTTTCCATTAACATAAAAAACCTTGTCTAAGTAGTAGTAGGAATTATTATCGTAATAAGATGAATAACAATCACCTCCATCACTTCCCATTAAGAAAATGAAATTGTCAGCAGAAGATTTACTATATCTGTAATTAATAAATTTACCCGAAGGAGTTTCACTGGTTGCATTGGTTTTTAACCAGTTAATATCAAAGGTTTCAAATTTCTAGTTAAGGACATTATTCAGCTCCATATTTATTTTTGTTCTTTTAGATTCTTTATTTATTCTATTCTGTGCATTACAGCTTATGCTAAGTAGCATTAATACTATAAATGTAATGTGGTTCATCTTCTTCATAGTTTGTATAAATTATAGTTAGATAGTAGTAGCATCGTTGGCTATTTTCCATTGCCAATACCAAAAAGAGATTCGATCGTTTTCATGTCCTTGTTCAAGATGCGAATAATCCATGATGTTATCAGTCATTTTTGCTTCGTAAGTAAATTTGGCATTAGCATCAGATACTTTATTTGTAAATGAATGAGGTAAGTTTAGCGAGTGGAAAAATTCGTGTGCGGCAGTCTGTTCATTCCCTGATTTGAAAACAACAACATAGTCAGCACTAGATTGAGAAAAACCGCTTAATAACATGGTGGGACTACCATTCCATCCATCTTCTTCAAAATAGAAGCATTTAAAAAAAGAATCATAAGTATTTCCTTGTTGATCTATCATTTTTTCTTTCAAATAATCGATTAATCTTTTAGAAACAGAATTTTCAGTTTTTACACGTCCAGTACTAGATTCTAAGAATGAATTATACTCTGTATCTGTGGTTAAATTTAAGTCTATTTTGACCGAATTGGCATCTAGCTCGAGAAGTGCCTGATTGAGATATTGATTGATTCGTATTCTATCTGCTTCTATCTCAGAGTTCGGTCTACCACTAGTTTTAGCTGGAGTTTGTATATTTACAAATACCACTTTTCTTTTTTTGCGTTTGGCAGCATGGTTGCTCCATACTTTGAGTTTGCCGCCTATTTCTTTAGATATTTCGTTTCCTTGGTCATCTTTTTTCACCACTTCTACCTGTATTTCTTGATCTACGGAAAATTCGGCAATACATTTGACTGTTATTTCATCAGTTAAATCGGCATTTCCTAGACGTATTCCTCTTTCCCTTAAATCTATCACCTCGGGATGCACTTCCAAAAAAGTATTATTCGATACAAAACGAATTTCGCTTGCTTCTTCTTTTGCTTCCAATACCAAAGATAGCAAAGCTTCTTTGCCCGGATATAAAGAAAGCCACGAAACAAAATATTCTTCGGGTATAGGATTACCCGATGCATCCATTATATCTTCGCCTTCTTCGTTTTTTTTGTCAGCCAAGGAATAGTATGCACTTTGTATTCTGATTTGAGTTGTGTATACATTGTAGCATCAGTTTTAAAAGAGCCATCGTATTTGTTTCCATTAGTAGTTAGTGTTGTATGCGCGGTATCATCGTATTGATAGGCAACAATATCTTCATACTTGTTGTCTCCAAAGGTTAGAGTATCTTTTATTCTCATCCAGTCAAATCCATAATCTTCGCCCCTCCATTCTGTTTTAGGTCTGAAATGAACCAATATTTTTGCTGGAATTTCAAGCCTTGTGGTTTCATATTGGATTGTAGTATTGGTAAAAATATTTCGCTCTTTTCCTTTGATATGGGTTGTTCCTAACGAATTGAGGGTAGCCAGTTTTTCGGAGTGCATAAGAAGATTGTTCGTTCCCGATAGATAAGCATTTGAACTTTCTAACTTCAAATCATTATCATTCAATATCGTCGAATTTACCGAATGCAAGAACCATGACGAAGCTATCATTGCCTCAGTTCGGGTGTATTCATTAATACCTTTCGTAAAGCATCTACCGTAAACTCATTGGCTGCTGTTATATTTACATCTTTACCGGCTTCCATTCGGATGGTATTGGATGCTTTTAAATTAATATCTTTCGGAGCAAAAACGTTGATGTTCCCTTGTCCATCCATATCCCATGTGTTGCCGCTCGGGTCTTGAATGTGTAGCGAACGCTGATTGTCGTTGAAGACAATCTGAATACCGCTTCTGGTAATAATACTTTTTTCAGAGTTATTACCGCCGCCGCCGTGTCCGTTCTTCCCATGAAAGAGTGAACCCATCACATAAGGTCGGTTGGGATCTCCCTGTTCGAAGCCAACCATTACCTGATCGCCTTTTTCGGGGATAAAGACCATTCCTCGGTTGTGGCTTACTTCTTCACTTGATCCTGCATTTGGAGTAAGTACTCTAAGCCAAGCATAACTCCCCGAACTTGAAAAATCAAAACTGACTTGTACCCTTCCTTGATTCAAAGGATCCTCATTACTCTTTATAATTCTGTTCTACTTTCCTTATAAATTATATTTTTATTATCTACCAAATAGATATTTATATTTAATATTGTAATATTCTTAAATATATACTTATATGAAAATCAAATTCACACTTGTTTCAGTCTTTTTCTTATCAAGTCTAATTTCTGTTTTTCTGTGTGCTGGTGATGGGTCGAATGGTTCAACAGGGGGTATGGGTATAATGCTTATGCGATCGACTTTTACATCTAATCCATCTATCGAAGTTCATATTTTACACTCAAACACAGGAGTAGAAATAGATGCCGTACCACTTGACGAATTAGATAATGTAACAAAAAATCTTGCAGTTGGCGAATATCTACTAATTTATAGCGATGAAAACGGAAGTGTTATTCAAGAAGTCTTTTTTCAAAAAGAATAAATAATATGCACTTAAATCCTAATACAACTTTACTTCTTATTTTTCCTTTATTCTTTCTATTTTCCTGTACACAAAAGCACGATAGTTTTATACAACAGCAAATAGAAAAAGCTATTGAAATAGGAGAAGAACAGCCAGAACAAGCTTTGTCTATACTAGATTCGATACAACACCCCGTGGAGTTGAGCCAAACAAACTATATGCTCTATCAAATAGCCGATGTAAGAGCCAATAGAAATGCCAACAATTTGATAAGGGAAGATCAGCTTAAGTCAATAACAAAAGCCGCAACGTTTTTGAAAATAAAAGAGATACTAAAAATGCTTTTTTAAGTAATTACTATGCGGCAATAGCTAATGACGGACAATATAGTTATCAATCAAACATAGCACAGGAGTTAAGACATTACCTTAAAGCTTATTCTTATGCTCAAGTAATGAATGATTCTTTGAATATGGGTAATACCTTGTACAATATAGGTTCGATGTATTACGATCAAAATGTAACCGATTCTATGAATATTTATTTTGAGAGAGCAAATACATTATTTAATAATCATCCGAAAAAACAGGTTCAGTCTTACAGAATGCTGGCTCTTAGTTATTACCTAAAAGATGATTATAAAAACACATTACTATGTTTGGATAAAGGAATGGCTCTATTATCTAATAAAGACAATTACAAGTTTTTATATGCTTACAATACTTTATATGGTAATACCTATAGATCGAAAGGTGAATACAAAAAAGCGATCTATTACTTGAGTAAAAATATGACTGATAGTATACCTGAAAAAGAGAGAGTAAGAACAGCTCTTAATTTAATTAAAATATATACAGTCAGTCAAAACTTAGATTCGGCAAGCTTTTATCTCAAGGGTGCAGAAAAACTAAAAAATATTGAAGATAATGATTTATTATTGTTCGGATATATGGTATTGCATGACTATTATTTAGAGAAAGGTAATACTATTATATCTAAAAAATATGCGATCTTGTTTAAAAGTATTCAGGGTATTATCAATGAGCAGAATGAAGCTGAAACATTATTTCGAGTTGATAAAGAAGTGAAAATACAACAGCTGGAGAAAGCTCAAGAACAATACCCTAAAACGGTGTATCTTGTTATATTATCAATAATCATAATTATAAGTGTTTCACTCTTTATTTTAAAACAAATAAAAAGAAATAGAGATAAATTAATGAAGGAACAGGAAATAGTTATAGGAGATCTTAAGAGCATAAATAAAGAACCTTAACCCCTTAGACTATCTAGCATTTCAATTGTGTTTAGACAAGTATCTATATATGTTATTTTTTCGCAAGTTCGGATAAATATTTTGAGATCATCGATCTCGTTGCTGCCTGGCTGATGTATATAATACTTGAAAAAGGGGCCAACTTCTACTTTAAAAGTATACCATTCTGGAAGGATTTCCAAAGAACGTAAAAT
>JAWNLW010000156.1:0-394172 GCA_035042075.1 Drosophila macrospina
ACGGAACACAAATTTATACGAAAACACCTAATTGTCCTAGTGTGAGGCAATAAAAATAAATAAACATTTTCTTAATAGAAATTCAATTTGTATGCATACACCCAGCTCAGTTTTGTTTTTTAATTTTCGATTAAATAAAGGCTTCTTTTAGTTGCAATCCCTCTACTCAATTATATTGAAGACTAGGTCTACAGATTGTGGCATTGTCACTCTGAAACTGTCATCCTTGAGTTATAAGACCCAATTTAAGGTTAAATCTATACCATGTAAATAAAATAGAATACAGAATAATATTAAAATAATCATTATACATTTATTGAAATTAGAATTCGCACTCATTTATATTTCGAATACCAATAAATTGGTTACTTATGCTCGACTGTAATATAAATGTCAGTATTTAAATATTGACTGTTATCGATATTTGTGGTCCCACAGTCTGTCAGTGCTGCCAGCTTGTTTCAAATTCGCGTTGCCACCCTTGCCAACGTCGCTGAAATACTTTTTTGTAGAGCAAAAAAGAAATTGTTTCGTTGTTGTTAAAAAGAAGCGAATTGTTCGAATCCATAAGTATATTACAAGATTTAAATGCAGCGCGAGGAGAAGCATTTCGAAATGACGCTGGACGCGGTGGTGCAGCGACTGAACGATTTGAAATTAGCTGTTTTGTCAATGATACAAAAACTGGAAATGGAGTACATGGATATTAATTGGCCAACGTTCCTGGATAACTTTGCAATCATTTCCAGCCATTTAACTGGTCTGACAAAGATTCTGGCCAAAGAACAGTGCCCACCACTGCGAAATCGCACTGTGCTGCCGCTGCTGGTATCAATGGATCGCGATGAAACACTGGTCAATATTACGGAGGCTCGTGTGCCGGTCTTTTCACATGACATTGTTCCCGATTATCTGCGCACACGACCGGACCCCATAACTGAACAGAAAATGCAACAGAATGAGCAGAAGGCAGCCAATCTAACAAACGATGCGGCCATGAAGCAGGTCACACAGTACAACAAGGTTGTTTCACACGTATTAGACATGGTAAGCAAGGCCCGCGAGGAATGGGAGATTGAGTCCAGCTCCCGCACAGGCATTCAGCAGACAAGCAGCATGGCGGACACACAGATGCTGGTGGCGGCAGTTGGAATGGGTAAAGGATTGCAATTCAAGGCTAACTATGGTCCAGGGCCCGGCATGATGGTGCCGCCATCAATTCGGGGTCCTACCCCGCCCATGGGCGGGCCCTCCATGAGTCCTGGCAACGTTCAACAGCAGTTAGGCAAAGCACCGTCAGCTGTAAAAACCAACATCAAATCGGCCAATCAGGTTCATCCATTTTCTCGGTAGCAAAAATCATAATTTATTGTTGCGCTTTGCATGAATACAAAACAGAGTAACATAGAGTAATATATCTTAGATACTATAAGCGGAATGTTGGCTCATAAATATGTGTGTATATGTATGTTTGTAATAGCTTTAGGCCGGCCACATCATCTAAAACAAATAAACGTAAACAAATGAGTTGTATATTGATCCAGTTTATGGCGATGGCAGAGCGTGCTTCTCGCTAATCAGTGTCTCGTGAACTTTGATATCCTGTGGCGTTGAGGTATCAATTAGCTCCAAACTCAAAGCGCGCCGATCATCCTTTAACTTATCCACGCGCCGAACAATCCCAATGAATTGTTGTCCTAGCGTCAGCTTGCGGAAGCGCACACAGTTCTCCTGCGTCCAATCGATTCCTGCCAGTTGAATTCCTGCACATAAAGAAAAGTAATTTGATATGAGATTTGTTTTGAGTACGCTTTGATTGATATTCACCATAAAGCTGTGCTGGCAATGACATCATGGGCAGCTCCCGAAACTCTGGCGTCAGTTGCAACAACTGGTCGCAGCGGACGACGCCATCGTCGCCCACATCCACATAACGCACCTGTATCATTTCATCGTAAATCTTGCGAATATTTACGCTACAAATTAAACAGAGAGAGAGAAAGTAAGATGCCGTTTGAACTCAAGTGACACTTCACTTACCGATGATATATGCCATCCTTGTCCGATGCAGCATAGGCCTGTCCAATAGTCAGCTGCGTGGGAAGCACAGTCTGTGCTGATGAGCCCTTGCAGTGAGCCTGCAACTCTTTCATCAGACGCTGCAACTGATTGTAGCACTTGTAGGGTTGCACCTGCAATTAGAATATACAGTAAGGAGATGTGGCATAGACTATTGAATGATTGCACTTACCGCAAAGTGACCAGGATTCACAGAGAGTGCCACACGCACTTCAAAGTAGGCACCAACTGCTGGAATGGCCTCGTATTCTTTGAGCAGAGGCAACACAGTGGCTGCCGCTTTGCGGGGCGTGGCTGGAGGCGAGGTGATGCCAACAGCTATTGGCTGATCGCTGCTGCTGCTCTGGCTGGACAATGTGGAGCTGAAGCTGCAGCGACGTATCAGTTGACCGCTTGGGCTAAAATGTAGGCCGCCGTCATCGAACGGCTCCAGCCGCGTCGTACTGTAGACATGGGCGAAGGTGGGAAGGGCAACAGGTGGGGGGTATCAGATGGGAATAGCACATTGGATTGAGGGAGAGGCGATAGAAGGGCAGGCAAGGCATACATACATAGTAACAGATGAAAACTCTATTTTGTTGTAATTGATTATACATATATTTAATCTATGTATTTCTGTTTCCCATTCTATTTGTTGTTTGTTTCATAATTATGTACATTGAATTGATGAATATTGTTTGATTGATGATGATTGATACTTAGAGCTAAGCACTTGGTGAGCGAACGAACAGTTAGCTTACAGGATGCTGTGAGTTGAAGGAGTCGTTAATGTTGAGATAATTTTGTAGCGATAGTTTCATGTCAGTTCCAGTTTATTGAAAGCACTAATTAGAAACTATCATTAAACCACAGAAGAGCAAAAGTAGTTTGTACAATGTGTGTGTGTGTGTGTGTATGTGTGTGCATGTGCGTGTGCATGTGTGTGTGTGTGTGCAAGTATAGTTGTGTTTATGAGTGAGCTGTGAGTGAGTGAAGAATACATTCAGATAGCTTACCTCTGCACCTCGTACTCCATGCGTATTGCACTGTTCAAGCACAAGTACAATCCGTCCTGTCCTCGTGCATGAATCGTCACCATTGGCAGTTTATCATTGGCACCCTCCATCACCTTGAGCTGCACAAAACGAGAGAGAGAGAGAGAAGACGCAATTAATAAGTATACTTTCCACACTTATCATAGCTATCAATCAGCTTGCATACCAGCACTGAGGTCTGCGGCGCGAGGCGTCCACGCAGTCGTGCCACCATCTGGTTATCGATGGGCGGCACATCGTGCAGGCGAACCCGCAACGCTTGAGCTGGAAATGAGGCAAGAGCAAGATTGTTTGCCTCCAGGCGATAGATATTTGAGATGTGGGTCTTGCGCAGTCGTCCATCGTCTACGTAATACACATCGAAGACCTCTTCCTCGGGACTCTTGGGCTTGGTGGTAAGCATACCGCGATACCATTGCTTTAAGCCATCCCCCGACTCGTCGCAGACGCACACCAACTGATCGTGCAGCAAATCCGAATAGCGAACACGATGCTGTTCGCTGCTGTCGCTCATGATCTTCTCTATGCTGCGCTGCACAAATTTGAGATCCTCATTGGGTATCTGTACCATCAAATCGCCAACGTCGTTAACGTGCGACACGAGCACATGATTGGATTTCTGATCAAGCTTCAGCATCGGTGCGGGCGTGTTTCGAATGATTTGATTGGCCACCAAATCGTTTAGATGAATATCCTCAGCTGTTGAAGTGTCGTAGAAGGTGCCAACGATGCAGGCACGTCTTAAACTCGGCTGCAGACATCCACCATCCGTCTCGTCGTCCGTCTCCTCATGCCCCAGCAATATGCCCTGTGTGCGACCACCCGAATGCAGGAACTGCGTCTCGCTGGTGATGATACGGGTCACGACACTGTGCCCGGCCAGTTCCTTGGCCAGCACAGGCAGTGCATAAGGATGCTCCTCAAACTTATCCAGAGCATACATACTGAGGCACACAGCTTGAGCGGGGAGTGCCAAGAAGACAGAGGGGCACAGATAAAGCATATCAAAGCCAAAGATCACCTCGTCACCAAAGTCGACAAAGTGACAAATGCATTGTTGCTGTTCCGTATCTATTGCCATGACACGAACACGATTCCAATTCTCGCTGACTTCAACCAGATAGATCTGGTGCTCAATGGGCTGCTGCTGCACAGGCTGGCGACTCTGTGGTAGCATCATATGGGCATTAAGCTGCTCCGTTAGCTTCTCAAAGTTGGCACTCTGATCAATGAGACGGGCCCACACATGCATCGTGTTGTCACAGTGTGTTATATACATGCTCCAATCTTGCTGTCCATCAACCCATGGCAGCAATAACTCCGGCATTGCTTTCAACTCCACTTTATGCAGCTGAGTCGCAATAACAGTTCCTGCTCCTATTGCTGCCCCCATCTCGGTTCCCGTATTGATGTTGGTGTTGGCAAAAACAATGTGGGTATTAACACTGCTTTCGATGCGAATTTTAGGTGAAGCATTCAACAATGTCCACCAGTTGCTGGGCACCTGTCGCTTCACTGTAGCCTCGTACCACTCCGGCAGCTTATGGCTAACAATGCCATGGGGATGTTTAATCAACTCGTGGTACAGTCCGTCGACAAACTCGGCATCACTCAGCATTGTCAATTGTTTGCGAGACTCGAGATCTTTTAGACGTTCAATTGCCATCTCAGAGGTACATTGCTTGGCCGTTGCCTCATCCGTATGCTCTTTGGGATAGCTGGTGTAGATGCTGCCACCAATGCGTACCTTGCAATGCAGAAGATTGCTTTTCATTATCCTGGTGTATTCATACTTTGGCGGTGCATATCCCATTGCAACACAGTATTGCTTTAACGAAGAAACTGCATCGTACGCCGGATCAAACTTAAAGTGTTGTCGCTAGAATTGGATAAGGAGATAAACCATTAACTCTGTTTCAATGATATTGGACAGCAATTGGTCACTTACTGGCATTAGAGGCTGCTGCACAGGGATCTTTTGTGGCGTCGGGTTGCTGGATGCAAGCTCTGGCGATTCGGGAGGCGTTATTATCAAAGGCGCTGCGATTGGCGTTGGCGCTGGTGACGCTCGCGTTGCCGCTGCTGCTACAGCAGCTGCTGCTGTCTGTTGTTGTTTCAATCTATAGTTGACAGAGACGCCGCCGGTGGTTCGCGTTCCTGTGTATGATATACGTCGTTTGTTGGCCACTCCGGCTGACATTGAATCTGCCGTTGCCTGCTTTATTGGTTCCGATGAACGCTGTGGTGCGCTGTTGCCCAGAATGGGACGTAGATGCGGCTTGCGGGAGGAGGTGGCAGCACCACCTCCAGCGCCAGCTGCGTTTCCATTCATTTCAGCCAAGATTCGGTAATCCTTCAAAGTGTGAGCTTGGTTGCTGCCCTTTATTGAGGGAGAATCACAGATTGTTACTTTCAATGCTTCTACCCGAGGTGTTTCGTTTTCCAGCTGTAGTTCCTTCTCCTTGAATCTTGATAAATTTTCTGCTTGCAACTTCTTGATGGTCAGTGAGGAAGCCTCAAAGACTACTACTCTGTTGTTGCTTTGCTGATGCTTTGGATCCTCTTCTATGTGAAAGTCTTTCTTTTCTAGTTGCAGCTTATGTTGCTCCTGCTCCTGCTTCTTTAACTTCTGTTGCAACAATGAACTTTCTGCTTGCAACTTTTCTATGGTCAGCGCCTGCGCCTTAAGGCCACGTTCGTGCTGTTCCTGCAGCTCAGCGATCCTTTTGTCGATGATCTCCTGTTGCTTCTCCAGCAACAGCTTTTGTTGTTGCTGCTGCTCTTGCAATTCCACCTGACGACGCTTTAGATCGAGATCCTGCTGGTGCTGTTCGTCCTGACGTTGACGCAATAGCAAAAATTCCTTGCGAAAAACGGACAAATTCTGATTTTGTTGATTTAGATGCTGCTGTTTCTGTTGTTGCCCCTGCTGCTGCTGCTGCTGCTGCTTTTGGTTATGCTGTTGTTGTTGTGCGTAATTGTTACTGTTGCTATTGAAAACTGGTCTGAGGTTCTGACGCACGGGAGGTGCATCCAAGCGTGAAACTGATCCTTTACTTCTGCTGACCTTTTGGCTACGAACCATAGATTCAATGTGCGCCGTTTTGGGGTTGGGCTTGGCACTAACTATGACCTGAAAAAAAGAGGGAAATCAATTCATAAATGATCAGCAATAAGAATCTCTCTGAAATAAACAAAAGAGCTCTATTGAACAATATTAAACCCACATAAACATTTTCCATAAATTCCATCAAATTCAAATTCTTTTTCACTTGGTTGTGATTCACACTCTGCGAGCGAACTTTACTTATTATTATTACAGTGGGCATTGCATAGAGACGAGCTATGGACGTGATAAGCTGTCGACACGCAAATGCAATTGATGTGTTTATGAAATAATTCGCTTCTCAGTGAAAGCTGTCTTTAAATAAACAATTGATAATTACTCATTCAACCTGCCTTATTCCATTGCCACACATTACTCCTCAAATGGAAGCAGTTGCAGCGATAGTGCTACTTGGAATTTGGAACTTGATCATGATGATTTCAACATCGCAAACTGAATCTCTGCATAAGCTAGGAAGCAGTGGAGCTTGCAGTTTTATACCAAGTATCAAAGAAAAGTTTTTACTTTCATTCAATTATTGATATTAAATATATAAATTGCTGCTCTTTTTCTATGAACAGTCGTGGTATGTAAGAACCTCATGCATTATTGATTTTACAATGCATTAGCAGATTTCTTTAATAGCATATGAGGAAATTACCTCGCCCAAGCACTTTGGCCAGCCGTCGCTTGGATGTTAACGAGGCCAGCACAGAGCGTGGGAGCTGCCAATATCGCATATGGGAGGGATTCTGACAGAACGAAGATGCATTGAAAGAAGCCTTCTGATAAGCGTGCTAGCAATAATAACAATCAAAAGATGACGAGTAAAACAGCAATGTAAAGCATGCATTTATGCAGTGAATGAACGAGCGACGATTGACATTTAAACAATGAGAAGGCGGAGAGCAACAGAAATATCTACATTTAAAAATAAATTATAACAAGAGTGGGGTAACAACAACAACAAGCTGCTGAATAATTAAAGTGCAATGTGACGCTTCCTCGCTCTTCCCTCTCTGCCTCTTCATCTGTCTCTTGCTTAAGCAGCTACAATAACAAAATTCGTTCACTTTCACCAAGCATGCAAAGCACACAGACACACACACACACACACACATACAAAAGATTCAGATAGAGGGAGCGTAAGAGAGAATAAGCGAGAGAGAAACAGTCAAAAAAGTTTAAATTGGCTGTCATTATTCGCATTACACAAATATACATCTATGTTATGTATGTGAGTGTGTATTGTTTCTGGTTTTATTTTTTGCGTGTGTGGTGCATTTTTAAAAGCGATTAATCAGCAAAATAGCAAGACACTGACACAGTGGCACAAACACACACACGCACACACGCACAACATACAAAAAAGTTAATATATAGAGGCCGAATTTATAAACAACTAACATTGTTTACACTTGTGATGAGCGACAAAGACGCGCGACGTTGACACGTTGCCCCTTTGTGGCAAGCCAAGCCCCGTACAGCACACACAGACACACACGCTGGCAAACAGCACTGGAACTGCTCACGCTGAAGCAACGAAACTCACTGAGACCGGGGTAAGCGCTAAGACGAGCAAGCGCCGCCAAAAGCTCGAAAATAGCCCACAAAAGCTGCGTGTATTTGTGAGAGACAAAGAGAGAATAGTGATGAGAGTACAAGTGCGCACGCAGTGAGCGCTCTTTGGGGTGTCGACATTATACTCACTTCGTTTCCGTATTTAATAAAATTAAATGCATTAGTGTCCTGCAGCAATTCCAATGTAGATCGATAGCCCAGACGTTTGTAGGGTATTGGTTCTTGTTCCGTAAGCACGTAATCTTTTTCTATGGACTTCAAGCTGACCGGCGGCTTGGTGGATGTTATTAAGGCGCGCACAACAGTGATGACATTTTTAAGATCTTGCTCTCCTGGCTCCCCTGAAGGCATGGCTAACAATAGCTGCAATGAAACCGAATGATCGCAAATAGCAACAATTAAAATACATAGTTATACATTATACAAGCCAATCACGCGATTAAAAATATGATTAAGCAGTGCGAAATGTCCACCAACACCACCCACAAATTCAACAATACATGTGCAAAAAACGAAATTTGCAACAACAAAATTGGGCACAACGAACGCGACATATGTAGATAATGTGAGGCAACAGCTGAGAGCGAGCGCCCCAAAGAATAGCGCACAAAGCAAAGCGTCGCGACGGCGCAGCGTTGGTATCACCTGTATGTGGAAACTCTACAGTCGAAATAGCCGCTCGCGAAGAGAGTATTTTCGGTGGTTAATAGGCAAGATAGTCAAATGAAAGAATAATGTGAAGATGCTTTTGCATACTTAGCGCATATCAAATACTAAAATTATATACAAATTCATTAAATTTTGTGTGAAAAATTGATGTGAAAGACCACAAAGTTATGTAGACATCACAATTTTATGAAATTGTTTCCGAATTCATGCGCGAAAGTTTTTGCATATAACAGTTTCAACGCTGAGCTGATTTTGCACAATAAACACAACCGTAAAAACAATAGGTCATTTAAATTAAATCTTCAATTTCATAACTATGTCGAGCAATTATGCCTCGTGTATTGTTGCAAATTTGCTAAGTTGCTTGGAGAAAAGCCTGGAAGATAATTTGGGGCTGCCCAACGCTAAGCTCTTTTATTTTGTTGACACATCAAAAAGGTCCAGCATCTTGAAGTTGCTTTAAAAAGGCTAAATAAATACTCAAGTTTTGTTTATAAATTCATCTGATATCTTGGGTGTTTATACACATACACATAAAACTTGAGCTATTTGTGTGGACATCCACACATGCATAACAAAAACGTAGATTACATTGCAGTTTTATTGTATTCCTCGCCATTTTTTTCTGGAAGAGAGCCGTTATTGGCTTGCGTAAAAACAAGCTTTGATTCTTTGGCCAACAATACGCACAATTTAATAATATACTTACTTATTGTAAATTTATAATAATACACTTAACTGAATATGCACTTTTGCATAAAACGAACGCATAAACTCTTCTACGAATATAAATGTATAAACAGATTACTCTAAAATCAAACTAACTTTGATCAAAAGATTTTTTAAATGTCCGCATTCAGAACAAGTTCAACAAATTGAACTTGTGAACTGGTTCAGCGGTTTCTGAACAAAACCTTTCGATTTATTAAAGTTTCACAATTCTTTTTTTATTTAAGACCAACAAAGTCAATTTTCTTAATAAAAATCACAACGTACAAAAGCTCTATCGCCCGCGTGTTTCAGTTCACAATTGCTGCATCAATATTATCTACAAAATATCGAATGGGCATTTGTATAATCGATATAATTACAGTGCTGAAAAATGTATTTGGATTATCGATATATCTGAAGCGATACAGCGCTGATTTAAATTGCACAATTCAGCTTTAATTTGTTTATAAAAATATAATAATCATAAATACATATCACATTAACTTGACGTAAGGCCGATGGTTACTTAAAGGCAATCTCTGCCTTATTCTGCTATGCCCTCTTTGCTTTCGCTGGACACAATGCATTCGTGGTTTCACACATGCTGCTGAGGCGATCTTCTTATCTGTTGATACAGCAGAACCTTCTGGTATAACGGGGGCTAAGGTATTTGTCCTTCTCTTTTTCTTATATTTTCTCATAATTTTCCAGCTGTGAAGTGGCTGGCAAGCCAGATCTATGTGATTGCGGTTGGCATACACTCTGATCTTATTGGCAAGACTATTAATCGCAACTGACGACTGTATTGCATGGGGAATCTTTTGATTAACTTTTGTATTACCCACAATATTGGTGGATGGCGTTGTCATTAGTTCTAGGCGCACTGCAGCAGCTGGAGCTGCTTCAAACCGTGCCCGCTTTGCTTTACTTTGTAGTTTTTCAAGTAGAAGTCGTAGACTCTCCGATCGCATCAAATCACGATGCATTTGATATTCCTCACGAATCTTTTCCTCCAGCTTTTGCTGCTCTCTCATTGCTGCATCCATGTTAATATCTCTTTCTCTTTCTTCAGGTGATCGCAGTCCAAGATAGAAACTACGATTGAACATGAAAGGAGTTGGCGTTGTGGGCCTATCTAATCTCTCATGCGTTTTGCTTTCATGTGCACGCGTTGACTCTGTACTGCTTGTGGAGTCTAGACTATCCGATGGCGTTGTCCGCGCTTCATCCGACGGCGCACAGCTATCTCTCTTGAGTAGCTCCATTTCCAACAAGTCAAGGTTCTTTAGAATAAGAAGCGCATGCTTTTTCATGGACATTAAAGTTATTAGTAGATGATCTACTTCTTCGGTCTTACACTCCTCTTTTGGCATATTTTTCAACTTACACTTGCTTGGCTTGTTGGCTGGTGGAGGCGGCGATGGCATCGATGGCACTTTAGTGGTAGTAGTAGGGGTAGTAGAGTATTCTGTGGTCCTTGTTAGCTTCGGCTTGTTACACTTCGTTGGTTTGGATTTCTTAGAGAAGGTGGATTCATTTTCTAAGATATACTTATGCTGATCTTTTTTTGCCACACTTTTCATTGATGATCCCTTATTACGCGACCGCTCCTGCTGCAGTTTCGACTTAAGTTTCATCATCATGTGCTCAAACTCTCGATCGGCAGCTTCATTCTGAAGGCGTTCAAAGTGGCGCTGACGTTGTTCCTGTTGTCGGGCATAATTGCTGGCCTCGGATAGTGGCAATGGTAGAAGAAGCTCATGTTCCTGCCCTTGCTCCACGTCATCAGCTTTATTTATATTATCCTTCTCCGTGGTCTGTGCCAATTGCTGGAGATTGTCAATTTTAATCATGTCCAAGAGATTATGCCACTTGGGAAAGTTCTTTAGTTCCTTTGATGGCGTATCTTTATCCAACTGTTCAAACAACGCCCTGGGATCGTTGCACGGACTAGGAGCTAGTGATTCCATCAGGCGCTCGCCGCGGTGCCAAGGCATCAAGGGTTTCCCATACTTGTTCAGGTTGTTAGCACTGCAAGGCAGTCGTCGTGCCAAGATTACAGCAATTACCATTAGTATTATTTGGAATACGTTGTGTCTCCGCTTTGACATTGTTTTCAAAAGGATTTCATTTTGTGGATGGGGTGGGGTGTAGTGTGTAAATAATGTCAACTTTTCATAATAAGTACTTAAACCATGTTCGTTAAGATTAATTGCCCTAATTAGGGATTAAAGTCTCTGAGTGGTCTGACCATGTGCCAACCATATAGGACCAACATTTGATGACGCAAAACATGACCAAACGACCAAAACTACGTTGCCTTATTGCAACTTCCGAGACCAAAAGGGACAGTCGAGGTTAATATCTGACAGTCCACTGGAAATGCACTGGAAGTTGCCTGGAATGCATAAAAGACTTTGGTGACTCAGTTGCTGTTGTGAACAGATTCAGACAGTCGAATTTTTCACTCCAAACGCAGCAGCAAGGCACCAAGAACGTGTCCTTCCCCAAAAGCAAATAAAACTAATATATATAAATAAATATGTCTATATCAATTTCATAGAAACATACAATTGGAGTGCCTCTGACAAGAAAACTGTGAAATCAGCCAAAAAACATTAAAAAAAAAACTTATCCTTGCGTTTCGTAATCGTCGTTGTGTGTCCGGATTTCGCCAGATTTCGTATCTCTTTAAATGCCACATAAACGCAAAAGGCATAAAAACTAACAAAATAAAAAAACATAATAATACATAATCTAATATTAATAATTAATTCAATAGAATAGTGCATCTGTGCCTTATAGAAGGATACTTTTTGCCATGACTGTCCCCAATATGCACACCAAAATGATTATATTGATTTTATTTTTCTATAACGGTTCTTACAATTGGAGTAAAAAGTTCTAAACACTTAATCCCCCTATCCCCACACCACAGGCGGCATTTGCTCTGTGTGCGCGTGTGTGTTTGCAATTTGTGAACCGTACGTATGCCTGTGTGTGTAACACCATAACGGGTAAGTTTCTCAGAATAATTACATATTATTTTATCGCTATTACAGGGTCCCATTGCTTCTGTTTCTTTTGTATTATCGATTTTGTAATTTCGTCACGAAACAACAACAATCCCTACCCCCACCCTCACCTCCAGTCCAAATGCGAATCGTGTGCCATCCAAATTGCCAGCAGGACTCACAACAAAAAGTAGACAACAAAGAAAGCTCCAATGAAAATGCGCAAAACATCTGTGCGGTTGAGATTGGCTACAGTGGCTGTCCGCCAAAGTGTATACAGCAACACATAATGCAGTTATTTTGTTCTTTGTTTATCATCTAGTAAAATAAATTATTTATACATGTTCTGAAAAATAGAATAATATATAGTAAGTACAGGCACAACGAATATTTTTACTATTTATTGAAGTTCAATTTCAACTGCAACATTTCCAATAACCTGGGTCATTTATTCTGGACGCTATTATATTGAATTCATTGCTCTTTCGTCGTTCCATTTTCTTTGCCTTTGTTACAATCCAAAAGCAATAAGTTCCAATGCTTCCAACTGGAAATTCCACACAGTTCATGGGCTTGCGCACAAATAGCGTTAGCACGCAATGTTTTGGTTGTAAAAACGAAAACCATACTAACGGGAATGAGTGTGGAAGCAACATTCGCAACACGCTGCCATCACATTGTTTACAATTACGCGAGTCGTAAGCGCCACGTGCCACATGCCATGTGCCACGAGTCACGAGGGCCATTGGAAGATGGTTGACTCCACTGTTGGAGCGGGGGTTGTGCGGTGCTGACTTATGTACGTACCGGCCGGCTTTAATCATCAATTTGTAAGGCCTACGCGCCTTGGTGACGTCAGTGGTTGTGTCGACATTGGACTACTTTCATCAGAGCCTGACGTCCTTCTCCCTGCCCTAAGCTTCTCGAAGGATTTTCTGTTCATATTTTCTGATGACGTCAACGAAGGTTTATTTATGTCTTGGATAGCTAATCGAATTTCGGTTTGTGAGCCCAAGCTTAACCTTAATAAAGCGTCGACTACATGTCGCAGTATTGCGCCAAGTTTCCGTATAATATAATTTCGGTAGTAGATTTTCGAATTGACCTGTCGCATAAATCGTAGCTCCCATATTGCCCTGAGTTTAAAGCGACGCATTAATTAACCAATTAATTAAATAAATTGATGTGTTTTTGAATTCTTTGCCGACTTATGCAAAATGTGGCCCCAAAATGTTGATTTCAACTGTACAATTCACAATTTACATACATATGAATGCATATACTATATTTAAATGAATACTATATTAAATTTATGTGACCTTGGCAATTGTTGTCCCAATTGTTGTAAACAATCATTTATGTTTATGCCGCCTGCTTAATTTTTAATTGCACACAATATATGTTTGCCTAGATTTTACAACCTTTCTAGCACAAAATGCAATTCGCTACGACGCAAAAACCCCTCAACTATATGGCAGCTATTATTATATAGCAGATGAAACTGCAGATGAGCGACAGAGCGCTAGGGAATGAGGGGGAAAGGGGTAGAGACATGGGTTTTATATAAACAAGAACGTTTGGTATTGTTTTCATCTTTCTGTTTGCGCGCACTGCCTTTGATTAGATAACCGTTATAAACAATCTACGCACGTAAATTCATTTCCATTCTCGAACTAAATGGGGCCATAGATCCCATAAACCTTACTTGATGAAGTTTGTTAATTGATAAAACAAATTCGCAGGCAAATCAAAATGGGCAATGACGCATGTGTGCATGCACTGATTTCATAAAATATATTTAACAACTCAACAAATGTAAACAAACAATTGTTGGAAATCATACATACATATACTGACTAATTTCACCAGCACCCGATTTTATCAGCAGTTTTAATGCCTCTACTAAGAGCTGTATCTTATATCTGAACTTTAACAATGCCTCATCTGTTTCTTTTTTAATTTACAATCGTAATTCATACTTTCAAAACTTTGATCTTATATACATCTGTATTTGTTGTGATTCCATGGGATCTCGCTTTCCATCAACGGCTAACTGTAGCTATTCTTTCCATTTCCTCTCTTTACAGAAACGGAAACAACCATTTATTAAGTACTTTATGTTCACACAATAAAACTAAATATATTATTGACACGATTCTGCGTAGCAAAACAAAAATCGCGTTGACATTCTAGCTCTTTCCCCTCTTTCCGCTACAGATGTAAAGCTTCGTGTATGTGTGGAATATTTTTCAAGCTTTTTTTTGCGTCATAGATTGAAATATTCGGTCGTGTAACGTGCGAATAAAACAACAACAAAAGCAGAATAGAACAAAACAAGCACAAGCAACAAAAACTGTGCCAACGCCGAGACGTTGCTATCAAAGACAATACAATCTTGCAGAGATCCCATACCAAAGCAAAGGCAAAAGTAGACGGTGAGCGAGAAGCGAAGGCAGCAGCAGCGGCAGAGGGAGAAGGAGGACTATATATAAGCACGCTGTTCATATCAGCGAACAGTGTGTGCATTCAGCATTCGACTTCGACACAATCCGACAACCGTCGCTAGAAGAACTCAATTTCAAATTGAATTTCAGTCGTATTTTGCCTCTTGTTGTGAACGGATCAGGCTTTGGAACAGAGCAGGAACGCAGAACGCCGTTAGCGCATAAACCAAGTGCATAATATACATATATCTATGTAGACTTATATTGGAACCATCAACGTATAGAGAAACTGTTCAACAAAATCCACTTCAATGTCGATTAATTCGCCAATATTGTTAAAAAACTCTGACCTGCATTGAACAGGCAAAAGCGACTTAAAAACAAACAACCAAAAACTCCAAACCAGGAATTTACCAGAAGAGAAAGAACTGCAACAGCAAATTTGCAAAAAAAAAGAAAACAAAAAGAACAAAAATATTGATAAACAGTGGCATACAACAAGAAAGTTGTTTGCTTTTTAGTTCGAGTTCCGTTATTTTTTTAATTTCTTTGTTTTGGGAACGAAAAACTAAGTGTCAACAGTTTGAGAGCGACTGCTGGCCACCGAAGTGTAATTCGAGAAGCTTCACTTTGTGTTTAAAATATATAAGAGAATAATAAACAACAACTCGCGTGTGTCGTGTACAACAATCAAAAGACAAACAACAACAAAGCGCTACACAACTATAACAACAACAACAGCAATTCTGTTTATTGGGCTTAGGCCATTGTATGGGTAAGTTCTTCGAAATAAATACATAAGTATGTGCGCAACAAGTGCGCAATTATTAGAATTGAACAATGAATTACACAGTAATATGTCCATATGTACATAATAACTATGAACGAGGTCATATGTTAATAGAAAACTGAACAATAACTCAGTGACGGGGTTGAGAATGTTTCTTTTTTTTTTTATTTCGCAACAGTTTGGGAGGCAGCCTGCGGTGCGGTGCCCAGCAACAGGTTGAAATAGCATAATATCGCATCAACAACAATATTTAGTCTTATTTTTAGACTATTTGCAGAAACCTTAACACTGTTTTCAATTTGACATGAGGGGAGATGATGAATCTTGTGTAAATATGTGTAAATTCTAAAAATTGTGCAAAACAAACTGACTCATATTACAAGCAAAAAACATAAACGAATGACGCAACAATTTCACCTAATCAACAGATAATAACGAGTCACAACGTTTACAAACGAGCGCGCGCGACAAACATGATAACCTGTAGCAGTATCTACAGAAAACTAATTTGATTATTATTAATTTATACATATGAGCATGTGTGGGTATCAATGATGTGGAAAAAACATCAGAACATCGATATTAAAATCAATCTCTAAACATGCGCTTCTAAAATGCCAATATACTTTATAGAGTCTGTCAGGTTTTGTCGATATATTCACTGATACAGGGTATAAACACCCTTGGAATGAATTGTATTATAAACCGCATGCCCAACCAGACATTTCAATTAGTTGGACATGAGCATGGAACGTGCCCAGCTTCGTATATGACTTATTTGACTTAACCACTTGACTCCATCCGTTCTGTTTCCAAGTGAACTCTGCAACTAATCAGTTCAGACTTGACTTTATCAGGGTATGCTCGAGGGGCGTACGAAGGGAGCAAGAGCAATTGTTTATGAGTCTAAAAACAGCTGAGATCATTCTAGAGATTAGAAGCAAATGTAGAAATGGAAAAAGAAATTCAATACTTGGAAATGCACTAACAGAAGTCAGCGCTTACCTAAGAGCACAGATTGGGAAATGTTGATTAGGGGAAATTGTTGAGAGAATTGAAAAACTGAAAGAAAATAAGAGAAAATGTAGTTAATGATCCATTAGGAGCTCGTATGATTAATGATCTGTGTAATTTCCCTAACTGTATCTTCATTTTCATCTTCATCGTCAACAGATCAGTCTAAACAATCAACGAAATTTGGAGACGAGCCGGACCTCCTGTTCAACCGAGCGCAGGGCCGTATTAGTCTGCATAATCTTGGTGCTTCCACTGCTGCAGCCATCGAAGGAGTCGCAGCAGCTGTCCAAGCGTCATCTTTGAATCCAAGCGTCAACGCATCGCGACAATTCGCCAACATTCAACTAGAAGCAACATTCAATGACTGTGAAAGTGGCTACGTGCCCACCGTGGGCCGCTGGGGAGCCGAATGGCCAAGCTGACTCGCCGCAGGAAATGGCCATGGCCAAGGCCAGGAGGGAGGAGCAGCAGCAGCAGGCAGGTGTGATGACAACACAGGCACTGCTGCTGCTGGAGAAGATGCCACCTTGGAGCAGCAGCTGGTGGATGCAATGTGTGGCATGGGATTGACTACGAAAGCTGATCATGCTATTGAGCAAACTGAGAAGCCAATCAGTTGCCATGCCAATCATAGGGTCATGCCTATGCGCACGCCCTCAACATCATCGAGTGAGGATGACGACGAAGATCTGCAGCAACAGCAGCAGCAGTTGGAGTGGATGCCAACCGACCTGACATCGGTGGCCAACGCATCCGCATCCTCATCCTTATCGGTATCGGCATCGGCTTCGGAGCGTTACTCCGATATCATTCAGTTGCTGGCCAAACAGCGTATCGAACCATCGCTGTTGCAGCAACATCAGCTGCGTCCAGGTGCCGCCAACTGGGCAATGGCCGATGGTTATGATCTGAGTGCCTACAACCAGATTAACGGTGTCTGGCCATTGGGACACCCGTTGCCACTGCCCGACTGGGGCAGTGTTGAGGATCAGGCCAAGGGCACGCTGATATTCGAGAATGTCTGGCAGTATGAGGAGCTTAATGGAATTGTGGAAACGGCACTGCAGCGCATGCTGGAGGAGACACACTACAATACGGTTAATCTCTTTGTGGACTTCTATCGCAGCTTCAAGCGAACGCGTCGCTCCGATCTGCGAAGCTTCTTTCAGTTCTACGATGTGCCCATCAATCGTCGCCACCACATGTGCGTCTCGTTGGCCTTTGAGATTATGGCGCGACTTGTGCAAATGTTTCCGCAGCTGGGACAGTATCTCTATGTGGTGTCCTGCGAGGAGCAGGTTGCTGACTGCAATGACTATGTGCAAATGGATGAGGAATATGGCATGAATTCTGCCGATGCGGGTGTCGAGAAGGAGCACGTCATGGTGGCCATGCGTTTTGCCATTGGCGATCGTCATGGTGTCATGATCCTAGATCCTGGCTATCATGTAGGACGTGCCGTAACTGTTATGACGGACCAGAGTTATCCACACACAGGTAACAAATTAGATTCACTTTCACTTTCATAAGAGATTCATAAACGTATCTTCTTGCTTGTAGGCTGGTTTAACCAATCCAAGGAGTCGCATCTGCAGCGGGATTACTGCTACAGCTACAGTCAGCACAGTGAAAAGTTTGTGGAGTGGAAGGAGCGAGAAATACGTGGAGATGAGGCCAGTTTCAAGACATCGTTGATCTACATTGCCCAGGAATACATGACCGCCGTTGATGTGACTGTGCGTCGTAATCTCGTCTACAATTTCCGATCTTTGCTCTCACGCGATGCCAAAGGACGTGTCTATGCTGGACTCTACTTTCCACTGGTATCCAATGTGCAGGAGGCGCATCTAACGCTCTTCTATGATGGACCGAACGAGCAGCGTGTGAAAGCAAAGCTGATGTTCAGCGCCTTCAAAGTGGGCAAGGGCAAGGTAAGAACTCCTCAATGATTGTTATCCAGGAGAAAGCTAATCTAATCAATGATATTTGCAGCAATTACCCGATTATGTGTCCCAGCATCTGACGAAGCTGTCGCCACAGCTGAATATGTCCCAACACGAGCTGACGGAACTGTGCAAATCCCTTTGTGAGGTTGTCTCTGATCAGAATTTCATTGGTCAGGTGTTGGCCATTAACGAAGATATCGGTGCCATGTCCATGGAGAATTGACAGTTAAAGCAGCCCAAGAATGCTGCTGCAAGTCCAATTGAGGATATTAAGAATATCGAAGAGCACAACGATAAAGCAGCTGCAACCTAAACTTGGAGTTAACAGTTTTCAAAATACTTTTTCCAAATACTTTCCAACAATATTAATTTAGTAGAGATTAGGTGCACCCACAAACAAATATTATTCAATTTAGTAAGATATATATAAATATATATATATTTATCCACTTATAAACACCTATAAACAATTATTATACTTACACATATAAACACATACACATCATTAACGAACACTTGAAGACTTTGTAAAACCCTTGTATTGTTTAACAAAATTAAACTATCAAAAACATAAATACAGTAATATTTAGATTTTGAATTATACTTTGCTTCAGTTTTATATTTCGTATTTCAATTTCGTCTATAATAAACAATTTACACTATACGTAAACGCCAAAAGGCATAAATAAATTAGTTGATATAAAATATTTTTGTTAAACGCACTGTAATACTTTTGTTTAATAAATAAATGCAAATCAGCTAGCAAACGTAATGAACTTTTCCTTTAAATAGCTAAATACAGAATAAGGTATTTAAGACGGCGGTTAGTTTAAAAAAAAAACGTAAAGTAAAAAAAGTATAACTTAAAAATATCAGCGAGCGCTTATTTGTATTAACACGAAATACACTTCATTAGCATTTTTAGGTTAACGCCACACGGTCACACTGCTAGCCGGCTGCTGAGCAGCTGTTGGCGTACGTATTAAATTCCGAATTAGAAATGCTGTCAACCTTTCAGTTCTAAATACGAAATTAAATCAATATTCTAAAACGATATTAGCAAATTTAATGTTTATAAATGTAATTGCATTTGTAATAAGGTAAATATTGATATTCGTTGCTGTAGACACACTTTTAGGATTCATTTGCCGGCATTGACACCTGTTGGCCGTTGGCCAGAGAGACACAGAGAGCAACAAAAACAAAATTAAAAAATTGAAATCAGGTTCTAAACACAAATAGCGCGCGCGAAACATTAACGTTTTTAGTTGTCTTTTGAATTTCTTACAGTGCGGTTGTGTTTTGTAACCGGTTTCTCGTGCTATTGAAACTGAAACGTGACGTACTGCGACGATCGCAGTCAGAAACTATTGAAACTGTTTACTTTATTAACTTAAAAAGGTTGTTCAATATTAGCATAGTCAACGGTCAACGTTTCGCCACGACACGCAAGTGCATAGAAAACGCATCAGCTTATGTATAACTACTATATACAAATTTAAGTGTTTGCAACGTAAGTATGTATCTGTGTATGTATTTGCTTATGTGCAAGGTTTTGTGCACTTGGGCGCAACAACAACAATAGAAATAGAAAGTTAATAAAATGCAAGAAGTTGGTTTTTGTTGACGGAAGTCGAAGACGCCGCAACGTTGACAACGCCAACCATTTCACGAGAGTCACGTATATATTACACAGGCACACACACACACATACATATCCGTATGTGTTTAGTGGGTTATGTTGGCAGCCCTCTTCGCACCTTTGTGGATGGCATTAGTAACGTTTCGTATGTTTGTCTTTTCTATGAGTTATATATGTTTAGCTTTTGGCCCATTCTATTGGTTTCTTGGCTTTGACTTTGGCTTTTGCTTTGGCTTTGGCTTTGGCTTTGGCTCTTCAACTTTCATTCCCTTGCTTGACTCTTTTCTTCTCGTTAATTTGCATTTTATGTGTCGCTGTCGTTGTTGTTGTTGTTTTTTAGAAACCAACTGGTAACTGGGCCAGAATTCCACAACGTTAGTGGATATTTATAACGCTATAATTGTTTTAAATTGCGCTTCCCTCATTTTAAGATTTCAAAACAGACAATAACAATTTCGTAAGCTTAAGTAATTGGCAGAAAATCAGTTGCAAGTTAAAGGCCAGTACTTATATTACTTCTGAAGTATGCATAAAAACTTGGCAATGCAAATAATAAATGCATATACATTGTTACAGCAATAAAAGCAGTTGGTCGAATACAATATTGTTGCTGACTTAAGCCAAGTGTCGCACACACTCAAAGAGTGCACTCGATGCTCAGTTGAGTGGCACTTGACGGTGTTGGGTTAGCTAAATGATTAAGGTTGGCAGCCATGTAGATAACATGAGTAGAATTAACATTTATAATCGAACAAGCGATCAATTATAATCTATACAAAGACTTAATTGCACTCGTTGAAACCCTTATTAAAATGTATATTCGTGTTTACTTGTTGCATTTTACTACTTTGTTGCTTGCGAATAAAGTCCATACAAAGTAACAATTAAGCTTGTTGAAAGCGCTTGCTTTGGTGTTACTAGATTAATATTACAAATGTTGAACTATAAAGTATATTATTTATAATTATACTTGTTTGCTTCCTAGTGAAATTAAATGCAGAATCAATTTAGAGGTCAAACCATTATCCGCTTTGAAATCTGTTAAGGTTTCCATAAATATATTATATTTATATGTTTATAAATGTTGTCATAACCTACAGCTATGCACACACAGATACATACTTGCTGTATATGCAGTGGATCGTGAGCTTATCAGTGTCGAATCAATGACCTTTGTATCCGCGTCACAATTTCTTCTATTATGCTGACTGTTTCCTTATCTCCTTCCTAGTTTTAACATACAAAATGATACTCTTGGGGGTTCTCGTTGTTGTTGGCCTGTTGCTATTCGGGTTTGTGATTACGAAGACAACTAAGGAGGTGCCCAAGTCGTGGTACGAATGGAAGACTGAATTCAAATATCAGTATCTAGGAGCTGTTGGTCTTTTGCACGATGCGCAGTACGCGTCGAGGGATCGCGTGAGTACGTAATTCAGCAGATTACTAGCTGCAATTATCAACCATATTATTTACAATTTATCAACTTGATTTATCATTGTGATTAACTTAAATTTTAAATAGCACTCTACAAGCAACCGGATCGCATTGCTGTCATCACGGGCGGCAATCGCGGCATTGGTCTGCGCATTGTGGAGAAATTGCTGGCATGCGACATGACTGTCATCATGGGTAAGTTTTGACCAAATGAACTTTGTTTTAGGGCGGATTAGCTTGAATATAAATCAGCGTATTTCAATTACTGATTCTACAAACACCTATTTTTTGTAAATCCAACGAACATGCACGACATGAAACGGCAAACGACAAGATGATTTCAAAGAAATGTTGAAAATTCACGTGCTTAGCATGGATAATTAGCATGAGATCAACTTCCACCCACACATTTAAAATAAACAGGCGTTAGCAACATGTTGCTGGATCTCAGCAGCACAAATGTTGTTAGCAACCTCACTATTGAAACAACAAATAAATATTGCATACTTTTAGGCAGTATATAAAATTTAAGACCAATCTAATTCCGGATTTAATTTGTTGTTTCTGTTTATAATAATGTTTGTTGTTTATAATATAATATAATGACTTATTTCTTTTGCAGGAGTTCGGGATCCGGACAGTGCCAAGTCGGCTGTTGGTGGTATTGTGGATCTCGGCCAGACGAAGGGTAAACTTATTTGCGAGCAACTCGATGTGGGAGATCTGAAATCTGTGCGTGCCTTCGCCAAGCGGATTGTAGAGAAGTATCCAAAGATCGACATACTGCTGAACAATGCGGGCATTATGTTTGCCCCCTTTAAGCTCACAGACGATGGCTACGAGTCGCACTTTGCCATCAACTACTTGGGCCACTTCCTGCTCACACATCTGTTGCTGCCACAGTTGCGTGCAGCGGGACGCGAGGGAAAGAACGCTCGCATTGTGAATGTGAGCTCGTGTGTTAATCTGATTGGTAGCATCCACTACCAGGACATCAATGGACTGTAAGTGAATGCTGTCTTACTTGTTTACCGCATCGTTTATTCCATTTGGCTTTCACTTTGTTGCAGAAAGCAATATTATCCTGGCGTTGCCTACAGTCAGTCGAAGCTGGCGCAGATTCTCTTCACACGGCATCTGCAAACGCTTTTGGATGCGGACAAGTCGCATGTGCAGGTCAATGCGGTGCATCCAGGCATTGTGGACACGGATCTGTTTGAGCACTCGGCCACCACATCAGTGCCATTCCTAAAGAAGATCTTCTTCAAGACACCAGAGCGTGGTTCTCGCACTGTCGTCTATGCGGCCATAGATCCATCCATTGAAGGCCAGGGCGGCACGTATCTCAGCAATTGTGGCAAGGGTCCTGTGCATGGGTCCGCTAAGCAACCGGCCAAGTGTGAAAAGCTCTTCCAATTCTCCTGCGATCTGTTGAAAATCAAGGAATACGGCAATGGCAAAGAATGAGGCTAACAATGTCAATTGATATATGAATTCCCCCCTAACAATCCTCAACTGGTGAAACGTAGATTTCCATTAAGCGGCTCTTAATATACATATGTATGTGTATGTGTAGTCATATTTTATATTTGATTTGTTTAACACTTCTTAAAATGTCTGCTTAAGTATTTGGCAATGTTTTGCTTGCATTCGGATAAATGCGGATAACAACCGGATAGCTGTGGATAACAACATAATACTTCAAATATATTTTAATACAGTTTTACATATACTAAAACCATTTGAATTCCTTTTCAATTAACATGTATCCGTTGTGCATTCTGGACAACTGCAGATGCGAAAGATGCGATCTTTGAGATAAAAGCTTAGGCCATATTTTAATTAACTTGTCTGCGTTGATTGCCAATTAAAAGTGCAGCAAGAACAGACACAACAGCAACACGCAACATGCAGCATGCAGTTCACTCTCAGCTCTTTTCGGCGGCATCTTTTAAGCAACAACAACAACAGCATCGTCAACAGTTGTTATATGTCAAATTTAAAACAGCAAACAATTTAATTTGTACTTCTCCTCGAACAATGAGCGATTAACATTCAACATTTATGCGGAATTTTAATCGACTTTGAGCAGACAACACTGCAGGGGGCAGGGAGAGGCTGACAGATATCCAGCTAGGTGGGCAGATGGGTGGATCAATTCAACGACGACGACGACGACAACGACAACGACGACGACAACTGCAACAATAAACAAAACAAAAAACTTCAGCTTGCTGTCACTTGATCACTTGAACTTCAAAAAGCAAAAAGCGCTGCATATCTTCTATGTACGAGATACAAGATACAATCACACTCGTTGTCGTTGTGTGAAGTTTGTTTTGTTAGATTTGTGGGCGCAGTCATCAATCAAACTACACATGAATCTGGTCAGATCCATCAACGGACCAAATGAAGTCATCCGCCTGCCAAGTCGGGCATCAAAATGTTATATGTTTCACTCTGTGCGTGTTGAGCGGACATTAAACGTGTTGATTGGATTTCTGGGGCTCCAAATCGGATGGAATCCCATTGATGGATGCGTTGCTCAAAATGAAGCACAAACATAACTATATAAAGTTGTTATTTATAAGTGAACAAGTAACTGTGAGAACGTTTATCTTGTCGCCTCAAACAGGTTTACGAGTATGAGTAATGGAATATTTGCTTATTAGATCATAATTGATAAATATATTTGAGAAGATTAACATTAAATTTTATGTTAATACGTTTAACTAATATCCCAATTGATTGGCAATGAAAAAGATGATGGTAGAATCAGAATAGAGTAGAGTTATACAGGAGTGTCAAAGAGAGCTTTAATGACAAAGTGAGATGGGAAGACAGATAAAAAAGATAAACACAGGAATAGACTAAGAGAGAGACAAAGAGAGAGATAGTCAGATTGTCAAACTATGCAGAGAAAGAGTGGTAAAGGCGGCAGAGTGCAAGAGAGACTGATAGAGAGATAACTATACAGGGAAATAGAAAGGCAGAGAGAATGGCAACAGACAGAGGCGAATAATTAAAGAAGTAAGGAAGTGAAATATAAAGATAAGGAGACAGACAGAAAGCTAAACTGACAAAGCCAGAGAGATAGACAGACTGAGAGAGAAGAAGTGAGATCTAGTAAGAGATGAGTAAGAAGAGGACAGCAAGAAGAACAAGCAAATGGAATAACTTTAGAACAGCTGTAACTATGAGATGAGATATGAAGTACATCGTACTTGGTCTTTCTTCCACTTTCTCTTTAATAAATTGCTAATCAATTTTCTGCAGGTACACTATAGAGTGGCTTTACTGTACAAGATACCTTTAATGACAACCACAAATAATTGAATTCCTTTACAGAGTTTGACTGTTTGTGACTGGCATAAGAAATAGGCTATGATTTCTATCTACATCTGAGTTCTGGAATTGTGATCGTCGCTGTTGAAATTCCTCGGCATCATTGTAACAGTTAAAGATTGTTGTCGTTGTCGTTGTCATTGTTGTTGTTGTCGTTGTTGTTGTTGTTGTTGTTGTTGCCACTGCTGTTGATTCATGTGGCAATCTGCAGATATGCAGATGTTCCTGGGCCTCAGTGTGCCATTAATTGTGTCGAGTGTTTCTTAATATCTCGCGCTGCTCATCTGCTTGACCAGCCGTTGTTGCAGTTGCCTACTCTTTTCACTCCCTTCCCCACACCACTCTCTCTCTCTCTCTCTTTCTCTCCCCTCGTTGTGAAGATGTTCAGTTAATGTGCTTTTTATTTAAATGCGCCTCGCAAAACAATTTGTATTGCACTGTTAACTGGCGGCAAATTCTTTGCAACAATTTGCTGCTCCAATTCAAAGCTGCTAGCCGAGCTGGCTTTAAAAGCTTTGGCCCCAAACGTCTGCCTCTTCTAGCCAAGCGCGTCCACATTAATCATGTGCTGAGAATTTATGGCGACGCAGCGCCCACGTTGCCAGCGCTGCCAACGCACGTGTTCATTCCATTTCATGTGGGCGAATCCAAATCCGAATCCGAATTCCCCTACCCTACTCGTTCGCCGCCCTATCCCCTTGTGCCATCCCTTTGGCACATGCAGAACGCCCACCTGCTTGCCGCGTTGCCCATTGTTGCATGCTGGCAACTCGTTAGCCGTTAGAAGCGTGTAGAAATCAAATTCATGGGGCGAGCAAATGCTTGTTGCAACTGCTGCTAATTGCACAGGAATTTCAGCTAGTGGGTGCACATCATATAGAGATGAATACACAGATATTTTTACCCCAAGCAACAGTTATCAATTCGTGAACACAGTCTGCGCTGTTGTGTTCCCTACAATGAAGCAATTTAACATTATAAATGTGTGTTATATATATTTATTTATTATTATTAAAAACTGTAGCTTTAATGTTGAGTCTTAGCACACTAAATATGTTATCTAGCCTTAGTCTGCTCTGCAAAATTTCATGCCAATCGGTTAATAAACACAGAAGTTATGGAAGCTTCAACCCCACAGCGTGAAGCCTGATTAAGAAGAAGCAGCAGATACACTTAGCAGTGTGTGTGCGTGTGTGTGTGCTCACATTTCTAAGCATACATGAATGGGTCTTTGAGTCTAGCACTCTAGAGTGAAGCCATACTCAATAATAAAGCGATTCTTATGTTCCCCAGCCAGTTTCAGCATAGGGACAGTTGACTGTATTACGCATACGCAGTGTGAGCGGCTGCAGAGTTGAGTTCCGTTTTGGTTGCCAGGTGTCAAAAGGTACATGGTCAACACGTTATACTTGTTGCTAAGGCACTGGCAATTGTTGTTTATGATGCCATGCACAAGAGTATATTCTATTCGTGGCAATGCATGTAATGGGGGGAAGAGGCTATAAGAGTTAGAGCACATTTAGCAGAGCGAGAGAGAGACAGAGGCTCTTGGGCAGTTCACATCAATTGCAGCAAAATCTAAAATCTAAATCAGTCGCTTTAAGTTGTAACTCCGAATTAAATATAAATAATAAACATTGAAAACAAAGTAAGAGGTATCTTTTAGTCGGCAACACGTTCTGACGTATACGCTGATAAGTTTATTTAGAGGCAACTCAGCTGGCGCCCCAAACTTGACAAGCGGCGACCAAGCAACAAGTTGCAACGTGTTGACTGCTTTTAATTACAGCAACGCATCCGCTTAAGAGACGGCCAGATCCGCCAGCGCATCAGCTGGCAGAGTGACCAAGTGAATATATTCGTATCTGACAGATACTCACACTCATGCTCACACACTCGTAATCGTATTTATTTGATTTACGCGCTGCCATTAGCCACAAGTAGTTGCTGTACAACGGCTGCTGCCTGTCGCAAATGTCAAAAGGTTAATTGGATTGTGGCAGCAACTGCTTGTTGCAAGCGGGCAAGCGGACAATCCGGCAACTGGCAACTGGCAACTGCCGCGATAAGCTGACAACCGTTAAGAATGCTTTGGTCAACAAATACTAGGAAGACACCATGCAATGGAATGTGCATGTGTGCTTAGATTCAATTTGATGGCAAACACTCACATTTGTTGCAATTGCCCAGATAAGCCATCAAATGATAACAAAGCGTTCATAATCATCGCCTAACAAAATAACAAGTCTTCAATATACAAATTCTCACCCTTGTTAAAAACACTTTTAATAAATTTTGCCAAATAGCGTTACGCATTCGCCGCGTCGTCCCATTAGCATCACTTCATTGAATTTTGCATAATTTATAATACTTAATTACTTTTACCTGTACAGTCAATTAATCAAACACTCGGCCAACACTTGGCTTTTAGCCTTAGCAATTTGCATATTGACGCCTCACCGGCCTCAGAGATCCCTTGTAGTGCTCTTCGGTTTATTTTTGGGTCTAAACTCTAGAGGCCCAGCGGCGACTTGTAAAAGAAAAGAAATCCAAATACGTTCAACGAATTCGCATCAATTTTTTTTGTATTTTTGCCTTTGGCTATTGTTGTTGTTGTTGTTAGTGGTTGGTGGTGCTGCTTTGATGTGGTGTCTGGCCCATTTTACGCTCGATTATCGCAGACTAGCTCAGTTTGAATGGGAAACCGAAGCTGCGGTTGTAATTCCTTGGCCAAGTCATTGAGCTACTCCAAAATGTGCTGCGATGTAATTAATCGTAAGTATTTACACATTGTTATTGCTTTGCCATAATTCGAAATGGATTGCCATGGATTGCCATGGATCATGGGGTTCAACTTGAGGCGGTGGCAGCGGTGGTAGCGTTTGCTTCAGCGGCGGTCTTCGTTGCCTGTGGTTTCATTATCAAGTGCTCGATTTGGCAATAAAAGTAAAAGTGTTGACTTGAAGGTGAGCTGATAACTTGGTCAGCTACAGAGTTGACAGCTGCCAAGAGGTTTGTGCCACAGATTGCATGCAACTGCAGTGGCAACTGTCTCGGACACAGCTTCAATTGATGTTGCATAAACCAACAAGCATAAACAAGCACACAAACAATTGACAAGCTATGTATCTTCAACGACCTTGCGACTCTGACACAAAAACCAAAGCTAACAACAACAAAAACAATAAAAAAACTGTATCAAGTAGCAGGAAATTGTTTGACGACTGCATTGCTTTGAATACGGGTAGATTCACATACTCACACTCTTGTGTGAGTAAAAGTGAATGTTTATGGTACTTCAGTTGCGAGAGTCATTGTGGCAACAAATTCCCCCAATTCAAAAAAAAAAAAAATACAAAAAGAAAAACAAAAACAAAAAGCAACAGCGATCGATCGGCAGATGGCCCCGATTACGCAGCCCAAAGAAACTACTCGAGACTCCATCCTCGTCTCTGGGGAGAGCAGCCGAGGAGAAGAAACTGAAAACTGAAAACCGAAAATCGAAATCGAAATCGAAACTGTGTTAGAAAGTCAACGGTTGACGGATGTCATAAACAGTTGAGCTGAGGGAGACTGAAACCTATCAAGATCCCTCCCACTTCAGCTGCGACTCCGCCATTGCCGGTAGGGTCTGATTTAGATACTTTAAATTAACTTCATGTTGTATAACAATTTGTATTTGTTGTATTTCACTTTAATTGAACCGTCAGCAGCTCAATTAGCAGACAAAACCCTTCTTGCACACTCTTATTTTATTTGCATATAAAAATGTTGTAATTACAACTTGTTGTCATATAATAAGCAGTTAATCAACTGCCATTCACTTTAACAGATCAAGTATATCATTTATAACTATTATTTGGCATTTATCGTATACCATCAAAGCAAACTCTTATATTCATTTTACGATTCGTATTCTAACGAATTTAGTATATGCAATTCAAATAAATCAGTCATGGATTACATCAATAAAATCGATTCACATCATCATATTTCAATACTTTAATTGCTTATCATTAAGTGTGCTTATTATTATTTAGTCATTGTTCAAACTAATTAAATATTTCACATGCATAAAGATGAATTTTCAATGTATTAAATTATTATTTACGCAGCTACGCAAGAAATGTAACGGCACTGCTCTCAGCTCGTGCTGCTCTCTTTTCCTGCTCTCTTCAAAGAGCGAATGATGTTCAGAGAGAATCACCGAAGCAACAGCAGCTTGCGGACAATAAAAAAGAAGTGAGCAAATTTCCCTTCTTGTTTTTTTTTTAAGGGAATGTTTGTGTAGACAAATACCTTCGAGTAGAAATGCATTGCATTCAAATTAACTTCTGGCGCTTGATATTAAATTCTTTATAATGTTTTATTTATAGTATAATAAGTTGTATATGTATAAGAGTGTTTAGATATGAATTCCGCGTCTTACACTGTAGCTTTCTATTATTATTAGTTGAAGTATAACAAATTCGCACTCTTTACTGCATACCCAACTCATTTTTATAAAATGTACTTGAAAATAGCTCAAGGAGCTTTCATAATTTGTAGCTTTTAAATTAGATAAAGGAAAGAAGAACGCTTCAACTATCTATAATAACTATTAATTAATATCTATTAATTAATTAATTAATTAATTAATTAATTATCTATTATTATTTTAGCTTAATAGATTTAGGTCACTCTCAAGTCAACAATTATCACTCATCATTGTTGTTTTGATAATACTAGCATTTCAGCATGATAAGCAAAGATAGATAACACTTGTCTATCGCAGGGATTTGTGGGACAAGTCACAACGATAGATGCAATGCACTTAGACTGACTGCGCACACCCAGCACTTTTGGGACTTTAGATGTTTGTGGCAGTTGCTCAATTTTCTGCCACATCATGGCAACAATTATGCGATGTGCCAATGGCGTTGATGCAGCTCCTCCTGCCGTGATGTGTCAAAGTGTGAGCGGGAGAGCAGCGGCAGCGGGAGAGGGAGAGCGAGTTGAGGAAACTGTGGCATTGTTGCAAACGGTGGTGCCAATTAAAGTGCTATTTAGTGGCGAATATTAACAGAGATCGAAAACGCTCTAATCTTATTTATGCTCATTGAGTAATATGGCTTTTATTGTTGGCTTGTGCAGTCAGCAGAGGCAGCGGCAGCGGCAGAGGCAGCGACAGCGGCAGGTGGAAGAAACTTCAAGCTGCCACTTGTGGCAGAGTTGTGAAAGAACTTGCAAAGGCTTTTCGCAATCACAAGTCTAAAGAAGCATATGCTTATGTGTTTGTGTGTGTGTGTGTGTGTGCATGTATTTATAGGCACAAACGTGCTCATATTCATAGTAAATAAATATTTTAATGCGCTCATCATTACGAAAATTCTGCAAACTCAAACAGGTAACTCGAAAACAGTTTTCAAGCTAAAAATCATATGTCAAACACTTGAGTTTACTTTGCCAGCTGATGCCGCCTCCCCCTTCAATAAAACAACAACAACGACAACAAACAAAAATATTAAATAAAAAAATAATAAACTTAACTCAAGTCAAGTCAACTTAGTCCAAAGCCATCAACACATTCACCTAGTGATGCCTCCTCCTGCAAAGCTTCTTCCTCCTGCACCTCCTCCTTCTCCTCATTCTCATCATCCTCCCACTTCCCACTGCCCCTCCCGCACAACTACAGTCGAGTCATAATTAATCTGCTTTGGCATTTTTTCTGTTTCTTTTTCCTTTGCGTGTTGCAGCAATTTAAAGTGGAGTCCCCCGCCCCCCTGACTTTTGATTACTAGTCGAGCTGCAAGACAAAGCCGAAGATGCAGTCAATGCTGCTTCGTTGATAGATACGAGTACTTTCAAATGAGTCGCGGTTTTATATTTTGGTGGCATGCCACTTCAGCGGCGCCCCAGCAATTACAGACATAGCCACAAATTTGGGTTATATTTGGCAACTTAAAGATACGCACACACACAGACTACACTTGGACACACCACATGAACGTGACTGAAGGGCATCCACTGAGGGGAAGAAGGAAATCTTAACCAAGAACAAGAACGTTAAAGTTTTGTTTTTTTTTCTCTACTGAAAAGCGTCTTTTGTTGTTCTGACAGACAATAGGCAAACATTGTTGAACATTCACATACAGTAGCTAACAAGTTTAGGGTTTCAAGTTGAGGTTTACGGGGTCAAGAGGTCAACAGGCAGCCGCTGACTTGATAGAGTGTCAGACTACAGCAGCGACCTTCAGATGTAAATTCGAACAGCTGGAAACTTTTGAGAGAACTTAGAGAATTTTAAAAGTTTGCTATTAAAATGTAATAACTAATCAAATGCTTATAAAAATAACAAGGTATTAAAGTATTAATTAAACAAATGTCTAAAGTGCATTGTTTCGCTATGTGATGATGATAAAGTTGAAGTTATTTTATTGAAATTCTTGAGCTAGTTTTGCAGCTATATAATCGCGCAATAACAACAACAACAACAATAACAATAACAGTAACAATAACTATAACTCCACGACTATAACTCATGCTATTCATTGAATACGTGCATATATAATTACTCTCTGGAAATAACACAAGAAATACATTCTAAAAACTATATAACAATAATAAAACACAATTTAGTGTCACATAAAAATAAAACTATAACCAACAAGCGCATCCCACAAGCCCACCGATGCCACCTTGCAACTGCATGCGGCATCACGTTGCAGCAACAGTCGCAACGAATGGCAACGTTGCCATCAAATTGTAACAATTTTTCACCTGTCGCCTAAGCTTAAGACGGAGTTTAAGTTTAAGCCTGAGCCTGAGCCTCACTCTGAGCCTGAGCTTGAGCACATGATTATTATTACATCAGAAGAAGAAACATAAATTTTGGCCAACAAATCGTGATGCGACTAGATGCCACAACAACTACAACAGCAACAGCAACAGCAACAACAACTGTGCGTTACAACATATTCCCAACTATATATATATATATATATATATAGATATACACACAACTTGCAATTTCCATGTTCAATCTCCCTTTTCCCAACTCCCACTACAAGCATCTCATCCTCAGCAGCCGCGTTCCAAAACATCTTCAAGGAAGCGACAACTATGCGTTTGATTTATGCCACAAAATGTATCACAATTTTGGCTCAAAATATTACAAGTTTGAGTAAGCTACGTGGCAGCATGCTCGACTTGCGGTTACTCTGCAAACTGTTGTTAATAATTCAATGGAAGGCAAGCTGTCTTAAGTATAATTTAGTTTATAATAAGTATTAACAACATACGGAAAAATAGTTCAATAGGAGCAGAATATAATGAGCTTTATGTTAAATAGCCAATATAAAACTATCCTTTGTAACAAAAAGCATTTACAGGGTATACAAGCCATAAATAAGAAACAAGCAATAGTAGTTGATTATGAGGAAATTAGTCTGTAACAATAGTTTTGATTAATGTATAACTATTTCATAATTACAGGGTATAACAAAAGAAGTAGAAGCATTGTATGCGAAGCCAAGGTTAGCCACAACTCAACAGATAACTTTGAACTGTTATCGCAGATTGAGAGCGAACGAAATGAGGTGAAAATGAAAATGAAATTAGATGGACCACTAATCGTTTGAAAGTATCTGACAGATACATATTTGGCCAAGTATTGGCGCTTGAGTTTTGAGGCCAAATAATTAATTTTGTGCAACAATTGGCACAGCAACAGCCACAACAACAGCAACAACAACAACAATGATGATGATGAGGGCGCGCGATCTCCGACAGTGCAAATAATTCGATTGCCACAAAAGAAAGGCAAACAGGCTTGCAGTGCGCTGAGGTTTATGCGCAGCAAGTATTCAAGAACTGCAAAGTGTTGATATGTAAACAGGAAAAGGAAAATATCAAAATATATAAGAAACATCATAAGCTGATATATATTACAGTCTGAGGGCATTCGTCAGATAGCAACTGAGCATCGCAAATGCAAACAGATTATCAGCATAATGAGCAGCGTGTAAACACACATACCCAGCTCATAATAATGCCCAGCAGCATTAAGTGGCATGTCAAATGCGACAAGCAACCTGTTGTTGAGTTCATTATGATCATTATGATCAAGTGCGATAGATTGTATGGCATTCTGTGGTAAAAAGTAACTGCTTTGGAAGGATGTGCCTTGACATTTGCCACCATTTGCGGCAGCCTATGATGATGACGATGATGATAATGATTGATAGACACTTGTCTTCCATTGACGTAACAGCAAATTGCTTTCGTGATAATGGCAACCTCGCCAAGAAGCCAACTCAGATCAAGTGATTGGACCTGCTAGTTGCTCCACAAGCGATTATCGATGCTCGTATGCAAATGACACGAATCTTCAAGCGTTCCACAGTCTTTAAGTGATCCAAGCTTTGCTAATGGCCATAGCGAGACGTGTTCTATTAGCCAAAAGCTGGACCCACTGACTCACTGACTCACCGCCTCACTGGCTGCCACAACTCTTGCACAATCATTGTGTCTCTCTTGAGGAAAAATCGAAAGTGCTTCTTTTTTATTTTTATTTGGTTTTTAGGTCAGCGACAATAACGATAGCTGGAACTTGGCTCAGAGCAGCGTCTTGCCACTTTCAGTTTATATACACAAAGTTAACAGCAACAACAAAAGGTAGTTGCATTATATTCGTCTTCAATTTGTTAATTATAATTTGTTAATTGTTTTATAAACATGAAATCGAACCCGCAGTTTAAACTCAGCTGCATGCACTGTGGTACTAAAATGAACTGTTGAGTTGATAAATGCCACACGAAACGAATTGTGGAAGGGGCACGGGAATGGCATAATGACAGACAATCCATCAATTTCCCACAACAATTAAATATTGAAACATTAAAATATCGATTTTTAAAAATGAAATACATATTGTGTTATAGGTTTGTTGGGCAATTAACAAGTAGTTTATGGATTTCAATCTGAGTTTGAATAATTGCAAATTGAGTAGATAATTTGAAAATGCAGAGAGTTAATGAAATCTTGAGTGTAAAGCAATTCAATTTGTTCATTAAGTAGAGCAATATAACTCTCTACATTTACGCACAGTTTTCTAGCAATATTTTTAGAGCTTAAGCACAAATTGGTTACATAAAATGTCTCTAAACAATTTATTTATTTAATTTATTTATTTAATAATATATAAAGTGTAAATTAAATGCGATTTCATCTCGTATTTATCGCACTTCAAGCACTGTGCCTGGCAAAGGCAAAAGGTTCAATTCAATTGTAGTACAAATTATTCAAATTTCTATGGCCTATGCTGTCGACGTCGGCGTCGACGTCTGCGTCAGCGTCGGCGTCAACGTCAGCACCAGCGGCAGCGTTGTGTCTGCGTTGTCGTTTTCAATGTCAATGTGCTAAGGATGAGGCCGTTGTGGTTTTATGGCTAGCATCATAACCTTTTTTAAATACATTGCAGAGCCCAAAAGCGAATGAGTGTGAGTGTGAGTGCGAGTGTGAGTGCGAGTATGAGTACTCGTATTTGTATTCGTATTCGTATTCATTGTGGTATTCGATTTGGATGATCTTTTGTCCAAGTCAAAGGCGGAAGTGGTTTTGTGTGCTTTAGAGCGCCGAGCAAAGTGTTTATCAATATATTAATGACTGACGCAAGTATCGTAATGATAATTATGATTATTTATACATTTGTACTTCAAAGCAAAGTACATGAGCATCTCTAGCTGATTTATTTTGGAAGCTTTAAAGCGTCACAGATGTGGGTAGGCCGTAAACTGCCAATCAACGAGCAACCCCCACGCAGTGTGGCAAGTAGGATGTACATTGCTTTATGGCGCTGGAGTTCAAGTTGTTCTACCAAGTGGCGTCAAGTTGCCAGCAAGCAAACACACAAGCTCACACACACCATTCGACCACTGTGTGTGCATGTGTGTGTGTGTGTATTGGCTTCGCAAGCGGATTAACTGTGCAGAACTTTGCCATCATGGCCAAGACAATGGACCATTCATTGAACTGCAAAGCCATAGAAATGTACAAATTGTTGGCCAAAAGACGAAAAGGCGAAATTCAATTAGGTTTCCTGAACGTAACACGCACATGATGCTCTAACACAAGTGGCAGCCACAACAGAAGTGGTAACGTGGCAACGTGGCAACGTGGCAACATGGCAACGTGGCAACAACGCGCACCTTCTAATGTTGCTCAAGTTGTTGCGGCTGGCACAGTGCATCTGCCCCACAGATGTTGTGCAACAACTGCAACTGCAACAAAGGCAGCCCAAAAACATAATCATTTCAATTTAGCTAACTCGACTGGCCAAATGAGTTACCAACTTGCAGTTTGTTGTTGCTGCTGCTGCTGTTTGTTTAGTGGGAACTATTTTTATGAGTTGTCTGTGCCATAAATAATTCTGAGGCGTCCGCAAATTGCAGTGTAGAGTGTTGCCCATTGAGGTAGTAGCATTGTCAACTCGGTTCTCTGTTCTCTATTCTCTATTCGCTATTCTCCATTCTCTGTGCCACATCAATCATTGCCGACGAGCTGACAAACTGACGAACTGTCAATAGATTGTGCTACCCCCATCGCTAAACCAAATTGTTCTGGCTTTCAACTTAAATTGATGTACACAAAATTTTAATTATTGCCACAGACGATGCGAAGCACTTTAACAACTAATTTTGCAGTTGCATTTGCCACTCCAAGCACCGCACATGTAATTACTTTATGGAGCGCACTCTGCCGCATTTTATGACTTTGGCTGCACCATCGCCAGCCTCAACTGCCTCAACAGCAACAGCAGAGTCAACAACAGCATCCACAGCATCTATTGCGATGGTTGCATCAATCGTATAACTGCTAAATCAGCTCAAAATGCCAGAGGTCCAGGCACTCAAGTCGAGCAGCTTTTACTCTGATTCTGCCAAAAGCTAAAAAGCAGCGACCTTCAGACGAATGACTTAAGAATGCTGTCAGAATGCATATAACATATATGAATCGTACACTACACAACATAGCACAACACTCTCAATAACATCAATGTTTTAGCATCAAGTGCATGACTTTAATTTAAGCATTCCATAAGCAGAAAACCATCTTTGGTACTCCATCAAGTGGAAAGAGAAGAACTTGCGACTTAACTAACAACTTATTTACACTACGCTCAACATTTTTGGTAACTTGTAATGATATTAATAAGGAATTGAATTGCAGAAGCTTGGATACCCTTCCCACAGCAACTATATAGCTGCTTAATTTAACTTAATTTAATCTATTTCAACAGTCAGTTTTCCCTTTCTGACTTTTCGACCTTTTTGAAGTCCTTCTATTTGCATGCAATTAGTATATACAATAAATATTATGTTTAATTTAGAAAAACCTATGTAGTATATACATAATATATATATTTTCTTCAATATATCTGTAAAAACAATTTAATTTTTCATATTTACACTGTATTTTTCGAAGTTTTCTTCGTGCAATAGCTATATGTTGTATTCGATCTAATTTTATAAAAGTTAAGCAGATAATTAAAGATTGAAAATATACTAAAGATGTCAGAAAACAAGATAAATCAACTAACATTTCGACCTATTTCTTAGATGTTAGTTATATGCTGAATTCGACCTATTAACATCAATTAAAAGAGGGAACAAATGGAATACTATAACTAGGATTAGCTAAAATTATTTACTAACAAGCAAAACATTGCATAAACTATTAAATTTTTCGTATAGAAACGCATAATTCGATTTATTACTGGCACTACAGCTGTATGTTATATTCGACCTATTTGGATAACTAATTCGCAATACAAAAGCCAAACAAACCTGGCTGTAACCAATCAGTGTATTAAGTATAGGTTCTGTTACGCCCAGAGAGATGCAATTAGAAACCCTAAATGAGAGACGTAAACTCAGATCAGTGTATAAGTAAAATATATGATATGGATATAGATACCATATACTTATCATGTGTGTGACTACAGCTTTGAAATGAGAAGAGGCTTATTTCGTGTAATATGTTTGCCCTTGTAGATGAATGGTACAAGTATAGAAAATCTCTGGTATTCTCTGGTATCTCCCTCCTGCTGTTGCCCCCAGCGTCAAATCATCATTATCATCATCCACATTGAAGTGCGCCGCAATTTACATTGAAATGCCTTAATTGATTTAAAATTCAGGCGAGCTCAGTGTGCGGGCATTGCAAAAAAAATTATTGTAGTTTCATTTAAATTATACGTTCCACTCGTCAGTTGTTCTAGGTTACAAAGTAAACACTACACACACATGCGCACACACACAACAAGTGTGTACTTCAAGGTAACCTCTCTAAACTCAAACAGAAATTACAATTTCAACTGATCTGAACACATCTCGCCTCATGTTGGAGTTGGACTTGGCGCATCATCATCAGCCAACTGATGGGTAAACGATGGAGTGCGGCGGGTGTTGCCAGTGCCATCAGCTTTTGGGGCATGTTCAATGTAAATTAGCCCGTAAAATGTTATTTGTTATTATAAAATATGCAGGAAATTAAATGATTTTTTAATGTGTTCAAATATAATTACACAAATGTTTGCATTTCTGTTGCTCTCGAGTGTTATTGAATATGATTTTGTTTGCAGCTCCATGTATTCATATTGTACTCAACCAACAACGACTTATATTACCCCATTTGGAAAGCCATTACACATTACACTGTGCATGGAAAAATAATAAACTAAATAATAATGAGCCTATGAGTATTTCAGCTTATAATCTGGTTATCGTATAACTTTTAAAGACTTTATTTGCTTTACGTGTATCGTTAATACTTTATAATTATTATTTTCAGTTGCAGAAGTTTGCTTTACAATCAGTTTAGGCAAGCAAAAGTTAATAAAAATACAAAGCAGGGGAAGTTTCGGAAGTACAGGGCATCTCTTAGTTATTTATCTCTATCGCTCTCTATAAATTTCATAGAAACAGAAGTATTTCTGCCGAAGTATTTCTGCCGAAGTATTTTTGCTGAAGGATATCTGCTTGTCTAGCATACCCACCTAGAGCATTCTCAACTCTGTCGAATTATGTTTCTTAGCATATTTGCCAACTTAATTCAAGTTATTTCTCCGGCTATAAAATTAAATAGCATTTATTGCAAATAAATTTTTTATGGACAAATTTTAGGCATAAGCAAGGTCATGGTATTACTGGCAATTTCTTTAGGTCAACATTGATGAAGTGCACTGGTGCGAGTGGAGTGTCTACGTCAGTGTCTGGCATTTCCTAAACATTTACTGAAATGAGCCTTGAATTATTCATTCGACATTTCTGTACTTATTGCTTTCCTTCAAACCGATTCGACATGTCCGCATCGCAAATGGAATTATGTTATTCATGTTAATATTGTTGTTGTAATATTGGTATTGGTATTGTTGGTATTTTTGGGAGCATTGGGTCAAAATGCTGCGCGGATTGCCACTTCCTTTCCATAATGTGGGCCATAATTATTATCTCATTGCTCAGCAATAAAATGTGAAAGTCAGCGAGCTCGTGCCGAGATCAATGGGAAGTAAAATAAGTAAAAAAAAAAATAAAAATAGAAAAAAAAATGTTAACAAAATGTCAATAATGAATTTTTGCATTAAATCAAAGAAGAGAAAGAAAAACAAGACAATTTGCAACTTAACGGCATTCAAAGTATTTGCAGATCGTGATAAATGCTACGCCCACAGCGTTGAATAAATAAGGCAATAATAATAATAATAAATACTATGCAATGAGCTTTATTTGAATTTGTTACAATTTCTGAAGTGATCGTTAAGTCTTTGTATTGTTTTTATGGCTAATAATAATAGAAAAAACGACCTTCACGTTGCGAATTTCCACACCTCATTGCGCCTTTGTGCATATTTTTGAGAATTTGCCATGATTGATCGAGCTTCTGCGTTTCTCAATCATCTTTTATTTGAAACTCAATTTCATAGTCAACATTCATTAGCTCATTAACAATAAAGCATCTTGTTTAACTACCAGCTTAATTAAGTAGGAATTTATTTAGTAATTTTCACAGTTTTGCCTACCGACAAATGCTTTCAACATTCTATCCCAGCACTTATGATCTTTCCAACGGCAATGTTCACATTTCAATTGCACATTTCAGGCTTAATCCATGTCAGCATCTGATCATTTGTTTGCCACAAATCTCTCAGCAAGCCTCCCCCAATGGGATCATTAAAATTTTGCGCCAAGATTAAAGATCAAAAACAAAACGCGAAAAAAAGAAACTCCCACGCCCAAACAGACGCACACACTGAAAGCTGTAGCTAATTTGTTGTCAAATTGTGGAGCATAAACAAGATGAATATAAAGCAACAAAAATTTATGTAGAATTTTGTATTTATTAAGTTTTTTTTGTAGTTTTTTTTTCTTTTTTGTTATTGTCTTTAGCAATCGTATGCACAAGTTTGTGCCTTAAGTCTTTCGTTTTGAGTGGATCAGCTGCTGTTGTTGCTGCTATTGCTGTGGCGACTGCCACACGACTGCCAACTAACTGAGACCCAGCCGAGCCGAGCCGAGGCAATGAAGATGCGTGGAGCAGCAACAACCAGTGGCAGCCCCAATTCCGCTCACCTGCGGCCCTCGCTCCGAAGCCATAGACGTGTCGATGCTGCTGATGTTGCTGTTGTTGTTGCTGCTGTTGCTGTTGCTGTTGCTGCCTCCGCCAGCTGCATGACTAATCCCATTACAAATAAGTGTTTTTGCTATTACATGACAACAACAATAGCACACATCAGCAAAATGTTTATGGCATAGGGGCATGGGCATGGGCATGGGTATGGGTATGGATAAATGCATCCCAGGAGCGTATTACTCCCGCGCTGCTCATTTATTTGAATGTGCGGCGCTCATCTTCGCTCCACATCGTCGTCGCTGTCGTCGTCAAATGTGTGTTTGGCGCTTCAATTTAAAAGTAACTAGTTTACTATAACGCTAAAGCGACTGCTTCGGATCTGCTTTGGATCTGCTCACGGCGCTGAGCGGAGAGCACTCGATGTTGCTTGTTGGGTTTGTAGCTATTGTTGTTGCCTTTGCATTATTTTGTAATGGTTTTTTTTTCGTCTTGTTGTCTTGTTGTTTGTTGCTTTGCATTGCTACTTACTTCGATGCTCGCGCTCTTTGAAATCTCCAAAAAAAAATAATAATACGAAAATTTGGCGCGCTATTTTTGTTGCTTCTGCCGCGGCTGCTGCTGCTGCTGCTGCTGGCGACGTCGATGCCAACGTCGACTGCGGATGGCAAATGCAGCACATTTTCAAATATAAATACTGGCCTACGAAATTGTTTCAGTATCACAATCAAGTCAACCATCTTCGCAAGAAGAACACCAAACAAACCAACTTCAATCCCAGTCAAACCTTCGCTACTGTTGCCGAGTTTGCAGTAAAAGTTTCGTGTGTGTTTTGTACTAAACCCAAGCAAGTGACTACACAAAATGAAGGTATAGAACAACAAGCAACAACAATAATAAAAATCCAAAACCAACAAAGTATAATTTAATATTCAATATACTGAGCATAAGGACTGTCAGTGCAAAGTGTGTTGTTGCGATGTGTTGTGTCCTGCCAAGCCCAGCAAAGGATGTGTGCAAGTAACAAATAAAAGGAAAACAACTAAAGGCTGCAGGAAATACAGAATTACAGAAGAATTAGATCTTGTTTTTAAATAGAAAACTTGTGTTCAAGATAGATATCAAATTTAGAATTCAATTTTAGCAATATTTCATAGTACATTCCCCAAAACGAAACTGTCACTCCTAAAGATTAGCTAATAAATTAATTCAATCAATCATCATCCAAGAAAAAGAAGAGAGTCAAGTTCAAAAGCGCAATTAATCAAAGAAATTCACAGACAACCCGCATATAATTATCAAATTATCATATATTTCTTATTAAATCTTGATTGCCAAAAATATTAGGCGGCTACTGTTTGAATGAGCTGCTGTCAACGCCTCCAAATTAATTAGTAAATTATTTCACAGCTAACTCAAAACTATTTAGAAGTTGCTAAGATTAAGATTAGTTGCCACAGCTGCAAGCTGAGCTTCTCTTAGAGGGGCAGCGCAGCTGTTTTGGTTATGTTGCAATGCATAAATTAAGAGTCTAGTACTTTCAACTAACGGATGAATCCATGCCCAAATATGGATGTGTAGAAGAGAGATTAACAAGGGACGATAGACGAAGACATTGTAGCAACTGCAACTAACAAAAAAAGAGCAGAGAGACAACGAAGTTTGAAAGTCATTGAAGCATGAAAGTCACTGAAGGTCTTGTGCTCGCAATACAAACACAATTAGTTGTGTAATTCGTGAACAGAAGTTTTGTGCGTGAAACACAAAACACTTTATAAGAAATGCAAATAAAAAACGTCAACTAAGAAGGAAGCAAGACTTGAATTCCAACAGGCAACCGTTACGAGTTTGTTGCCTAAGTCATTTGCTTAAAGCATAGCAAAAGCTGTCAGCCATAAGATGCTGACTGCTACAACACGCTTAGTCACCTGGGAGGCCCTTCACTTCAACCCACGACCCAATTTCCACAGATTTGCATATTACACGTCTAAATGCTAAACACAAAGCAAATTCATAATTTATATTATGCATAAACAATTGCGGCATAACGGAGTACAACAGGGTTAATTATAATTACGATTTTAATTGGATTCTTGAGAATTAGAAATATGTGAGAAAGTGACAAACTAAAGTATCTACATGTAATTTAGTCATAATATCAAAAATTTGAAATGCAAGACGGTTCACTTGGTTTAGCAACGTTCTACACTCAACAATGATCTATCGACTATCGACTATGGACTATCGGCATCGGGTTGCTGTTGATCCTTGTTCAGGAAGTTGCTGATTTCATTGGGCGATCGATGGGCCATTTGATGGATCTTAAAGCCATACAACCTTGCGAAATAGTTATAATTTAAGTGAAATTTGAAATACTACAGCTTCAGTGGGCAAGAGCAGAGGGTATAACAAAGTACTTACACACACCTTGGCACAAACTTCTGTTTGGCCCTTTTGGGTCGCACTTCGGGCTTCACCATGAACAGCATGTGGGGAAACCAGTGCCAAAGAAGGCACCATCCAGGGCTGAATGTCGCGCTGACTTGGGCAAGTAAACATCATTGCATTTTGGACAAAAGACGCGCACCATATCCTCGCCAGGATTGTCGCTCAGCCCGATGGGCAGCACCGGCTGGCGCTGGCAAAAGACACGTGGACAGAAGCCAAAGATGCCCTTCTGATACTTTTCCAGCATCAGATCAATGCCACGATTGGTCAATATGAAGCGAGCATGGATAAGACCGTACAACTTCTCGGCACACTGCTCCAGCTCAGTCTCTGGCGGCGCATCCGTGCCGGAGCCCGTATCCAGATCGAGAATAACCTCCAATGCCCGTCGATAGTTGCTCACATTCGAATCGAGAAAATTTAAGTTGAACTTATCCTGTATGTAGTCCTCGTCCACCTCGCAAAAGAACTCGTGACCGCGCTGCTTGCAGAACCATGGAATCCAGCCGATCTCCTCCGAATCCGACATGGTGGTTATCAAATCAAAGATAAATAATTTACAACTCAATTCAAATGAACGACAAACTGCAGCTTGCTGTGCTCTCTTTAAAATTCGATTCCCACATTACAAATACATAATGAATGCTTCTCCTGCTCTTTGCAGGGCTTTACAACGATTGCGCTGCTCGTCTGCCTGGCCGCCTGGACGCAAGCGGAGCCCCCAGTACCCCAGAATCAGTATCTGCCACCCAATCAGTCGCCCCAGGCACCAACCAACAACTATTTGCCGCCCACACAAAGCTATCAGTCCCCATCCAACAACTACTTGCCTCCTCAGCGTGCCGGCAATGGCGGCGGCTCACCACCCAGCAACAGTTATGGAGCTCCTCTGCCCCAGAGCCAATATGGTGCACCAGCATTGACCGGAGCGATCTTCAAGGGACAGAATGGCGGCGGTGCTGGCGGCTATGGCGGCGGCAATGGTTACGGACAGCGCGATGAGGAACAGTATGGTCCAGCCAAATACGAGTTCAAATACGATGTGCAGGATTACGAGTCGGGCAATGACTTTGGACACATGGAGTCTCGCGATGGTGATCTCGCTGTTGGCCGCTACTACGTCCTGTTGCCCGATGGTCGCAAACAGATTGTCGAGTATGAGGCTGATCAGAACGGTTATCGCCCAACCATCCGCTATGAGCAGGTGGGCAATGGCAATGGCAACGGCAATGGCAATGGTCGTAATGGCGGTGGATACGATAGCAACGCGCAGGCGGGCAAGTTCAATGGTTACCAGTAAGGAGAGTTTTGAAGGCGTTACCTTCATAGTGTTTCCACTTTAAGTCGACCCTGTAACTATACTTGTCTACATCGTTGTTGTTGTATCGCTAACCTAGCTGAGTATTAAACTGTAAATGTAACTGTAACTTGATGCTGGCGCGGCGATAACAGTCTGACACTCTCTTCTGTCATTCTGCCGTTATTGACTCTCTCACTTTTTTTTCTCTTTCACACTCTCACACTGTTGGTTTAGTGAAACGTCGCCATTTTGCCATAGCCAGGCGCGTTCCAAATGTCCACTGTTCCCTTATTCTTGCCTATGCCTTTGCCTCATGTTCCATGTCTCACATTGTATCTTTGCCGTTCGTTTTGTTAAGCGCCTTCATTTTGTGTCAGTCCACACAGGCACATACAAACACACACACACCACAACCACAACCACAACCACAACCAACATGACCATCACACGCATTCATACATACATATACATAAGCATTGTATTTAATTTTAATGAATTTTTATGAAAAATGCATTGAAACACATTCGAACATGAAAATTATGTAAGCATAATGTGTACGAAAACATATGAGATTTTTTGTGTATAAATAATGATAATGAATAAAGAAGCATTTTTGTATAAAACAAAGTAAAAAATCAAGAATCAACTTTTTCTTTATATATTGATGTTTATTTCGAAAAGTTAAATATTAATTATGAATATTATAGGTGAACATCAGATTCACATTTAGCCAAATACAAGCAGCTTTCTACTTCAACACACGCTCCAATTGACCCTGCTTATTATATTTGTAAACCGGATCCTGTAAATCTCCTACAGAGGAATATCTCAACTGTGCCGTGAACTCATCTCCGTTGGCATCTTCAGTACGATAAACAACTCGTTGAAGTTTGTTGTCGGGCAAAACAATATAATAACGACCTTCTTTAATGTTTGCTGTCTGTGGTTGAGTCAACGAAGCAGTATCGTCTTCTTCAGGATAGATAATTCTAAAGCTACCATCAGCCGGGAGTCCATATTGAGATGCGGGGGTTTGTTGCCCATCTCTGTTTGCAGTATCCGCTTGATTGGCACTTGGCAGTGGTTGCAGTTGCTGCTGTTGCTCTTGCGGCTCCTGCTCCTGCTGCTGTGGCACATCGAATTGTGGTGGCAAATATTTTGAATTGATCTGTGGTCCATTAAAAGTTCCTGCATGTTCTACACGCTGCCTGCGGATCTCCACGTTGAAACCATTTGGTGGCTGATACTCGCCAGGAAGATTAAATGGCACCTGTGGGCGCCAGCCAGAAGCACCATATGGAGCTCTTACTGGTGGCTCGGCTTGTATAACCACAACAGCGACAATCAGCAGATAAACCTATTAAGAAGCAATCTATCGTTTACCATTAAATGTTCGACTTTCTTCAATTACAACGCACCTTAAGCAGCATTTTGATCCAAGTTGCATTTGAAACTGAAATGCAAAAGTTTGAAGCTTACGCATTTTTATATCAAATTCAGCATTATATTCACAAAATTTTCCCTATGCCGGGCACGTCTGTAAGTCCCTCCCGCGTCTGACATACATTGGCCACATCTGTTACATCTCGGGCCCAGTAGTCACGTAATCCATCAAAAATAAAACAAAAACCATTCGTATGCTTTCTGACCTTGACAACGGATGAGCACATAATTGGCAAGGGTTCAACATTTTCAACTGCTCCTCCCACAGCACAGTTATGTTGGCTGTGTAGCAGCAAATTTTCAACAGTTAACTTCAGATATTAGCATAGTTCCGATTATCAAGTTCAAGTACCCATATAATTAATTAATGGATGTCCACGAAATAAGCTTATTAAATTGGGAATTTTAATGATTTCAGAATTCCGCCGAAGCAGACCTTGGTTAGAAGAATCCACATGCCTGATCAGGGTCTTTTCAAATATTTCAAACAGCAGGTGGCAACATAAGAATTGCTATGCTACACTGCCTTTGATAAATTAATTATTAACAAAGTCTCATTTTTTACTACATTTTGATTAATATTAGTTGGAATCAAGTCAAATAATTTATGCTGTTTCGTTTTTCATTGCGATTGTTTATTTAAAAATTAGCATAACGTTTTTGGCAACTTATATTGTCAGCTTTAACTGCGCGGCAAAAAACAGCTGACTATTAGGGTGACCAGCCAACAACATTCAAAGCAACCCTGCGAAAAGCTCAGTATGGACGTACACACCTGCATACTATTTTTGGCGGCTTGTAGAGAAATAATTAAAGTGTTTGAAAAGTTTTAATTTTGTAATTTATTATTTATTTAAATGTGTTTTTATTTATCTTGTTTTCTATACAATTTGTGTTAATTCGTTCAATATTCTGTTTGCACTTAATTAAAACCGGTTAACTTCTATGCTCCTTACTGCGCACCAGTCAAGCCCAGCTTCTTCTTCAGAGATTCGGGCATCTCTGGTGGTGGTGGGCGTGGCATGCGCAGGAACACCTTCACTGCATCGTATATGAACCATTGGGCGGCAGTCAGTGTGCCAATCATGACAATCCTAGGCATCAGACCACCCCACAGACCTGCAACCAAATAAACAATGATTAAGCGACTAAGGACAACAGAGGATTGCGAGGCATTTTACTCACCAGACCAACCCAATTGCTTGGCAACATCAAGGGCGCTGGCACCCTTGGCCTGGTTCAGCTTGGATACGACAGTATCAGCGGGATGGGAGACAATAGCACAGAAGACGCCAGCAATGTAACCAGCGGCAAAGGTGACAATAAGTTGCTCGCCCTTGGTGCAATCGGCACGTGGCTTGGGCACCACATACTTGTACAGCAGCTCCAGGGTGCGCTCAAAGCAGGCGAACTTCATCATGGTGTATGGAATCTGTCGCATCCAGAGTGGCACCAGACCCTTGTAAAAGGCTGAAATGCCCTCCTGTGCGGTCATCTTGGGCAACGCCTCACGCAGCGTTTTAGCAAATCCAGGTGTCGTCTGTATCTTGACCTTGGCCGCCTCCATGGGCGCCAGCGCAATATCGGCAAAGAATTCGGCCGAGGCAGATGCAGCCAGATAGAGACCAGTTCTATAAAGGAAGGAATTCTCCTCGCCAATGGCATCCGAGTAGATGACTTTGAAGACCTCATAAAGACCGAACTTGCACAGACCCTGCATGGAGTAACCAATGAAGGTGGGTGCCCAGCCCTTAGCCAGACCCCTGACACCCTCCTCAGCCAAACTGACACGGAAGCCATTCACCACACTCTTGTACTTGGCGGGATCCACCTGCAGACGGCACTTGACCAAATCCAGAGGCACCACCATGGTGTGGGTTGTGCCACAGGAGATAATACCTCCCAAGCCACATAGCAAGAAATAGTGGTTGGAGCCAAACTCGCAAGAATCTGTAAAATGAAGATGAAAACATAGAGTTCTCCTCCGATCATACACATATTTGACAATTCAATTGCCACTTACCACCCTGTGCAGCTGCAGCGGCAGCAATGTTGTGATTGGGGGTCAACTGACGGGATGGTGCATCGCTAACTGCGGATGGCAGGAGAGGGGTTGACGGGGCGGGCGTAGAAGCCTGGCAGTTAGCGCTGGTGAATGGCGACTTGAACGTTGAGTTCTGCGCGGCTTCGATGATAGATTTGAACATGTTGTCTAGAGAGGATGCTGCCAAATATAAATCAAGGTTGGGGTTGAGGTTGAGGTTAACAGGACATGATGTAATCGATATTGAGTCAATTATTGCTGTAAATCTACTAAAACACAAGGTTACACACAATACAAAGTAACAGTTTGCACAACAATTATTGACTAAAAATAATATTAAATGTATTTGAATTTACTTTAAACGTTTAACATTTTAAGACCATTGAGTGATTTAAATTGGCATTGATCTTGCCAAGAATTGCACACATGCCATGATTTTTTACATAACTATTGTCTTTTTTCTCGTTTCGTATCGTAATTTTTATGCATTACGTAATATTTTTGTGTGCTCAAAACAATTTGAACATTTTCCAAAAGATTTCGAAAACAAACGTATTATTTTAGTCTTGAATAGCAGCCAAAATTAATAATAATACTCACTTCAAAGTGCGAGGAAGAATGTGAGATGGGAGACAGTACAGATAGCCGAGGAGTAGCTAAAGTAGTTGAAGAAGTTGTCGTTCTTGGGTAGAAAGTAGAACCCAATAAACCAACGTTCGTCGTACGCCAAACCAGAAAACCAAATGCAACGTTAACAACTACAAGACGTAAGATAGAGCGAAAACTGCTGGCCAGGGCTGTCGAGTGCCTGCAAAGTGAATCGGTAAGAAACGGTAATGAGATGCTTTCGAATCGGCTAATAATAAGGTATGGGTTTGTAAGACGAAATCAAATTGAACTATTTGAAAACGGTACTTTCTCTTGCCCATTCATTTGTCACAAGTTGACAACCCTAGATATTTCGGTTTTTTTTTTCTTATTTATAAATACGCAACATTTTTTTGGCCGACATCTGCTGAGAGATTCTCAAAAACAAAATAATGTAAAAATAAATTCATTAACGCGTCGACAGCTGATCGATCGAAGGCGAAGCTGATCATTTGCCGTGGATCAAGGCTGTGCCACTTTGTTGAATTCGATTAAACATTTTATTGGAAACATAGTACAAGAAGTGTAATGCTTTATTTTTACTAAAATCGGAAGTTAGTAACTGTATGGACTTAATAGCTATTACCAAAAAAGTATACTCTTGTTTCGTGTCGTATTGTTACTTGATAATAAGTACAATTTGTTGATTTTTGGTGCTTAACAAATAGTCGTAAATGCTATAAATATTGGAAGTATCTGCATAATAATAATACTTTTTGTTTTTGCAATAAATTACAGTACACAGTAAACACAGTAAAATGTGTACGCTGAATAAAAAATGGCAGAGTAATTAACGATTTTAAACGACTTAAATATTAAAATTGGCTGGCATTTTGTTGTGTATGTGTATCGTTTGTTGAGTGCTAATAGGTTTCTCATGCACAAACCGTGGCATGGAGGCAGTTGAACCGCCCGCATAAAATCCTAATACAAAATACACAAATTGGCAAACAAGCGGACATCTTAAGTTAAATGTAACTTAACAAACTAACTGGGACTACGACTCGGCGGTTTCCATATGCCTGTGAACTGTCACTGGCGCCAGGATGTAGTGAGAACGTGGCTCCTCTGCATCCAGAGGCAGCGTAGTCTGTCCATAAACTGACCCACCTGCCCCGCGACATGGTGATGGTGTTGCTTGCTGTTGCAACTGTTGTTGCTGCTTATAGCGCTCCGTTTTGGAAGCAGGTTGATTGCTTAAATATGGATGTGTGTTGGATTGCTGGCGATTTGTGGGACTCGATATAGATGTGGATATGGACATGGTGTCCGACTTGCTGTGACGCTTGTCGTGCAGCAAAAGTGGTTCCGCCAGCGTAAAGCATTGCTGATCGGAGCTATCCTCGTGGGGAGTCATCGTGCTATAGCCATGATCCGACTCGCCATTCGGTGGCCTACGATAATAGCTGCTCCCGCTGGACATATGATACGGTGATATATCCGCAGCATGCATAAGTTGACGCTGTGCAGCAGTGTGATCATATCCACCAATGGGCGGCTCATCATGAGCCTGGCAATCATCGAAATTGAATCGTGACAACGGCAAACCGTAATTCTCCTCCTGCACAGAATCCACATAGAACTGTTCCTGCGCCTGATTGTCCAGATTGTGGCGGTAGCAATAAATGGCAAAGCCAATGACCATAGCCAGCACAACGATAGCGCCGCCCAGTGGCCCAAAAGCGGAGTAGGCATGCTGCTCCCGCTGCGGATTATGCGCGGCCAGCATCTCCAGTTCGTCCAGTTCACCGTAGGGCGTCAATGATGCCAGCACACCATTGAAACAGCCCGCCTGGGTCGAGCAGAAGGCAGTGCCAAAGCTATTGCCTTCCACATCCTGTTGACACCACTCGCAACCCATCATGCCCAGGCATTCCCGCTGTGTGGCATGCGTCTCACAGTTGGCACCACCACCAGCAATGACACAGCTTGGCAGCACGCTCAACAGTTGACTGGTAGGCGGGAGTGCCAAGAAATGCTCACTAGGTGGAGAGCAATATGGAAACTGTTGTGTATAATTCGCATAGTTATCCGAATCTGGGGCAGCAACGTTCGACAACATGGGGCACTCGCAGGGGCACTCACAGTCCGTTTGATCCATACGCTTGCAGTTGAGACAAACGCGATCGATGGTGCTGCAGGGACAGAAGGCGCCGCCATCGCAGCTGGAGTTAAGCACGGCCGCAAACAGATTGCTTCCACGTATCAATGCAATGGCATACTTGGTGCGCTCTCCGTGCACCACATTGCTCAGTATGCTTGTCAATGATGTGTTGAATGCGTAGTAGCGTTGCAAGGTGCGATTCTGGTAACTGGCGCAGCCCAGTTTACGCACCAGCTGTCCATGATTCAGCATATCGTTAGCCAGATATGATTCCTTGTGCGTCAGATGCTCATGGGGACGACGTTGATTACGCATGGGCGTGGACACTTGCATCATGCTGGGATGGGCCAGCAAATAGCCTTCGTGCTCAAACAACAGACACTTCATGTGCGGCAGCTGGCACAGCGGAGTGCTGTCCAATATAAGGCGATAGTAGAACGCATAGGGCACATCCAAAGCGACCACAGCAACGGGACGATCCTGCTGTGCCGAGTGCAAGGCATGCGCTTTTCCCTCAAAGATTGTGTGTGCTATGGTCACAATGTAGCCAGCACCACCAGCGTCCAGATATGGTGCCGTGCTAACAATTCTGCCCGGCTGAGCCATTGCCTGCCGGAACCAGGGACGTCGTGTAGCGTCATAACTGTTGCTCAACAAACAGCCAGGATACACTTGCAACACTCCACTAACACTGGCTATATAACGTCGAATAATATGACCATGCAATGGTCCACTTGCCTCCTGATGGCGTCGACGCAACTGCAGCATGGCCTGATACAAGACGCCTACCTCGTGTGGTATGCGAGGACGAAGGCCTGGATTAGCCAGCACGCCACTGGGACCGCGCAAATAACCCATAATGGCGTCCGACTCTGGCCGATTATTGTGCAGAAAGGCAAAGGGCGACTCAAAGGCTGCAGCACTTAGGAAAAGAGTCGGAGCATCTAAAGAGAAAGAAACAAAAGAGTCAAAGATCCTCAATATCTGTATAACTTTCTATTAACTCACCCATTGTGGCCAGCTGCCTGAAGTAGCGGCAAATTGTAGGCGATCCGTTTCCCCCACTCTGCATTAGATCCAAGCGATGGTATAATAAATCCATGCTGTCACCGTAGTAGCCTGGTTCATAGTTGCTCACGGGATCCATTAGATTATAACGCTGCAGTTGGGCGGAGGCATTGTGGGCGGCACTGCCGCTGATACTGGAGGTGCTCACCAGGCACAGCACATAGATGCCCAGTACGGATTGCCAGTGATAGGTGCGCTGCAACTGCTGTCGACCAATATAGATGCCAGTTGTTGCATTGCCGCGCTCCTCATGCAGAAAACGATGACGAATGCTTGCAAAATCGGTTGCATTCTCCAGGTAACCGATATTTACAGGATATGCAGTTTCGCGCTGGATAAGAGGCCTCGGAAAAGCTGGATGGGCCAAAGTATTTCCACTGCTACGATCCAAGAGAAATGCATAACTAAAACCTTGCTTGGCCGCCGGCGAAGCATTTGGATAGTTCAGCAAGTCTTCCAGTAAATCAGCCAGATACAAATTAACGCCCACCACACCATAGGGCGGCACAGTATGTGTAATGGCAACGAGCATGTCTGCAAAGATAGTTGAATTAACAAATCAAGCGGCCAGTTGTCAAATGCATGTCACTAGCTTACCTCCGCTCTCTGCATCCACGACGGGCTGGTGCACATGCAGGGTGTCGGTGAGAAAGCGCTCGGTGAAGAGCTGTCCAAAGACTCGACTGCTAGCCCGAGGAATTGTTTCAGCGTGCATTTTATTAAGCACAAAGAAGCGACCAGCCAACTGCTCCTCCTGTCCAGCGGACAGCCAAGGGCTAACATCGATGTCAAACTTTGTATAGTTCTGTGTAGCCACATCGCTTAAAAATTGCTTTTCATACATGATACGCTTCTCGTCTAGCACCACGGCGCAGGTATTAATGATCACTGGCGATGACAGACGGCTCTGGCCCTGGGCCAAAACACGTAACACATGCATGGCATCCGACAGATTTGTGAGCAGACCACGCGTTACATAAACAAACTCAATGGGCTGCTCTGAAGGGTTTATCAGCTGCGATTGCTGGAGGCGATGGAGCATCTGAAAGGCGTATTCAAAGCCCAACGTGTGATTGGTTAGTGAGCGTGCCAAGCCTAGATTATTCACATAGTTGAGAATCTCATCCTTATGAGCACGTGTGCTGCTATAGATGCCATGTGCAGCATCTGCAGGAAATGCATCCAAAGACATAAAGTCAGCCTCATTCGCAACAGTCACTAAGGATATGTAGTCGGTTTCCTCCAATAACATAAGCAACTCCTGAACTGAAATTGTAAATATATGTTAAGCAAACCAATTCTACAACTTAAACTTAACACTTACCAAAATTCTTGGTAATTTCAAAGAGCTCCGCATTCATCGCCGAACCAATATCGATGAGGAGCATTACGAACTTGTGTTTAATGGCCGAAACATAAAGCTGTCGAAAGTGTGCACTAATTGGAGCACCATCACTGCTGGATAGGAAAAATATGTGCTTGAAGTGACTGATGCTGCTGGTTGGTTTGTTATTAATGCTGCTGCTGTTGGGATCGATGTCACTTTGGCTTTTGCTTAGTCGCTGCCTCAACATATTTAGTTGATCTGCTATATAGGCATTGGCATCACGAGATCGTCCATTGTTCTCATTTAGGAATGTCACGCGAGATGTCTCATCTGGCTTAAGATAGTTTAGTATTTGAATTTGCTGCTTGTTGTAATGGGCAGGGCCCGACGAAGCTGCACCAGCATTGCTATCGTAGTCTGACTGACAGTTCTCGATTTGTGTATTTAAATAGAGATGCATGCGCTCCTTACTAACAGCCGCTCTACTGCTATCCACATCTTCCGTTTCAAAATCAAATTCGTTTTCCAGATCATCGTCCGCTTCGTCGTCGTAGCTGTGCTGCTGTACAAGCACTTTCGTCAGATTAAATCGTAATAAATCACGTAGCTCTAGTACAACATGGGTGGCTCTTTGCAATTTGCGTCCCAATCGCTGACTAAACACTTGCAGATCCTGCTGCACGGTTTCGTTTGCATTGCCAGAAGATACACGCGTGGCTATCGCGCTGGCAAAGTGTATGGAGTCAAAGATTTCCTGTAACAATACGATTAAAGATGATGCAGGACACAATTGTTTCATAAACTTACCTGTATCTTTGCCACAAGCATCTCAAATTTACGTATACTGTGTAGATTGCTCTCCACACTGCTCCTTAATTGCACTACATTCTGCTGATTGTAGTTGACAAAGAATATACTAGCTGGTGTCTGCTGGAGAGGCATATAGCTGACAGCAGACCCAGTTGTAATGGACGTAGGCACTTTGTTAATATTGCTAGTTGTGGTTTCATTTGTTGTGGTTGTGTTTTTGCTTATATTTAGAGGTAGAGGAGGAACATGTTCACTGCTGCCGTTTAGCGATGTTTGTGCAGCTACCACCAGGATCAGGAGCAACGTGTTGCCGTACCACATCTTGCTGCTTTCCTGGTAGGCAATATAAGCAACAATTACCGCGTCATTTAGGATACAAATTTCTTGTTATATTTTTTTATGGAACTTGTGGTGGCCGATTAACTATAAAGTTGGCCGATAAGTCGCATCTACCAAAATTCCACACATGTTATCGTGCGATGACATAAACGAGAGTAGGTCACACTTTTCTATAAATAACAAATTAGTTTATGATAACTATTTATACTTAATATCCGTTCAAGACAAAGTGAATAATATAATATAAGTAATTAGTAATATATAACATTTTATTTTCGCTGTTTGGCTAGTATTTCATTAATGATCGAGTTTTATTGACTATCGATAAACACCTATAGAATCGATTTTTTTCATGTGATTCATAATAAAAGAAAAGTAAAATTAACCGTACAAAAACATTAAACAACGGAGTATAAAGACTTATAATAAATAATGGCTGCCACTCTAAAGCCCTATTTGACCGCTGTTCGCCACTCGCTGACCGCAGCAATGTGTCTACAGGATTTTCCTTCGCAAGTTGTGGAACGGCACAACAAACCCGAAGTTGAAATTTGTTCCAGCAAAGAGCTGGTGCTCACGCCCATTGTTGTATCCCGCAACGAGAGGGAGAAGGTGCTTATTGAGCCATCAATAAATTCTGTAAGAGTCAGTATTGCGGTGAAACAGGCAGATGAAATTGAACGCATTCTGTGCCACAAGTTTACACGCTTCATGATGCGACGCGCCGAATCATTTATAATACTGCGGCGTAAGCCCATTGAGGGATATGACATTAGTTTTCTGATTACAAACTTTCACACGGAGCAAATGTACAAACACAAGCTGGTTGACTTCGTTATCAGTTTTATGGAGGAAATCGATAAAGAAATCAGCGAAATGAAACTAGCAGTTAATGCACGAGCCCGCACCTGTGCTGAGGAATTCCTGAAACGATTTTAGTGCTCACCTACGCAATGATTCACAACTGTATTCCATATTGTCTTCAATTAAAAAATATGCATGATTCAATAACACTCGACTTTCTGTATTTACAACATTATAAATTGTAATCTTTGTTGGAACGGCAGATGTCGTTCTGTGTATTGACCGATAGTACTGATATGAATGTGGGTAAACAAAGAAAATTTGTATACTATTTCGACCTTTGACGGAACACATATGTTGGTATTTCTCATTTTGTTTATCGTAATTAAAAGTATTCCTAACGATCCATTTTCTAAATAAGCCTAAACATAACGTAAAGAACAAGAGATTCTTTAGGTATTGTCTCCATACATAATTTAAAATTTTTACGCTCATTTCTATATGTTGTGCAGCACTATTCCACTGATTCCGAATTCTGCAACACTGTTCATAACGACCCTGTCAAAAAGAATAACAAACGAAACACGCGGACTGCAGCAGGTTTTAGTGAACCTTCTCATTTTAAGTAAAAATGGTGACCACAAAAATAAAGAAAACACCAGCTGTAAAGCAAAAACAGTCCAACGGCGTTGCTGACATACGAGCTGTGAAGTCAAAAAGCTGGCAGAAGGTAAAACTCAAAGGCCACGTGATATCCGATGACTTTAGCGGTTACGAAGGAATGATTGGCCTGGAAGTTCTAAAAGAATACGACCCGGCACTAGTTAAATCAACGCTAAAGCAGAGTGACACAAGAATAAACACCATAGGCAGGCGGGGTAAGCATGTAGAACAAGATACTGAGTCAGAATCGTCTTCTAGCGATGAGGAGGAAAGTGATAGCGAGGCTGAAAATGATAATGCAAAGGGAAAGTCCAGCAAGAAAGCACGTTTGGCAGAACGTCATGCACAACGACTGCTGAAACAACGAGAGAAACGTGAACAGCGAAAGGAAAAGCGCAAACAAAAGTTAAAACCTAAAACAAATTCCAAGACGAAATTCACACCCAATGATGGCTATGCACCAGATCGGTTTGCGTTACTGCGACCACCGCCGCCAGACAGTGAAGCAGAAGCTGGAGAAGATGACGATGGAATTGAAGAAGTGCCGCAGCTGGTTGCTGGCAGTGAACAGAGCGAGCAAGACATGATCAGATGGCAAGGATTAGGCGTACCTGCACCTATTATGCGGGCTTTGGCTGATCAAAACTTTCAGGAACCTACGCAAATTCAGGCCATGACGCTGCCTGCTGCCATACATGGCAAGAAGGATATCTTAGGGGCAGCTGAGACTGGAAGCGGTAAAACCCTTGCCTTTGGCATACCCATTCTGGCCGGCATCTTGGAATTGAAGCAACGCAATGACGGCTCTAGCATACGCAAGGCACCAAAGGTCAAAGGTGATAAGCAATCGATTGAAGCACCTCAGTCTAAGGATAATCACGAGCTGACGCCGCCGCCGGAGGAGCTAGATTATGTAGCTGGTGCTAGTGACGAGGATAGCGATGCTGAAGAGAAGAGTCTAAGGAAACGTCATCCACTTTACGCTCTCGTGCTGACGCCAACCCGTGAATTGGCTGTGCAAGTAAAGAATCATCTTGTCGCAGCAGCCAAGTACACAGGCATCTCTGTGGCAGCTATCTTTGGTGGCCTATCAGTGGCTAAACAAGAGCGCGTACTACGTCAATGTCCCGAAATTGTGGTGGCTACACCCGGACGTCTCTGGGAGCTATACGTGCAGGGCAACCAGCACCTGAACAAAATTGAAAACGTTAGTTTCCTGTGCATTGACGAAACCGATCGTATGGTGGAGAAGGGACACTTTGAGGAACTGCGTAGTCTGCTCAAGGTGCTCAATGCAGATGAGGATCGCAAGCAGCTGCGCCAAAACTTTGTTTTCTCCGCCACATTGACACTCATTCATGATCTTCCCGACCATATGCAAAGTAAGCAAAACAATAACTATCTAAGAGAGATTACTTATACAATTCCTTTTTGGTTTATAATTATAGAAAGGAATCTGGGTAAGCGCCCAAAGTTTACAAAACAAACTGTGGATCAGAAGATTGAGAGTCTCATCGAAGAGTTGGGCATATCACAGCCAAAGATTGTAGACATAACCAGTAGTCAACGTAAGTATACATCAATTCATTCAAGAAAATTGTGGTAATATTTGAATCTCTAAATAGAAACATCTCATACGCTCACCGAAAGTCGCCTACTCTGCGCAATTGATGAAAAGGATTACTATCTGTATTACTTTGTACAGCGTCATCCTGGTCGCACCATTGTTTTCTGTAACTCTATTGATTGTGTTAAGCGTCTGGCTACGCTATTTGGATTGCTGGACTGCAATCCCTTGCCGCTGCATGCTAACATGATACAGAAGCAACGGCTGAAGAATTTGGAACGTTTTCGTGATAGTCCGATGGGCTTTTTGATAGCTACCGATGTGGCCGCCCGTGGCTTGGACATACCTAATGTTGAGCATGTTATACACTATCAAGTGCCACGTACCAGCGAGAATTATGTACATCGTTCGGGTCGCACGGCGCGTGCCAATAAACATGGCATAACGGTCATGTTTATGGAACCTGGCGAGGTCAAGAGCTATGTCAAGCTCTACAAGACATTGGAAAGAAGTAACTGCCGCAAATATTAACCTTTAAGAATGTCTAATTAAATTCTGTTCATTACAGCTGAAGATCTGCCGCTGTTTCCAATCTCTGAACGTTTTCTTGGCGCTGTAAAAGAACGCGTTAATCTGGCTCGTGATCTGGACAAGGAGGAGTTGAAATTGAGACGCACACAAAGCGAGGAGGGTTGGATGAAAAAACATGCAGAAGAAATGGACATGATAATTGATGGATATAACGATGCATCGTGAGTATTACTTAAATATATTTCCACTGACAAATGATCTAATAACATATGACATCATTACAGCGGTAGCGACCAGGATGAGGATCCGTTCATCATTGAACGAAGACGCAATCGCTTGCATGTGGACGCCGTGCGGGGAAAGCTCAGTGCACTCCTAGCACAGCCCATATTCCCCAAAGGATTCAGCTTTAAATATCCCACCAGCACAGGTCAACTTCTCGCGGGCTCCGAAATATCCACGAGCAATTGTAAAAGTGCTGTAGAGACAATGAAAGATGCGATCGAAGACATGAAAGTGGCCAAGAAGCAGCGCAATAAACGCAAACGAAATGCTTAAACAAATGTTATTCTAGTTTACTGTACAAATACATAGAAATATATAAATAAAAACATTGATGTATTCAATGCTTGGAAACAAAGTATCGTATGCCGCCTTCTGTAAGGGAACGCGCATATTTGGCTAGCAATGTAGATACAGATAGTGTGGGCGTGGTAAAGCAGCTGTAAAGGAAATGTCACAACGATTAGAAATGATCATAGGTTTTAACGACTCTATTGCTTACTCAATGTATGGCTCCATCTCGTCCAGCGTCCATTTTCGCTTTGTTTTAAACAAGGCGCGCATTCGATCGTTTATATTGGATGGTAGCTGTTCCTCGGCAAGCGAACGAATACACGGCTGAGCGCCTTCCCTGTCCAAGATTCCAAGTCCCCGCAGATATTCAAGCTTACAGGACATACCTTCAGGCAATGCCTCCTGCCAGGTGTTCATAAACTCATCATTGCGAAACCGTAGACCCGGCTGCAAGATGTTCTGTGCCACAATGCGTGCCACCAATGACTCTTGATATCTGAATTTATTTGGGCACCGATCACTTGGCTTGGTATATATATCAAATAATCCAGTCACAATCGGTTCTGGAGCAATGCCTTGCAGTGCATATATAGTTTCCTCACGTTCCACCTCATCGAGGGCCCAGGAATTTTCACTTATCAGTCCGAGCATCAGGTTAATAATGCGATACTCGTACTCGTAGTCCAGTATACGTATGTGATTATCAAATTCTACAGCCCGATATTGGCGCAATCCTTCGACAAATTGTGCCCGGCTGCACTGAACTGTATCCAATAGTTGCTGGAAATTAAACAACAACTTGCGCTCAATGCAATATTCGTTTTCTGGTCCGGAATAGCGCGTCAATTGAAGCAGTTCACCAAGTTTACGGTAACGTGGCCGGATTTCACGACACTCTAAATACTCGTGAAATATAGTTAGCACCTGGCGTTGTTCCAGCGAGCGTGGCACCTCCAAATCATCATCAGCACTGTCGTTTAGACTGCGCTCCAGTGATGTATTGGCATTGCCCGTACGCGGACTCTTCAGCGGCGAAGTGCTGGTAGCAGCTGCAAACTTTAAGTCCGGCACCAGTAATAAACTGTTTGAGATCTCGGCGCCCTTGATATCATAGGTTCGCTCATCCGTGCACAGCACAACTTTCTCATGTAGGCCGCCCTTAAAATGAAGCGTCTGGCCAGTGCGGATCTGCTGAAGCATGTGATCGTCCAGCTCTAGCAGACGCAAATTATCGCGGACTACATTTGCTCCAGGGTAATACAAAGCCTGCGTAAGTTGTGTGAGCTGACGCTCGTCCATTTTTGCATGCTTGACAATTGTCCGCACATCTTCCGGTGTGCGCACATAGCTGGCAAGAACATAAGTCATTAAAATAAAATAATCATATAAGTTATTACTTATTATCTTACTGTTGTGGAGTATTTTCATCCACTTCCATAACTTCCGACTCCATCTCGTGTCTTGCGCGCCAAAAAATATTTATCCAAGTGGTTGCGTTTAAGGCGTTGCCCCTTAGTTGTGATTATGGCGTTACCATATTGTTTGCAAGCCCAGCAAAACTAATTGTAGGCCAATAAACAAGATTTTTTATAATAAATATGTATAATATATGTTTTCTTATTGCTACAAGCCCTCAAATACATTCACAATATTTGACGGATCACCTCGTATATAAAAAAATACAAGACAATCACAAAATTCAAATAATTACACTATATTTTAAACATAATTCTTATATTAATTAAGTCTATACCAATTAGAGCTTGTCAAGAAGCTTTGTTTGGAATTCTGAGCAGGACTTTTCAAACCGACCTATAAAGTCCATCAGTGCTGTGGCAAAGCGTCTAAACTCCTCTGTCCGTTCTCTTGTAGCAGCAAGCATAGCCGACTCAAATGGAGTCATCTCATCAGACAAATTGGTCTCATTCTTCCATTTTTTGGACGGCGGATCGCTTGCCTCCTCCTCATACCGCGAGCTAGAGGGCACATTATCTGAGTCGCCCGAAATGGAAGGCATAAAGTTGTCTAAATCTTGATCAACTCTCTATTAACAAACGTACTCAATTCGTATTATAAACACAATCTTACCAGGAGAGTCGACGAAGATCGACGAGAAATGCTCCGACTTTATGCCCAAAATTTTGTGAACTTTGTGAAAATGGTGCCATTTAGATGGGCCAGCTCCCGGCACTTCCATCTTTTTAAGTTCATCTCTGATTATAAATTGTAATTTAGACATATTATTATTATTCAATATATTAAATATATAAATTCATACTTATATTTTTTTGTTAAGTTGTCCAATTTGGTACGGACGTCCTTCCATGTAACGACAAAACCTGCCGCCAAAAGTTTTTCGCACATACTTTGATAAATATGGGTATTTTTTTGGGCAGACCTCATCGCACCTAAATAAACTTCCCACAATTCAAAAAGAATTGACTCGTAGCGAGGACTCCATGAGACTGATTTCTTTCTTTGTGTGCTCATCTACAATACAATTTACTTTCAAAAATATCTTTGCGCTTACCTTTTTCATATATTATACCTTTTGTTTATATCAGCTGTTAATAGTGACGAGTGTTTCGCTTTTTGCAATTTATCGATAAGATATCGATTAACCTGAAATAGCTTTTACTGCGAATGTATATCAACAATGTAAACATTTGGCATCTTGTTTTTTTTTCGTATAACCATATTCCAGTGAATAATAACTTAATCGTACAAAAAAATTTGAATTGATTCTGCATTTATTTTGGGAATTTTAAATTTTTAAAGGAAATGATCAATTTCAAACCATATCATTTGTTGAATGTTCCATCAAATAAAAATGTAGATGTATGCTTATGTATCCTCATAATTAAAAGCTGCTATTGAGCGCGTAAATGAACAATTTGACATTCACAACGGCTGAGTCGTTTGCCTTGCCACATCTATTTAAATTCTTCATGGTCACAGTTATTTTATGATACTTGCAACAAGTAACAGGTTTCATTAAAGCATGTGAAATTGCTTTACAAAGCAACACGAATGGAGAACCTGGCGTCGAAAAAGAATTGGACGGAGGAGGAGCGGCTGGAGCTAGCAGCCCAGCTGGATGCTGAACTCGATCAATTTATTGATAGCTTAGAAAAGAAACGCTATGAGGAAGGATGGCCGGAAGATCGCTGGCAAGAGGAAATGGACAAGCATCCGTTTTTCATGAAACGCGCACCACAGCCTGGTGATGAAGTGCATCCCATGTTTGAGGGCCTGCAAAAGCTTAAATACGATCCGGAGGAGAACACACGCGAAGAGCTGGCGCTCAATTATAAAGAGGACGGCAACTTCTACATGAAGCATAAAAAGTTCCGCATGGCCGTATTCTCATTCACCGAAGGCATTAAAACCAAATGTGAAAACCCTGATGTGTTGGCCGTGCTGTACAATAATCGTTCAGCTGCCCACTTCTTTATCAAGAATTATCGTTCCGCATTGAGCGATGCACAGCGTGCCCTATTTTATAAACCTGTCTATACCAAGGCTCGTTGGCGCGCTGCCCAGTGCGCGCATGAGCTGGAGAAGTTTGATGTGTGCACCCAGCTGTGCGAGGAGCTACTTGAAGTGGACATTGATCATAAAGAGGCTAAGGCATTGCTGCACAAAAACAAAATGAAGAAGGTGAGACTATTGACTTACTAATTGACTGGCTATTGAAAAACATTATTAATCTTCATATTTTCATCTTAGCTGGACATGGAACGTAATCAGCGCAAAGAGGCTGCGGAATCTAAACGTCGCTTGACCCGCTTTCACAAACTGCAAGATGCCCTGGAGCAGCGTGCTGTAAAATTCGACGATCAGCGTTTAAATAAACGTCTAAAAATTAGCGAGGATCTGTTACGTCCCAAATTTCTGCCACTTGAAGAATACCCAGTACATTTGGATGAGGATAACAGCAGTTTAATTTGGCCCGCTGCCTTCTCCTATCCCGAATTTCTGCTCAGCGATTTCCAACAACAACTGCCAGAGACCGCCACCATGACAGATTGCCTGAACACTCTCTTCGCCGAGCCGTTGCCCTGTGATAAAACGCTAAGCTATCGACCTGAGTCTGTGAATGTTTACTATGAGAATCGCAAGGTTGGCTGCGTCCACAAAGTGAGCCCGAATAAGACGCTGCGTGAGATTATTGATGAGAAGGGTTTCTTTGTCTCAGGCGGTGCGTTGCTCTTCTACGTTGTGCCCAAGGAATCACGCGTGGAACAGGAGTTCATTCACCAACAGCGACGGCCTTTAGTCTACAGTTGAGTTAAGCTTAGTTTAAGAACAAAAACAAGCATTTCATTTTGGTTTTTTGTGTACATTAACAAAGCATTGATTAATTTTATTATTATTGACTTTCATTTGCGGTGTAATATTTGACTAAGGTTGCATCTTAGTCATGGTACAATTGAGCTTTGGTTGCGCTATAAAGAAGCTGTTGCAATATGCATTATCCTTGAAGAAGGACTAAAAATCTTATTATAATAAATGCGATGAACATTTTTTTAAGATTTAACTAATTTAGTTACACAATTCGTTGATATGTTTAATGCAAAGCCAAAAAGCGTAGGGCGGACACTCACAATAGTTGAGCATTTGTTGAATATACTATAATTCTTAGATTAATGACAAATCATTACAATTCATTTCAATGACAAGATGAAGAGATCTTGGTGCGTTGAAGCGGCGCTTACAAATGTTTTGGCTCTTCCAAACAAAACAAAAAACAAATAGAGTCAAGCACAAGCTGAAGCCTTTGCCTTAGTATCGATTAGTTAATAGATCAACAATAGTTAATAGTTGTATAATTTTGTTGTATGTATATATATATATGTAAATAAAAGCGTTTTCATAGTATATCTAAAATTGAGCACACGTATGTGAAATATGTATGTATAATTGCATAGACAAACAGCCAACAGATATGTGAATCTATCTATAGTTAAGTATAGTTAAGCTTTAGTTTAAATCATATTTCTGGCCAAATTTAAGATCAACATAAAAATCACTTAATTATCATTAATTATAATTTATATTAATAAGCTCCATTAAATAGAAAACAGCTCTCAGTAAACTTAAAACATAATTGGGGATAAATCACATGCGAAACATACAAATTATAGCGAATAATACAAATACAAATACGATTACAATTACAATTAACTTAATGCTACTTACTGCGACAATAATTAAAAAAAACAACAACAACAACGACGACAACGACAATAAGGATTACGCTTATTGCTACTGCGGCGATTGTGGAGCTGGAGCTGCTGTCGGAGGATTACGTTGTAGCACATTATTCAGCCGCAACTTGAAAGGTGAAAAGTCAATTTTCTTAAAACGGGGCAAAGAGGCAAACTTCTTCAGGCTGTAGGTTGGTGGTGCCACTTGTTGTTGCAACTCATTGGGGGAATTTGTAACCGATTGCGATTGTGTCATGGCTGCCTTAAGTTGCAAGTGCTGTTGCTGCTGCTTCTGCTGCTGCTGCTGTTTGGTTGGTGAGTTGCCAAACTTGGCCAATGTGGCATACTTTTGTAGCATGCGCGTTGCACGCTCTGCTGCCTGATAACAGTGCTCATACTCATCCTCCAACTGGCTGGACTTTGTTTTGGTTTTGCCATTGTTGCTCCTGCCGCTACTGCTGGTGCTAGCTTCAGGAGCTTGGCCGTCGTCGAACTTGAAATCAATGTTTTGCAGCATCGCCAGCTGCAGCAGCTCCTCTTCGCCTCCAACTGGTTGCATAACATTATTGTTGTTGTTGTTATTATTATTATTATTGTTGTTGTTGTTGCCTATACCATTGCTGGCACGTTTTGTCGCATGGGTGACGGCATAGACACCCTCGGAGATTTTGTGGGCAGCAGTCTTTTTGTTTAACGTCTTAGTCTTGGCCAACGATGATGAAGTGCTTTTGGTTTGTGATGTCTTTTGCCGCTGCTCGATAATCTGCTGTGGCGATGATATGTAGAGGTTCTCCTTGCGCTCACGCCGCAACCTGGCGCTGACCAAGTGACGCATGCCAGGCGTTGAGTCTGCGCTGCTGGGACTGCGTCGCTTGGACTTGAGAGTGTCACAACTGTTGGGATAATACGATGGTATCTTATCGTCCACACTTATGATGGACTTGCGTGGCGTTTGATAATAATCCTCCTCCTCATCCACCTGTTCCCGCTGTTCAGTTGTGGGCGTCTGTTGCTTGGGTGGCAGAGCTGGCAGCATGTGCGCTGGTGATTCGGTGGGTGTGCTGGTGCTCAGGCCATAGCCATGTCCAAGGGGCTGCGTTTCCAGCTCTTGTGATGCCTTAATGGCCAACAGATTCTCGTACAGATGTTCAGCCAAGATGCTATTGCTATTGATGGAGCTCACATGCATTGGCTCATAAATGTCGCTCTCATTCTGTGCTGCAGCAACCACGACAGCAGGAGCCAAAGCGTTGGAGTTCTTGGCCATTTGATCGTCGGTATTGCAGCTGCTTGTGGATGAGCAATATGAGCCGGTCGAGTAACCGGATGAGGTGGACGCAGTGCTGGCGCTGGGTTTCTTCTCCAATGGAATCTCACTGTTCCTGTTCATCTTTTGAATGATGGGTGCCATGACGCAGTAACCGTTGAGATCGTCCACTAGAACTTTCTTCTTGCCCTGCAGCAGTTGGCCATTAGTGAGAGATACGGCACCATTGGAACCAATGAGATTAATGGTCGATGTGTTACAGGCTGAGAAGTTGAAGTTGTGGGGCAATTGCTCTGACATATTCAGGCTCTCCAGCGAGTCTGCCTTGCTTATCTGGCGTGTTATTTGAGCGAGCAGCGCATGGCGGGTATTATCCTCAATAACGGAATCCTCCAGGCTGATGTTCAGCTCCTCGCTGGACAGAGCCTCGCCAAACGTGTCCAGAAAATTGAGTTTGGAAAGATCGGGACTAGAGAAGCTGTTGCGTTGTGCATTTTGAATGTTCGATGTACGTTTCCGCGGTGGCGCTGCCTCTGGAGTGGGCGCGTTTTCATATAATGCCAACTGTGGCTGCAGCTCCTCTTCTCCTCGCTCCGATTGTGGTTCCCCTGATGCACTGGCACTGCCCGAACGTCGCTTCTGGCCGAAGATGTTGTCCAACATGTTTTTGTATTTCTTCTTCTTGGCCAACTCAGACTCGGGATTGGTGCTGGAGCGCGGAATCTCACCAGGCTGACACTCAAAGGTGTTGATGCGTTTGCGATGTGCAGGCAATGGCGGCAACGCCGGAGGCATTTCCAAAATGGCTCTCGCAGCCCCGGCGGCAGTCAGGTTCATCTCCTCATAAATGCCAGATGCAATGGATGCGCGAGAGATGCGACTGCCATCAAAGATTTCCTCATAGATTTGTGAGACACGTGCGGAGAAGGAGAAACTATTAACGTCCAGGTCAAAGCAAAGTGAATCGGGAAGATTGGGCAGTGCTCTTTGGCTGTTGATAAATAGAAGATAAATAAATTATATAAATATATATACAAATATATGGATATGTACCTTGTGTCGCGACTGAGTCTGCGCTGCTCCAGAAACACTTGTCTGTACAGCTCCAGATTCTTGATAGACTTTTTAATCCACTTCATGTGACGACGGCATGCTGTCTCCGTTTCCAGTGCAAAATAAATGAAACAATCCCGTCGATTCTGTGTCCAAAAGAGTCCATACGAATGTTGCTTGGTGCGCGAAGTTGCCAAACTAATGTTTACTCCAGGCACGTTTACCGAAACGCTCAACAATTTGTGCTGCTGCTGTGGCTCATCCTCGTTCTGGCTCTGGAAACTAAGGCGCAGAAAGCAGGGCACACACTTGATGGCTTCGATTTTCACTTGACATCTGGTCCATGTCTTATAACGCAGTGCAATGGCGCGCTTGTCATGTGTATCCAGTTTGACGTCCATGCACATTGAAATCTCATTGTGGTCCATCTTGCCTTAAATCGGTGGTTTGTTTGTGCTCTCGGGTTGCAGGGTGGATGAATGTTGGTGTGTGATAAATGGATAATGATAATGCTAACTGATTTCGAAGGAACTTTACGATTTTACATGTTTCTTTTCCTTTTTTCTTCGACTCCTAATAACGGAGAGGGTGGAGCTCAATGCTGCCAAATTTTCTCAAGAAAACATTTTATGCACACGGTTGCCACTTCGTTAAAATTTTCGAAGCCATATCTTACATTAATAAGTACCAACATGTTTTTTACTTTCCCGCTTTATTTATGTTCAGTATACGGCATATAAAATACGCATACTGTATGGTTAATATTTGGTATTCACACTTTGGTCACACTATCAGCAGTTTTGTGAATTTTCTGTGGAACGTTGACGTCTCCGTCGTTTTTTCCGAATCTTCGATCATAACGCTCGTAATAGAATTCGAGTTCGCGTCGCTCTGTGACAGAAGTTTATAAATAAATTAAAGGTCTTCTTTGTTTATTACCAAGTCGAAGCCTCAAACACATTCTGTTAGCAATTTTTAGTTTTCAAACTTTACGCAACGAAAGCAGCTGCGTCGACAAGAGGTTGTATTGTCAGAAGGTGCATGAAAGGCGGTGTGGCAGTCGGAGAAGCAGCAGCGCAAAGCGAAATCAAAGTCTGCGCATAGAAACAAAATATAAAATAGAAAAATTATTCAAGTGTGTGTAATTGTTCGTATTTGATAAAATAAAGTGTTGAAATTGCTAAAAATAGTAAAAATGGCGCGTTTGAAACATTTCTAATTTATAAATAAAAGTGTGGGAAAATAATACAATTTGTATTATTACATTTTGTGGGTGAGTGAAAACTGATTAAATATGCTATGTTTTTATTGTATTTTTCTTTTTTATCGGCGCCTACGTCACACGCTGTATGCGTGGGTGTGAATCATGATTCAATATATGTTCATATGTGCATATTTTCGCACATTCTTTGAACCACGCACACTTGTTTGTGCATTGATTTTCCCTTTCTTGCGCACGTGCCGTATTCTAACTGGTCACAATTGTTGTCCAATTGGACCAACTGGTATTAAAATGCAAGCAGCCAACCCTAAAATGATTCTTTGCTGCTGTTTATTATTATTGTTGTTGTTGTTATTGGTATCAGCTGTTGAATTTCAAATTTTCCACGCACATCGCTTGTTTTCAATTGCTTTGATAGTGGAAATTTTCCAACCCTCTTCAATTTGGTTTACACTCAGGTAAACAAACAATTTCTGGTGTTACCATGTTTCGCCGGCCGTATAGTTGCCACCCACACATGGCCATACAACAATAACAACAACAACAGTTGACTGCACTATAAGCTTTCAGCCACGCAGCTTTTGCAGGCAACTCGCAAACTTGCAGCAGAAAAAGCTTTCGCTATTCATTTTAGACAGTTGCATTGAGAGTTTATTGACTTTGGAATGCAAATTGTATGGAGAGCACGAATATATCTACATTTATGCACATTCATGTATATATTCAATTAATTTTATATGTAAATTAAAGAAACTCAAGTAAGCCCCTTTATTCCCTGAGAAGTCTCAGAAATGATGAATGAACAAAGTTTTTCATCTCAAGTGAATGACATCATTTAAAATGTTTGAATAAATTAAAAAAAAAAAACTTATAATTATACTTACATAAGCCTACATTGTTTGTAAGTATTTAAAGAGTATAATAATGAATTTAATTAAATTCAAAAGTATTCAAAAGTATTAAATTCAAAAGTATTAAGTAATTCCTTGCTGAGGTTATGAAAAGCTTACGTATGACAATGAATAGCTTTTAGTTCTGCTTTGTCTTTTATCAACATTTATTGATTTAATGTTTACGTTGTTCGTTCCATTTTTTACTTGCAGTCAATCTGGTCGGACGCAGTTTCGCTTTTCCAATATAACGAGAACGTGAAAAATTTGGAATAACTTTGAGAAAGTGTTTAATTAAAAATTGTTACTAAAATGGCGCGTTCAAGTAATTTGTTGTTTAATTCGGTTGCGAATTTAGAGACTAAACAGTTTAACTGTTAATTTAAAACAAACAGCCAATAAAACACTACAAATAAATCGAATCAGAAGATTGCATTAACTTTTCAAGAATTGTTTTGCTTGTGTGCGTGTGTGTAGTTTGGTATTTGGGCGGTGCAATAGAGAAAGTTAAGAAAGAAGTTATCCACATACATTCCACATTCCATATAAAACTTAAGAAGCTCACGCTCTTTGACTCTCTGACTCCCGCTCTCAATTTTGCATACGCTCTCGCTCTCTTTCACTCGATTGCATTTATCAAGTTGATAACGGTTAAGTGCCTAATGGCAAGTTCGCTAAACAAGACGAGACACAGGCGCAGATTGGCTGCGATCTCGTTTCTATCGAATATCTCATTAGATGGCACACATCGGGACACAAAATTTGGCGCAACATTTGGCAGCAGCATCTGCACGCAACAGCAGCAGCAGAAGCATTACAACAACAACAACAAGGGCAACGCAACGGCAGCGTTGGGACTCGGCGCCGGCGGTTATCACCAGCACTATCAACGAAATCATCAGCAGCGCAGCAGCCAAGCTCAGCAACAGCAGCATCAACAACAACAACAGCAGCAGCAGCAGCAATATCATCAACAACAGCAACAGCAGAATGGAAAATATGGTGGCAACACTGCGGCGCTGCTTCTCTGCAGCGCAGATGTGCACATGGGAGATGCCGGCGCCGGAATCTGTGGACTGGAAGAGTGTGGGACCGCAGCAGTGGGCGGTGCCAGCGATGGTGATGGTTTTAGTGAAACTGAAAATATGGGTCAATACCTGATGAATGTCAGCGTCTTGTCCACCCACAATGCATCCCAATGCGTTGTGCCGGTTGAGAAACGCAACATAAAGCGGCCCACCTCGTGTGGCCGCCAGCATCAGCAGCCTCAACAGTTGCAGCATCACCAGGCATCGGCCACTGGCAATGGCAAGCAACTGCCTCAACGCGGTGGCAGCGGCGGCTCTGGCGCAGAAAGTGGCAGCGATTCGGACAGCATCAAAATACCGCTTAAGGTATCCAATTTGGGCAGCGGCGGTGGCGTATGCGGTGGTTTGAAGCTGCTGCCTCTAAGGGAACGGTAAGTTTCTGATAGATGCAACTTATACATGGAATCTATAACCATTTATAACTCTGGCTACTGATAGAATGTATCTAGATTCATATTCTACACCAACTAGCGATTTAATCCATCTATGTCCCTCTCCTATTGTATCTCTTTCTACATTAACTACATGAACTATATATCCAAATACTATCTAATCTATTTATATTTACTTCTATTATAATATTAATATTAAAACTATCTATTTTGTCATCTTCTACTTTAACTAATATGCATAATATCTTTCTATTATTAATCTTTTTTCTATTATTTCTATCTTATCTATTTCTATTAGAACTATTTATTATATCTACATAACTATCTTTTACATAATTATATTTTCAATCTATTTCCATCTCAGATATTCAATTAAATTGGTATCTGAAATCCTACGACTGCAATAAGATATTTTGATGCAGTTGAAATGAATTCAATTTATTTACGTTTGTTAGACTCAAATAACAACTTCTTGAGTAACTCTCATATATTCGCTGTTCGGGAAACATGGTTTTTCTTTTGAAATATTATGAATCACTTAAGATCAACTCCGCTTTGTTTATTGCTCCGAACATACATATGTTTGTGAAATGATTTCCAATTAAGTTCAACCAATTGACACCTGGTGTTCAATTTGCTTACGAAAGCAAACATTCTAGCATAAGTATAATAGAGAAAATACATTTATTTTCAGCAATATTTCGCTGACAGAGATTTATATATTCCATACATACATATATATTTCTAGGCGATTTTGACGTCGTTGCTGGTGACGTGTCGCGTTCAAAGACAAATCAGATCTCTTCTTCACAGCTCGCTAAATATAGTGTTCAGTTTTGAGATACGGATTCACGCGGTTCATTCAATTGGGCGACGTGTGCCTGTTCAATTAACGCAAATCAAAACGCCTCATTGAAAAGTACACCGCAAATTACTCAGCGCCAGTTGTTGCATGTTGTTGTTGTTGTGCGGTGTCCACTTAATTTAGGCTTTTGTTGTGTGCCACAATTGTCAGACGAACCGCGCACCCTGCACTCTACTCGCTGTTAGTAGGTTTATTGTTTATGCTTTTCGCTTTGTTTGCTTTTTATTGACACGAAGTGCCACTTAACTGACAGGTGGCTTGACCAAATCGCACGCAAATTCTATTTTACAGTCATGCCCCACGCACAATTACGCAATTAGCGAAATTACAATAATGCATTTGATCGATTTTCTTTAATATCTAAATATTTACATTTATTGCATAGCTGCAAAATTCTCTTGCCATTTCATATTTACATATGTACAAAAACCGCCTTGAACCCAATTCCGTTAGTTCAAGAGCTATTGCATTACATCTTGCTCGCTCTTTCCCATTCGCTTTGTTCACTCTTACTCCCCCTGCCATTCAAAAGCTTTCGCTTCAATGTTAATACACATTGCTCAAGTTATTAAACTCGTCTAGACGTCACTACATAAATAAGTGTGTACACACTTCTGCTTGTGTGTGTTGTTGTTGTTGATATTGCATACTGCACACTGACTGCGCTTTGGCAAACTGACCTTGTTTCTTATTCGCGCTTCGCTGATGCCCCAAGACTTGTCGCCTTTGTTGTTGTTATTATTAGTTTCTTGTCTGCAGCTTTTGTGTCAGTCACCTGCCTTGCCTAATTGGCTTCTTGAAGAAATGTCGAGGCAATCGCAAGTCTTCGCTGCATTGCAATTGCCAATGGTTCCACACTCGCTTATTTGCATATATTGCACTTGCCTCTTGGCCCGATTCTATTTCGTTCCAAGACGACTGTAAATATGCTTGCATATTTTGATTCTTTGCCAACTGTACTGTCAACACTTTTGCTTACAAACTAGTCGTATATTAATTTGTGTTCTGCTGATAAAAGTGCAGTGATTTGTTAAATATTAAATATTGTCACAGTATATTAATTCTTATCAAGCAATTGTTCATACTAAAGACGCAAACAACGTTTACCGTAAGCTGATTAGATTATGGCTTAAGATTGCTGAAACTGTCAATATCTGGCTATACTTCATAGAGTTTATGAGAATAAGACTAACTAATTTAATAGAGCATTCCCATGTCGAGAAATAATTAATAAACTATATTTATTAGGCAATCAAATATCAAATATAATTATTGTTATGCTAGAATGCCATTAAGAGATTGTTTCTCCTTGGATTCCCTGACTACATTACTCGCTCATCAGTATTAGTATATGTAAGCAATTTCGAAGGCTTAATCAACAATTTACCCACAAGGCTTCAATTACTTTGTTATTTCCGTTTAACTATGTCAGCAACATTCCTGGCAAATTTTTAAAATACAATTCCCCCTTGAATGGGGAAACACTTCCTGTGGGAATTAAAAGCAGCGCAAGCGCGAAAGATGATTCCTCCTTGCATATTCATATTCACATTCATATGTATATGGCAAAAAATGCAGAAAACTACGACGCAAAAGATAAAGCAATAACAAAACTCCAAACAACTTTTACACAGTTCTTGTTATTGTTTTTTGTTTTGGTCTTCGAGTTGAAAGTTGTTTTGAAATTGGATATACTTATATTTTTTTCCTTTCTGGAAATTGATGAATTACCAACCTAAGAAACAGAACACAAAACGGATGGAAAATTTACCGAAAACGTAAACAAATTTGGCCGGCATTCTGTCTAACAAAGCGTAGCAACTCCCTACCTCCATCTCTCTCACTCTGTTCAGAAATTGCGTCATACGCTATGCTTAATTTGATTTAACGCCCCTGTTGGCAGCTTTTGTGCTCTCTCAGTTTCAAGGACAGAGCCGCAACGGCATTCGAAGCAACAACAGAGGCAAAGCTCATATTTTCTGGCAACGCTAGGCGCGCTCTCATGTCCTGCGCCGCTTCGCTCAATGTCAATGTCAGGGTTGTCCAAAAACCTGTAAACAACGCAGCTTTTGTTCCCCTTCTCATCTTCCTAATACTCGCCTCTTGTCCTTAGTTGGCATCTCTTGCAAACTGGGTAACCTTGAGGATGTTTTTTTTTTTTTATTTGTACTGTTTCTTTTTTGTTTATTTTCTGCAGTACTTCATAGGAACCGGTTTGATTGATGTTTGTTATGTTCGCCGTTCTAATCCTTGGCTTCTTCCTGTTGCTCTTTCCCTTGTTTACCCTTGCATTATTTGAAGGTCATGTGGAAAGTTTTGCATTCTGCTGCATTTGACAAGTAGGATGACGATAAGGTTTTAAAGGGGTGACAAATATGTGTGTCAGTAGTGCAGTAGGATGTAAAGTAAATAAGCAGCCAATAATAAGACGCAGTTGTGCTTTAACTTCATTTTAAGCTAGTTTCTTATGGGCATGCATATTTGTACATAACTATGTACATACATACATATGTATATTAATGAACACAACTGTGTTTCTTTCTCTCTCTCTTGTTGCTCTCTAGTGATTGCCTCACTCTCCTGTTTTTGCTTTTGTTGTTGAATGTATTTGTGGTGTGGTCATTTATCGTTGCTTTTGTGTTATTTCATTGTCGTCTCGTTCGCTTTGGCAAGCTTTGGCAAATACGCTCTCGCGTTGAAAAAAAAATAAAACCAAATACATAAAGAAAACAGCGAAAACAACAAAACAAAGGCACAAACTCGATCAAACCGCTTTAAACCTCTTTCAGCCGCTGTCGTACACTTCAAATAGAGTCAGAAATAACAAAGCATACTAAAAGCTGCTCTCTGATAAGCGACAAACAAACAGAGAAGACTTGTCATATGTCAGCCGAGTGATGGGGAATGGGGGAGTCTATACTTGATTATCAACATTGTTTTTATTATGTTTATCTTTCAACTTTTTGTTTGAGGAACTCTGGCGAGTGTTGGTCAAAACGCAATTCGCTTTATTGCATTTATTTGTAAATATTTGACGGAATTTACGTTGTTTTATGCACTTTTCATACTGGAAAGATTTATGCATATATTTATTATTTTATGGCTGAGTCTGGCTACCTTTTTTATGGCCAAGTTCTAATCGTTCTAACCTTCAATTGAACCTCCATCCAGTGTCATAAAATGAGTAAACAAATGTACTTTACTGTTGTTTATTTCTTTATGAATGATAAGTACATACAAATAATACTATAGATGTTTTAGTGCTCAATCGCTTGATTGGCTAATGCAATACACCCCAAAAATAGACTTTGCTTACCTGAATTTTAATTAATTTTCACTAAAGCACGTGAGACATTAGCCAACACACTCACATATGTACATACAGATATGACAGACTTCTATGACTCAAAAACAAGTGTGCAATACACGCTGATAAATGAAATCAACAATATTGTTGATAAAGACAAGGGAATTGTATTTTGGTTAATTTGATTGCTATGCCACCGACCCAATGACAAAGTAATTCCATTAGCTGTGTAAGGAAACATGCAAAAGCAACATTAAATATTTATATAAACTATAAATAAGTTTATGCATAAATTTATAAACAAGACTCTGCCTTACATTCGTTTATTTATTCTCATATATTTACTTTACGCACAGATGTGAAATGTATTTGTTATACATGTTATACCCTATAAAATATGTTATCATCAAGTGTAACGACTTAAGAATTAAATATCGAATTGAATTCCTATTTAAACTAAACTAAAGCCGTCTAAATGGTTGTTATTATGCGCAAGCTCAAATTATCATAACTAAAAACGATGGCAGAGGGTATTAAACCGTCTACACTTCAAAATGAGTTATTTTGTCTTATTTATTTTTGTTTTTAGTAGCACTTTGGACATTATTTGCACACTGATAAGCAGTTTGCTGACTTTCGAGAGGTAAACACGTTATAGATTGACGTAAATTAAAGCAATAAAATTAATTCGAATTGCTTAAACCGAATTAAGTTATACTTTAATTTGGAAGAAAATTTGACTTGAGTATAGTAATTATAAATACTTAGTGGACATCGCAACACTTTCTTCTAAGATTTCCTTTGTTGTTTTTGTTGCAGACGTTTTCAAAACTACGAAAATAAATGTTTTGAAATTTAAATATCCCTTGTTTTTTTAATAGGCGCACAGATATCGATAGACAGGAGACAAAAATGTTGCCCAAAAGAGCTAAAAAAAAAAGAAGAAAGAAATGGGAAAAAAAAACAAATGAAAATGTTCACACACACACACGCACAGAGGCATAAACGCAGGGTCCAATACCTGCAATACATAAATGCGCCACTGCAGTCGGCGCTCTTTCGCTACGCTCACTCTTCTAATCGCTCAACTCTCTCTTCCTCTCTCTCTCCCCCATCCTATAATCTTAGCACACATAACGTTTTGTTCCACGCACACACTCACGCACACGCACTCTCTCGCTCTTTAAAAGAGTCAATAATGAAGTTACATAAGGCACAAATTCATTTGCTAGTGCGTGGCCCTTTGGGCATCTTCTTCTTCATCGTTGTGTGCGTTTACATGTAAATATCTGTATATGTATATGTAATTGTGCGTGTAGATATGAAATTTGGTATTTGTTGTGGCCTTCCCTTTGGTTGGTCTTCTGCTGCTATGCCGGCAGTGCTGCGCGCCTATTAGAATACTCCAACTAATTAACGGGTTATGACATGCTTGGCGCCACTTCATCATATTGTGGGCCCCCCAAAATAAAGTTGCCAACTTAATGGAAGCGATAATTTGATGGAAATCCATGCTGATGATTTATTGTTAATATTTTTGTAACCTCGATCTAGACCAATTATCTCAAGGTAATTTGTCAGGCGCACAGAAGTCCATAGCAATATGTTGCCCTTCAGCAGCTGCACCTCTTTTGGTTTTTCCTGTTTATTTTCCAATGAATTTAGTCAACAAACATTAACAATAGACAAAGAGCTGTTCGACAAGTGTGACTCGGTCGTTGATCGCTGCGAGGCCCTGCGACAAATAACTTTGTACACTGCACTTTGCTGCGACCCTGTGAAAATATCGATCTCCTCTTTTGGGGTGTGTGTGTGCGTGTGCGTGTCTTTTGCTCTTAAGAAAGAGATAGACAGAGTGAAATGAAGAGAGCAGCGACGCGCTGGCCTGCAAGCGCAATTCCATTGTGTTTTATAAATAACATAAATTCAAAAAATTGAAAGCAAACAAATTTCATGAAATGCTTAAGTGTGAACACTTTTATACTTTCGTTTTAACTAATAAAAACAATTAGTTATAATTTGGTATTTATAAACTAAGCTTAACTCGATTGTTTTAAGTCACAATCTTAATGAATGCACAACTACACACAAGTAATGTGTATGTGTTTATAGTGAGCACACGTTTTAAAGCGTGTTCAAGGTTTTTGGTTTTCTGTTTGGTTCATGTTCACGTTTTGTTGAGCGCCTGTTGCGCTTTAGATTCGGTTTAAATCAAATGATTCTAATTAATTGACTTCCTCATTTAATTGCAGCACTTTCAGCAATGGCGCTAGCGAGCAGAGTTTGCAGCCAGAGAGGAGGGCACGATTGAACACTGCTCCGGGAATGCCAGGAGCGGCGTCCAGCAATGCGAACATCATTGGAATTGGCGGCCTCAAGCGCAATTACAACATTCGCAGCGGTTCGAGTGCCAGTCACATAACGGATGACAGCAGCACGGAGAGCTTAGCTCCGGCTGGCAACTATGCGGGCAGTTTCCGCAATAGTCTCAACAAATCGGTGCAGATAAACGATGGACGTCGTGGTCCTGGTCCGGGATTAGGGCAACGGGATGAGCGCGTGGTCTTGGTATCACGTAAAGTGCCATTTTTGATATTCTCAGCGTTGCCCTACTATAAGGGCAAGAACGGCGGACGGTGAGTCAATGCTGAGATATCTTTTAATACTCAATAAAGCATAAACTCTGTCTCGTTTGCTTACAGTGCTGAGTTTCGCAAGGAGGATCGTCGACGTCGCAACACATCCACCTCGCGTCCATTGAGCTCCATTAACGATGCACCCTTCGATCCCTTCGATTTGCTTGGCATTCAAAAGGCCGAAAGCGGTCAGGTGAGTTATAAACTTATATATCTTTATAACTAAAAAGTAATCTCGTGTGATATTACATTTAACAGGATATATCCTATGGCCATTTATTGATACCGTCGCGTCAGTATGAAAAGGAGCGCAAGAAGCATGGGAACACCTCGACAAATCCCTCGATATTCGACAATCAGATGGAGATAACAAGCACAGCGGCTTTAAGAAACCATGGCATAGCAAGGTTTGTGCGCCATCTCGAAGAGAACGTTTAGTTTGTTTATTTTGTTTATGTTCTTTATTAAAACATCAACATTTATTAATATTTCATTATTATGCCTCATACATGTACCACAGACAATCATTGAACGTTAATTCATTTAATTGTAATACAATAATTTAGAACTTCATATAAATTTTGGGATAAGAAAGTATTGCAATATAGATATACAATATATATATATATATAGTAAAGTTTGTCATTATGTAATCAAAATTGTTTACTTAAAGTGTCAGCAAATTCTTACGATAAGCAAAATATTTTGTTATTACCTTGTCACATGTTAAACAACAACTCTAGGCTCATTTGCGTTTAATTTTCCAACTTGTATATATATATATACCTATAAGTTATCGAATCGCTGACTAAACAAAATGCTGTCCATATTTTGGGGTCGTAGTCTTAGTCATCAGCAGTTAAAAAAGGGAATCGTATGACTTTAAATCAGCATATTAAAAATGTATATAATGAAAGTACTTGTATTTGTAGAATAGGGGGGACTTTTGAAATACCCTAGCGAATATTGTAATATACACACACACACATACTCATAACATTTCAATGCATTTTGTACCATTAACTATTGCTAATCATAACGCTTTGCACTACTTCGTTTCAGCACAAAAACCATAACCAAACGTCAAGGCAAATGGTAAATTTTTGAAGCAGCTAATAAGTAACTGTTAAACGTTAACCGTTAACAACGACATAGCTGAGATTTCTGGCAATTAAACATATTGTTATGAGACAATTCCAGGCCTCAATGGCTCAGATATGTCGTTGCTTAAATGGCTTAAACGAAGCTTCTACATAAATCACTAACAAAATTCACACTTCACACTCTGCACACATTCGAAAACTTGCAATGCTTCAACTAACTGTGCTAACTCACGTTTTGCTCTCTTGTTCAGATATTGTATTATATATATTTATATAAATATATATACATATATATATATATAATTATGTCTAGCTCTTTAATTGATTTTTACTGCACTTACAGGTGTTTCACTTATGAGAACAATAATCGCAATAATGCAGCGAGTCCGACACCCGAACTGAAGCTGGACATGGACATGGAGAGCATTATTCTCACTGGAGATGCAGCGCGTGGTTTACCGGTAAGATGCCAAACTCTTTTTAACGATATCGGTGTGCTGAACTAACTCTCCCTATATGGGTTCTCTTATCAACAGTATCAACAGTATTCGGCTAGCATATTGGATGATCCCGAGCTCATTGCTGGCAAGCATCGCACTCTGTTGACATTCACCTCGTATATGACCTCGGTGATTGACTATGTGCGACCATCGGATCTGAAGAAGGAGCTCAACGATAAGTTTCGCGAAAAGTTTCCAAGCATACAACTCACCTTGAGCAAGCTAAGAAGGTAACTACATCTGTGCAATTGACGCCCATTCAATAAATTCATTTAAATATGTATTTCTATCATTGCAGCATAAAAAGGGAAATGCGTCGCATTAATAAATTGGATACACGCATTGATCTGGTGACAATTTCGCAGGCCTATGTCTACTTTGAGAAGCTAATTCTGGCCAATTTGATAAACAAAAGCAATCGCAAATTGTGTGCCGGCGCCTGTTTGCTACTTAGTGCCAAAATGAATGATGTCAAGGGGGATGCATTGAAGAGTTTGATTGAGAAAACGGAGAATGTGTTTCGTTTGAATCGCAAGGAGCTGATCTCCTCGGAGTTTGCTGTCCTCGTTGCGTTGGAGTTTAGTCTGCATGTGCCAATGCATGAGGTATTGCCGCATTATCAGCGATTACTCTACGAATCCTAGAATTGGCCCACGCGCTGCGCCGAAAAACGTTTAGCGGCGGCAGCGCAGGCAGCGGTTGCTTTGGCAGCGGCCACAACACGGCATCACTTGCGCCGCAAAGGCAGTCGCAAATAACGGCAAACGTGTTGCATACTTTGAGGCTGCCACTGAAGCGCAATTGTACTTATACTGCATATTGCATAGTTTTGGGTGTTGGGTTTTTATATGATTATTATCTTAACTGATAAGCGAATTAAGTAAACTAGAAGTTTTGCTATAGAGTGAAACAAGAAAATTGACAAGAAATTTATAAAAGTAAAGAAAAGGCAATGTGAAAACTACATAGTTGTAATTAAGAGCCCCTCCCCTGCCCCTTCTCTTTCCCCTCCCACTAAAGTCGCTTCCACAACAAATTTAATAGCTGTTAAGTGTTTATCTTTTAGCATGTTAATTGCTCTTTTTTTGGGTTTTTGTTATAAATCATATATGAATAAATTAATAAAATGACAAAACGATATACAAAACATGTTTGTGCGTTATTATTTACATATGTGTGAGGCGATAGCTCCCGTACTTCTGACGCTTATCAATTTCAGTTGTCCAAGGTGTTGTTGTTGTCACAGTTGGTGGAGCCCGTGCAACGTGTAAATATTCAAATTCAAACTGCGGCGCAACGACACGATCTCTGCTTCTACAAATTGCTGCTAGCCGCATCAGCAAAGCTAACTAATCCGCCCCAACAAACGCCACCTGATGAGCTTTAGTTTAGAAAATCCAAGCAACCCATTAGACACCCCCCACTAAGCACGCATACACACATACGCAATCAATTGACTATTTGTCGACTGGCTCATCAATCAAAAATCAATAAATAACTTGCGATCGATTATTTGTCAGCGCAACAGGCGCTCAGAGTTCAACAGCAACAGGCAACAAAAAACTAAACAGTTCTGTTTTGAATCTATAAACAAATGCGGGCCACGATAACCCCAAAAATAATACAACATACACACTCAAACACACACACGGGCGCGCACACAGTTGGTCCGGTTCGCGTCCCGCATGCATTACACACACTGTTTGTTATTGTTGTTAACAGTTAACTCTTTATTTATTGTTTTATTTTTATGATAAGCGCATTGTTGTTGTTATTGTTGTTGCTTGGGCAGCCAGCAAATGAGTAGAGGTTGCTACTGCACATTGAAAATGAAATGTATGTGTGGTTGAGCTGCTTGCATTGCAATCAGTTTTTGCGTTATCAGCAGTGGTCGGCCGACAAAGAAAACTGAGTGCAAATACAGTCCAAGCAGCACATAAGACAAATTAATATATATATATATGTATATACATATATATAAAATATTTATGTACATAAACTGGGTTATGGCATCGCTCCCACCATAATTTGGTACTCATTTAACATTTTTTGCAGTCTGGCAACTCAATAGTTATGTGACAGTTTATGGATCACTTTGATACATGATTGTCCAACACTGATAGATTGTTCATATTCTTACTTTTAATATCAGCATAAATTGTAAGTTGTGCTACATTCGTTCTCTCAAGAATTAAATTAGCAACAGTCTAATATTCAAATTCAAAAATTCAAATTCTGCAAATTACCTGAGTAACTAAATATGTAAATGTATATATAATTTATTTGTAATTGGACAGGTGCCCAAATTCATGAGCGTGACTTTGGGGCACACAACATTCGCAGAGAAGCATATTCATACATACATACACGTTTTATGTGTCCAAAATGTGATATTGCTGTCTACCACATGCCACATGCCGCATGCTGTTGCATAATGGAAATGCTTAAAACTAATTAACGCAAAAGCAAAGCCGGAACAGAATCAGTATGCACTCCCCCATTTCACCCACTCTCTCTCCTTTCCACACTCACAATATATCTTTCTCTGTCTCTCTCATTCCTCATTTCTCTTCACTCGCTTGTGGTCGTGACTATGGAATTCTGCTCGCCTGATATTTACGTCTGCTGCCTGTCTAGGCTGTAGCAGAGCGGCAGCAACGGTTTATTTGATTTATTTATTACTCATTAGCACGCAAAGACGGCGGGGCAGCGCAACGTTGATGACTTTTGCCATCTTTAGCTCATTTATTAAGAAAAGGCAAAGGCACACCCAGCATACACACACACACAAATACAGACACAGCCAACCACAGCAGTTCCAACAACACGCACAACAAACACACACCACATTTCCGCACAGAAAACTTTTTCATTAAAATCTCGTATTTATTTCGTTCATTAAGTTGCGCCCGTTTCGCACTTTTTCGGCCTCCCCCATTTTGAGCTGCGAGCTGCCAGCAACATAGCAGGCAGGCAGGCTGGAATGCTGGCAGACGGCACCCCCACATGGCCTTATCTTTTGCGGCTTTTGTTGTTCGTTAACAGTTTTAGTTAGTTAGTTGGCCCACTAGTTAACTTTTCTGCCGCTGCCTCCGAAGTTGCCCTCTGGCTTGGCCAAGCGCTCGACGCTGATTGGAAAGTTCTGTCTGCATTTTCAGTACCGCAGCTGGCGGCGTTTCTTTTGCTTTCGCTGCTGCTGCTGGCGCTGCTGCTTCTGTTGCTGCTGCGGGTGCCGCTGCTGCTGCTTCTGTTGCTGCTGCTGCTGCTGCTGCTGCTGCTGCTACTACTACTACTACTTCTGCTGTTGCCTGTCTGCTAGCTGTGGATTTCTGTGCGCCTGATACTGTGCGCCGAGTTAATTGGTTTGCAAACAAATTAACCAACGTGGGTGTGTACGTTTCCTAATTAGCAGCTTTTGTAATTAAATATGCCCGCAGCCATTCACACACACACGTACTCATGTGTACGGTCTCTCTCTCCCTCTTTCAGTCAGTGTGTGTGTGTACAATGGCATAACGGTTCATGTGACTGTGGACAGTGGCAGCTACTGGGGGGCGCCGTCTAGATAATGAACAGGCAATCCCCCTTGTAGCACGTCCCAGTCGTAAACAGAAATGGGGAGCTGAAGGGCAGTGCGGTAACAACGCTGACGTCCCGAATGAAAATGCATTTTAATTAGGGGTTTTTGTTGGCTTTTGTTTTTAGTTCTTTTTTGTACGCTGCTACTACTCGAAGTGCTGCGCTGCTTTGGCTTCGTTCATTAGTTGAATGTAGGCACACTGCGTAGGGTTGTCGAGTATCCTCAGGATGCTAAAATAAAATATGTATATGCAAATATATGCCATATTAAATTATAAATAATTATTTATGCAGAAAAACTATCATATATTGTTATAGAATAAGATATAAATAATACCAATAGATAAAACGGTTCTGTTCTATTTTTGAATATCTGTTTCTGTTTCGAGTATATAAAATGGAGTTTCTTGACAACCCTGGGACAACCAATGGGACAGTGTACAGTGGCAGGGTACCTTCAATAGCTGAAGCTGGGCCAGTGATGCCTGTGTGTGGCTCAATACCACAGATATTCCTTGTATATATGTATGTATGTTTGTTGGTAGTTGAAAGAGCCTGGTCCGTGCCAGACCCAGCCATTCAGTTGATTGTTCTTTTTGTTGTTCAATTCAATTGAATTCAATTTGAGCAGCACCGAAAAGGGTCCAATTAAAAAACCACAACAATTAACGAGCCAAGTGAGTTAACTTGGCATAAATGGAATTTTAATTGGCAACATGAGAGCAGCAGCAACAACTACTGCCAGTAGCCAGTGAAATGAGCCAAGAGCCAGGAGCCAGAGTGACTTGCTGAGTGCCGATAAGTGAGTGCAGCAAAGGCAAACGTCAAGAATGAACTGAGGGGAGAGGAGAGACAGAGAGAAAGAGAGGATAGAAGAGTAGTGCTTTGATGAAGAAAGGGAGAGAAGCAGCTCGTTACGAGCCGGGAGTAGTTAAGTAAATGAGCATTTTGTTTCACTAATGAACACTAATGAATGCCGAAGACAACACTTGGGTTAAGCTGTATGGGTGCCTGTGTGTGTGTGTGTGTGTGTGTGTGTGTGTGTTAGCTTATGTGTCTGTGTGTGTGCCTTTGTTGGTTTGGGGTTTTTGTGTTGTTAATTAATAAACACGAATGCCGGGCCAGGCCCATTGTGTGTGTCTCTCTCTCTTTCTCTTTTTGTAAATGTGTGTGTGTGTGCCCAGTTTTGAAGGGGTTAAAATAAGCAATTAGTTGGATTTTCAACTAGGCGCACAGCAAACGGAGAGTCGTCGAAACCGGCAACAGGCAGCAGGCAACTTTGGGAGGCAAACCGACGACTTGAAAAACTTTCAAACTGTTGCCGACCAACGTTGTCGACATCGCTTCTTCTAACGAGCAGCGGATAGGAACCGCCGCCGCCGTCGCTCTCTGCGCTGGGGCTTGGGGTCGACTCCCCAGAGGCAGCGCTAGCGCCAGCGCGAGAGCAAACCGAGCAAGGAAGGAATATTGTCGACGCTGTGCCATGTAAGCCTGCCACGCAGTGCCCCTGACATCGTATAGGCCGCATGTGTGCTGTCAGCCTGGTCGAAAAAAGTTCTTCGCCTTGCCTGGCCCTTGCGGTTTTTCGTTGTAGGCTTTAATTACTGTGACCTTTTGTGGTTATAAATGTGCATTAATTGAGTAGTACAACAATTTATTATTTATGCATTTATTAAAACTTAGCGAATTCGTTTGGGAGCAGTCTGGAATTAGTGTGACTACATTTTAAAAATTGAAAAATACCAGGGATGCGTTATATACAAACAAAATAAACTACACTTTAGTATATTCAGTGTCTTTAAGGTAACCCTCGTATTCCAGCTATGATCGAAAGTTTAATGAAAGATAGCAACAATGAAAATATGACAAAGTAATTTGCGTAAACAATTGGCAGTCATCTTGAAAATTAGCTTTATATAGGGTATCCACAAGTTATTACCTTCAACGAGAACATTCTTGTTAATTACTTCCTAACAATATCTTTGACAGTTGATCTAGTAAACAACAAGCCCACAATAAATTTAACGAAATAAATCTAATGAAATAAAAAAAAACACACCACAACAAATCAAATCAAAAGAAACAGCTTTATTTATTTATATAAATAAAATCGCTCAGTTGAGGCACATGAATCACGTAAATGCTGGCAATTATAATGGCCATAATAAAATGACAGCTTCAAGTTGAAGACAGCAATCAGACTCGCTACAGCAGGGAGCTGTTAGACGTGGTGTTTAATTTGTCGACTTATATGGTAATCGTCAGAGACGCGGAATCGTATTGTACTGTTACTAAACGAAATGCCGACATGTGGAGGAGGCAGCCTCTGAGCTGACATGGCCAACCCGTTTTGAGCGGGGTATAATTGACGTCATCGATTGAAATGAATGTGTGGGTCGCTAGCTGGGCCAAGCAAAAACAATCATTTCCATGCCAATGTTAGAGGCAACACAAAGTGAAATCATATTTTAGAATATCGCTAGCGTTACGAGAAGTCAATCGACTTTTAAAACGCGTCGAGTGCGCATCGTTAACTCTCAAAACCGAAATCAAATAATCAAAATGACGCTACGCAGGAAGGACGAGTACATACCCATTAAATGCGAGGGATGGAATGGCAAATTTGAGTATCCTGATGGTGCTGTGAACAATGTATCGAAAATTCGCCGCCAAAATCAGAATGTGACCAACACAAACAACTTTTATGGCTTCAATACAGAACCGATTGTCTTGCCAACCGCATGGGATGGCACCTTTGTTAAAAGCGGTGAAACACGAATTAAACCGGAACGCAATCGTTCCGATGATCAGGATTACTTTGACTACAATTCGGATCCCACCATATTGCCGCCAACTTGGAGTGGTGAATTCGTTACCGATCCAAACGATATACGGATCGTCCCGGAACGTAACTTCTCCGATCCCAGAGACTTTGCCGAGGCAAAACGTTTCAAGGTTGTCCAGCATTAAGTGAAAGTGAGAGTGTGAAAGTGGCATCTACTAACTGTGAACTGTTCTACTGTTTATACTTATTGCAATATACTTATTTCATGTTCTCTTTGATTAATTAACCTAAGCGATGTTTTTTGAGTTGTATTTTTATTGATATGTATTTATTTTTACACTTAATAAAAAAAAGAAAACAAATATCAAAACAATAACCGGAATACCTTTATCGAAACTTCTGGTAAATATTTTTTATATAACTTGTATTTTGCTTTCGTGTAGGCGTTGCGTGCGAAAGTCGTTTATTATACCCTGTGTCTATGGAAATTATATAGAAGGCGTACTACAATATTATGGAAATGTTACGTCGCAGGCAGTTTAAAGTAGGATTAGTGTCCAAAGTATCTCTCCGTAGAGCACACTTTAATATCGTGTTCTTACTTGTTTTTGTCTTTAGCCATGTAGGGTTGTATTACATGACTGTATCAATTGTTCATGCAAATTTTGTTGCACAAATATGTAAACAATTCTCCCTGAGAGAGAGAGAGAGAGAGAGAGAGAGAGAGAGAGAGAGAGAGAGAGAGAGAGAGAGAGAGAGAGAGAAAGAGAGATCACGGCTTAAATGAAGTTATCTAGACGATTCAACGATTTAATTAAACAGATATAGATACAAATTGTCTAATCCTTTTTTGGGCATGCAACTATCAATCATAATAAAACTGACACCATATCTTCTACATATGACTATATTCTGAGTCTCGGCTTACGTAAAGATACAATGAATATATTCATGACTGTAGATTCAGTGTGTTTGATTGTATTCACTGACAACAACGCTAGGCTAAATACAATACAATAATATTATTACCAACTATTGCGACTGACAACCTATATTATGTCAGTGTGATGAAATTATTGTCAACAATTTGTGAGTGAATACTAATTGGAAAATAAACAAAGTACTTAAAGCACACCTTTTAACCACTTTACTCAGGGTACATTGCATGGAAAATCTTAAATATTTAGTAAATTTTATTACAGCTTTATTGGCGGTTAAGCGGTTACAAATATTTTAAGACAGGCTTAAAATGCAAAAACATTTACTTCTATTTTATAAAAAAACTTATAGATACAAATTGACCCCGACGTGAATCGAACACGCAACCTTCTGATCTGGAGTCAGACGCGCTACCGTTGCGCCACGGAGTCCTCAAATATACGCATACAAATTGACTATTTAAGCATTTGTTGCCATACTATGTATTTTCTATTAAGATGGCAGCCTGTTGTAGGGTTGCCACTTCTTTATATTTGCGTGTCGCCGATTATCGATTTTAAAATGGAATATAATATGGGAAAATACGAATTATCATTAATAGTACTGTTACTGACAGCTGGAATTTACTGTTACTGGAAATAAATAATGATTTTAAACTATATTTTAATAGAGCCATAGTGAGAAGAACATTTTTGTTTGTTTGATCCTCTCAGGTATCGTAATCATATTAATATTTGTAATTTATTCAATTAAGATAATAAGTCGCACCTTGTTGCAATTTTTGGCAAGGTATTGCGGCATCTATTGAAAACTATCGATATTTTTATAACATTTTATCAGAATATGTCTTTCTTGTCCGAACAAATCGATAGCTTTTGGCATTCCCTTCATTGTTAATCGCAGCCAACTTCACATCAACGCGTTCTCGGTATAGGTTTTAGCTATTATTTATTCGCAATAAATGCGAATGCAATTGCGAAAATTAATTTGATTCGCTGTATTTGCGAAATAGGACTAAAATCTACTGTCTGATAAACAAACGCACCGATTTCGCATATTTTTTACTTGCTCTGTTACAAGTTTTCTTTTCGCCTCAGTCGTTGTGCGCGTGAGTGAGTGTGTGTGTATTTTTGTGCGTGACGCGCTGCTACCGCCATTCAAGATTGAAGCAAAAAAATGGATTTGGCAAAGCTGGACAAGATGAAGGTGGTAGACCTGCGTAACGAATTGCAAACGCGCGGTCTAGATACCAAAGGAGTTAAAGCTGTGCTCATCGAGCGTTTGCGGGCACATGTGGAAGGTTCCGCCGGCGGCAGCGATGGAGGTAAGTTTGTATGTGTTTGTGTGTATGCATCACTGCGGTTCTGTATAGGTGTTTGTGAGAATATCACATACTTTTTCAACTTTTATAAATGTGTGCGTGAATGAGTGTGTATGTAACGCGGCTAAGCGTGTTTTTAATGTAAACGCGCCTTATATAACCAAAAATATATAATTTACATGAATTAATAATAACTTTTTTTCCCGCACGGTAGATGGCGCTCCACTTACTCCAAGTCGACGTCAGCGTCGAACGCGCTCGATGTCGAGATCCCCGTCGCCGGTTGCAGCAGCTCCAGTTGCTACTGAGCCAGAGTTAGAGACTCTTGATGAGGAAGAACCAGTTGTAGCTGAACCAGAGGGCGATGTTGAACCCGAAAAGGTGACAGAGGTAGAGGAAGCGGAGCAGGAACCACAGGAACAGGATGAAGAGTCTAATATGGAACAAGAGGACGAGGAAATAGAGGAGACTGATGCAGCCGATACAGCTGCAACTGATGCACCTCAGCCAGAGCAAAATGAAGATGTGGCTATGACGGATGATGCCATAGAAAAGGAGGAAGAAGATCAGGATGAGTCAAATGATTCCAACACACAAGAGAAACAGGATCAACCAGAAGAGAATGATGAACCAACTGCTGAGGCCGATGATAATTCTGATAAAGTCGCTCATCAGTCTAATGGAAACAGTGAGAAAATGGATGTAGATGAAGAAGCTGCCGTTACCAAAACAGACGAGCAGGAACAGGACAAGGAGCAGGAGAAAGAGAAGTCTAATGAACGACGCAAACGCTCTCACAGTAACACGCGCTCCCGCACCAGCTCTCGTTCCCCAAAGCGTCGCAGCGGCGAAAAGCGCGATTCAAAGGCGGCAGCTGCAGCCGAGGAGCGAACTGTGTCCGAAGATGAGCCCACCATGGAGGAGAATCAAGTGGGACTTAGCTGGCGTAAGTAGATTTATCGTCCACTGCCATTGATAATATTGTTATCAATACGATGATGTCGGTATATAACTGTTATCTCTATCCTCTTACAGTTGATTCGGATCTACATCTGCGCATTGATGCAAGCAACTTCACATCGGCCAAGCCTCTCACTTCGGAAATCTACTCCCTGATTTGGTCAGGAGCTCGCGCCAACTATGGCGTACGCGAGGGCAAGGTGTGCTTTGAAGTACGACTCTCGGAAGAATCGCTACCGGAAAACTCTCATCACTTCCGTGATGAGCCAAATGTGCGCGGTTTTCGCGTTGGCTTTTCAACACCAAAGTCCTCGATGCTATTGGGCGAATCTGAACATTCCTATGGATATTGCGAAAGCGGCCGCAAGGCCAACAATGGCGAATTTACTAACTATGGGAAACCATATCAGCTGGACGATGTAATCGGTTGCTATTTAGATCTGGAGAGCACGCCGTGCAACATCAAATATACTCTCAACGGGGAGGATCTGGGTATTGCCCATGAGTTTGACAAGAGCATTTTAGGTGAGGAGGACGCCCTGTTTCCTCATATTCTCACCAAGGGTTATGAGTTCATTGTGAACTTTGCCAATGGCGAGGAACTGCTCGTCAATGCCGAGCGACCGACCCGCAAGCGACGTAAGCAGCGTGCTGAGTCGCACAAGGATGATGACAACGATGGCGAAAAGTGGAAGGTGCTCGATGAGGCGACTGCCGACGATGATGAGCTCGAAGGAAGGAAAGACGACGAAGCTAAGCCCGCCACAACCGAGCAATCCGAGGAAGGCGACAAATCAGAGGATAAGGCTGAAGCTACCAGTCCCACCGCTGAAGAGGAGCAATCGAAAGAACCGGATGCTGAAGCAGAGGCACAATCAGATCAGGCACAGCCAGCTGAAGCAGCTGATGTTGCCCAGGATCAAGCCGTCGAGCCTGGTAAGTTCTACACTTATTTGAACAAATATTTTGAAACTAAATATAATCTGCGTCTACTTACAGCTGAAGAAGCAGCAGAGGTTCCACCCGAGACAGCAGCTGTTGCCAACGGCGATAGTCAAACTGATGCTGAGAAAAGCGCAGAAGATTCCGAAACTGCTGCCAAGCCAGAGGCTTCCCCAAGGAGGATGAAACAAAAGCCAACCCAGAGGAGGAAGATGAGGATGGCCCATCGCCAAACAAGCGGATCAAAACTGATTCAGAGACAGAGAAAGCAGCCGCTGAAAAGGCAAAACCTGCTGAAGAAGAGTACGAGGATGTTGTGCCCGTGCCTCGCGATTCTGTCACCCTTCTGCCGGGCTACATACTGTTGGCTCTGGTGCCCATCGAACAACTGATTGCCGGACCACAACGCGCCGAATCGCGCAAGCAATGCGAAGTCATTCTGCTTGTCGGTCTGCCGGGTGCTGGCAAATCACACTGGACACAGAAGCATGTGTCGGAGAACGCCGATAAGCGTTACGAGATCATTGGACCTGATACTATCATAGCCAAAATGACGGTGAGTGCGCAATGTATGTAGATAGAAAGTTAGGGTAGGCAAGCTATGCTACAGAGCAAAGCTAGTTAAAGTGTATCTATAAGATACTCTATCTCAAACATACAATCATGCTATCTATGTATCTATGATATTTATTTGATAGACTTGCAGTCGTTTCTAGTTTCTGCAAAAGGAACTGAGTATAACTATTAGGCACACAATTAATTGAGTTTGTCTCCGTTTATGTAATGCATTTTATTTGATTTTCGAATTGCAGATTGACGGAGAATCGCGCAAAACTGTGCACAAAGGGCGCTGGGATAAGGTATACGAGATCTGTTTGAATAGCCTGGGCGCACTGGAAGATATTGCTATGAAGCGACGTCGCAATTTCATACTTGATCAGGTAAAACATCAAGCAAATGACCCTTACACTGAAACACTACACAAACATATATACGCACACACACCCATACACAAATATACACTCACACACACAGACACACAAACAATATTACACACCGGAAACAACACATACTGAAACACACACACACACACACAAAAGAACCGAACGAACCACGAAACAAGCGAGAATTATGCGTTGATGATGATATACTACAATATACCGAGTATATCACGGACAGGTCCCTCCCTAATGGGGGGATCTGTTGCAATACATATCAATATACATTTTTTTTTGTATGTTTTTGTTTTGTACAATTTTGAATATGCATTTTTGTATAAATGAGAGAATGCGTGAAAGAAAGAGATAAGAAAGAGAATACCCCAAGCGTCGCAGGACGCCAACTTTCCTTGCAGAAGGTGTCAGGTATGTGTTAGGTCCTAAGTTGATCCGATAATTAGTTTCAATAAGTGTGTTGCACTGTAAGTATCTTGTACTTTTGTATCTTGTATTGCATAAGCTTAAGTTTTAGGTGCAACAGTTGACTGTATAGAAGCGGGAGGAGATGATGAAGAGAGAGAGAATTGGAGATGAATAAATGTATGTATGTACTTATGAAGGATGTAAACGTGCGGCAAGGAAGCCACTGTAAGTAACAAATAAATAAATACACAATTTCAACAACAACAACAACCACAACAGCAACAAGAACGAATTCCGTATCACATTAGTATCTACTATAACTACTCTCTATCCTCTCTAAATGCCAACTACTATAACAGAAGGCGGCAGAAAGCAGCTCTGCTTTATATAGTTTAATAGCTTTAAATATATATACATATATATTCCTATCAAAATATACAAAATTATTAAGTCAACTGTTGTTTCCCTCTGCCATTCCGAAGCAGATGCATATTTGTGTTGTCAAATATACGAGTATAACAACTCCCTGGCGGAGTTTCGCAGACGAGACACACTGAGAAACTGATCGAGTAGTGCATGCATATATATATAGATATATTTGTGCCTGCTTCTACATATATGAGTATATCAAACAGGTATGTGTTAGTTTGTAAGCGGGTGGTTCTCTCAACGGGGGGGTGAGGCGGCCAACAGCAGCAACAGCTTGCAACTTGCAACATTGAATCATCAACGTGTTTCTCAACTGGCTTGCTACCCGACCAACAACAATGAAAAAAAAAGAAAACAACAACCGCCCAACCAACCCAACAACCAAATATCAACATAAACAACCAACCAACCAACCAATCAACCAAATCAATCAATCAATCAACCAACCAACAAACCAACCAACAACAACCTGTAATATTCTTGTAGACGAATGCGTATGCCTCGGCCCAGCGACGTAAAATGAAAGGTTTTAGCGACTTCAAGCGTATTGCGGTTGTTTGCATACCCGGCGAAGATGAATTGAAACGTCGCATCGCCGAAAAAGAGGAAAAGGGAAATGCTTTTACAGTTAAAGAATCAACAATAAATAACTTACGAGGTAAATATTGTCCACCACAACCACGCAACGAAATTATAATCAAAAAAAATACAAAATACAAAAAAAAAAATAAGAAACAAATATATATATTTATATCTATGTATATATATATATCACAATATAATCTATAATAATTTAATAATAACAATTATAATAATATTATAAACAAATATTGTTGCATACTGCATATCGAAAGCGTGCAAAATACTTTTATCTATATCAAATGAACAATTATGTATAATATATGCTTATAAATGTAACGTTTATATATTTAGTTTGTAAGCAGCTGCATTTCTATTATGTATTTTTAACTGTTTTTTTTCTTCTTCTTTCATTTCTGTAATTCTAAGCATCTTTTGATTGACCTTTTCCTTTTTTTTCTGTTTGGATTTTTCATTTCGATAAATTATACCCAAAGCATTCCAGCACCAATCCAATCTTCCGACAGCTGTGAAGCGTGTTTAGACTATCCACTAATGCAACTTCTGTCCGATGTCATTATAAATAATACATATCTAAGTAACTTAATCATATTTTGATATAAGATTCTTTTGCTTATGGAAGAATCTTTCAGATAATCATTTCCCGTCCTTAATTTTCATCTTATAATTTCCTCTTTTCACTACAAAGTTTCCTGTTCACTATTCTCTGGTTTTCAACATGTTTTTCACTATTAAGAAATGTACATTTGTTGCCTATACAATTTCCAGCAAATGTACATTTTAAATGATATAAAAAAAAACAGTGTAAAACTGAGAAATATCTACAGAAAACTTGGAGGGGAGAGCGGCTATACATTATTCATCTGTAGAATATATTTCATTTTGTCCGATTAATCGTAGTCTCAATAGATTCCCTTCAATTCACATTGTTTACCCCCCCTCGTTCCTCACGTTTGCCAGCTGTGACACCACGCCTCCCCTCTCTCATCCCATTTCCTTACTCTTTGTAAAGTGTAATGTGTAAAATTGATATTATAAAAAGAAAAAAGAAAAGAAAAAGAACAAAAAAAAAAGAAGCAAAAAAAAGTTGCCAGTGTTGAGCAATGCAGTCGTAAATTTAAATCGTTTGCATAATCTTTTTGCAGCGAATTTCACATTGCCCTCGCTGGAGTTTGGATGGTTCGATGACATCATCTACACGGAGCTGAACGGTGACGAGGCCAAGGCTGAGGTCAAGAAGTACAATGAGAAGGGCAAGAAGGCCATCGATGCGGACAGGTCGCGTGACAAGCGATCCCGCGGCGGACGCGACAATTATCGCCGAGATGATCGGCATCGCAATCGTTACTTTGACGATAGACGTCGTGATCATGGTGGTCAACGGCATGAGAGTCGTTGGAGCGACTCGAGACGCGGCGGCGGCGGCGGTGGTGGCGGTGGCAGCTACTCCAGTGGCGGCGGCGGAGGAGGTGGCAGCGGTGGCGGCGGTGGCAGTCGCAATTACGATAATCGCAATCGCAACTATGGCAGTGGAGGCGGTGGCGGTGGCGGAGGTGGCGGCGGCCAACAGAATTGGATGCAAAACAATCGTAGAAGTGGCTACGATGATCGCGGCTATGGCGGCGGTGGTGGAGGCGGCGGTGGCAGCCGTGGCTATGATAATCGCAATCGCGGCTATGGCAGCGGTGGTGGTGGAGGAGGCGGCGGCGGCGGTGGTGGTAGCGGTGGCGGCGGTGGCCAACAGAATTGGATGCAAAACAATCGTAGAAGTGGCTACGATGATCGTGGCTATGGCGGTGGCGGCAGCTCTCGAGATTATCGGGATCGAGATCGTGGCGGCAATGATCGCAATCGCATGGGCAGCAACGATCGCAATCGAGGCAACAGCCAGAGCAGCTATCGCTCCGGTGGTGGCAATCATCAACAACGGGATTTTCGGCATGGCCACCGCGACACCAAAGAAGATAGTCGCGGTGGCTATGAGCGGTCAGCTGCACAAGTGCTGCCCAAATATGGCAATAACTCGTCACAAGCTGGCTACGATCAGTACAAGCATCAGTCGAGTGGCGGCCAACAACACGGCTCCAAGGTACGAAAACCCAAAACAATATCAATCAAATGCTAAGCATCCTCCTTATATCCATATGATATTCATGTATTCATTGTCTTGTTCGCTTTACAGTCAGCGCTAAGCGGCAAGTGGAGCACCTATGCACAGCACCAGCAACAACAGCAGACGCAGCAGCATCAACATCAGCATCAGCAGGCTGGCATATGGCAACAGCAGCAGCCACAACAACAACAGCAGCAGCATCAACAGCAGCAGCAACAGTACCAGCAGCAACAACAGCAACCGACCGCGGGCCAGCAACAATATTGGAGCTACAATCAGATGCAGGGTAGGTAGCGACGTCATCTGGCAACGTATAACTTATATGAAAACTCGCTCTGTTGTGGTGCGCCGCTAATAAAATTCCTACCTTTCACATTGAATTTAAATTCTTTTATGATATGTTGGTGGTTGCAATACTATAAGAGTTGAGTGAAGTTCAGTTTGGGGAGAGAGAATTCTGTGTGTGTTGTCGTCTAATTGTGTTGTTTGTGTGTATTCTAAGCAGGTTATGGCAACCAGCAGCAGCAACCACAACAACAACAGCAACAACAAGCCTGGCAAGGCACCGATCAACAACAACAGCAATGGATGTCCTGGTGGCAGGTAAGATCCAATCCAATCCAAGCCCCCATAAAAACAAAACAACACAACACAAACGACCAAAACAACAACAAAGGTGTCTAATTGATCATAAAACAAAACAAAAACACATCAACTCCTAATCTACAGCAACAGCAGCAGGGCGCCGGGGGAGGAGCAGCGGCCAATAATGCCGGTGGTGGCGGTGCGGGAGGTGGAACTACAGGCGCCACTGGCAATAATGATGGCGGTGCCACCAATCATTATTGGTCTCAATATTCATACTCTACACAGTCCAATGCGGGTGTCGACAAGAAATAAGTGCAACTCAACTATCAACATTATTTGCCGTCGCCAGGTCGCGTTTTCATTTCGAGCAACATTTAAACAAATGGAACAACAGACACACACACACACACATCAACCAACCAAGTTTAAATGATAGTTTTTAAATATAAATATTTAAAAAATAAAAGAAAAAAAAACAAAAACAAAAAAAGCGATCGTACATTTAGTTTAGCCAGTTTTTAAGCGTCTGAAATGAAATAAAAGTAAACTCCTAAACAACTAATAACAAGCAACAAAATCACCAAATGAAACAGAAAGTCAGAACTAAAATGTGCTGTTGATTTTAACATAGATTTTGTTCTTCAACTACATTGTAAAATGTTTTTGTTTTTTTTTGCCTTTAGCAATATTTTCTTGGTTCTTTTCAAAGCAATTAAAGGAATGTTCACGCATTTCCTTTGGCTCATTATGTATCTAGGACAGTACAACTACAATTTGTTTTAACGTTTAATTATCATTATTGTTTTATTTTTATACATTAACAAAAAAACTGGAAGACAAACTACAAAAAAAAAAAAAAAGAAATTTAACAAATAAATCTATATACATACAAAATCAAATAAATACAATAAATTGCTTATTATTTGGGTAATGCATGAAACAGGGTAATTTAATAAAATAAATAAATAATATAGTTTGTGTAACATACGTATTTAGTTTACACAAACTAAACACATTCGGCTGGGAAATTAATTAAATCACAATAAATTCATTTTAGAAAGGAAGGAATTTGTGTTTATTTTCAGTATAAAATTAGGGAAATCTGCAAGCAAAATTGTTTATAAAAAGGGCTTTTAATACCAACATAAAAACACAATAATGAGTGCCTACAGTTTACAATTTATTAATTGGGTCAGGAGTCAGTTTTTGTTTTAAAAGCCAATTAACGTAAAAAAAAGGTCAGATCTGACGGGAAAATGGGCAACACTGGCAAATAGATATTTTCGTCAAGTGTGTTTCGTTGAGTGGGACTTATCGAAGATCAAGCAACATGCTATCGAGTTACAAACGATACAAATCGATAACTTCGCTCGCACCCCGCAATTGAAACTTATATCAGAAAAAAAAACAAGAACTCAATTCAATTTTGATAAGATCTAAAGTGCTGGTGTGACGGCTGTTATCTACAGCCCAACATAACTAGATATTCGCTGGTGAGAAATGTTTTAAATATATGTGCATATGCGATAAGAAAGCGTCATTTGAATGACGCATGCAACACCAACTAAAGAACGACGTGACTCCAATTGATTTTTCACACTTGCAGCCGACAAACAGCTCCAACCATGATTGGCATACAATTGTTTAACGAAATAGGCACAATTTTTCGGAATGTAAGTAGACGCTTAACCAATTAATCAAATAATATATATGCATGTACTACAAGTGCCATGTGCCCACCACAATGATTGCAGACGCCGACCTTTGCGCTGGTGCTGGAAACTCTGTTGCTGATCACTGTTGTGTGGCTGCTGTTACACAAGCGGGGCGGTAGACGTCTAACAAAGGAGCAGCAAGAGTATTTAATTGAACAATACGAGCCGGAGCCATTGGTGACCGATACAGATCCGGATCATCCGCTGTTGCGTACGCGCCTTGTCCAGTCGAAGGTGGGCAAGCGTATTGTGGTCGATGGACATGATTGCCTAAACTTGGGCTCCCACAACTATTTGGGTTTTCTCGAGGACAATGAAATCTTGGAGGAGGCGTGCAAATCTCTGCGAAAATATGGTGTTGGCTCGTGCGGTCCACGGGGCTTCTATGGCACTATGGATGTCCACTTGGATTTGGAGGATCGATTGGCCAAATTCATGGGCCTGCAAGAGGCCATTGTGTACTCCTATGGTTTCTCAACGGTAGCCAGTGCGATACCCGCCTATGCCAAACGTGGCGACCTCATCTTTGTGTAAATATACACATATATCTCTACATATTTTCGTTGTATAAATATAACTTGTCTTTCTTGCAGAGATGAGGCAGTCAACTTTGCCATTCAAAAGGGCTTGGATGCATCGCGCAGCACAATTGTGTTCTTCAAGCACAACGACCCCAAGGATCTGGAGCGACTGCTGTCAGAGCAGGTGAAGCGCGACCAAAAGAATCCCAAGAAGGCACAAAAGATGCGTCGCTTTCTTGTCCTCGAAGGCATATACATGAACACTGGAGAACTTTGTCCGCTACCGGAAATGGTTGCTCTCCGCAAGCAGTATAAGTTGCGTCTGTTTTTGGACGAGAGCGTCTCCTTCGGCACGCTGGGCAAAACAGGACGAGGCATCACCGAGCATCTCAATGTCGACGTAAGTTTGATCGCAACAATCATCTGAGTTATCAGTCAATTTACGTTCCATGAATGCAGCGTGAGGAAATTGATTTGATATCGGCGAGCATGGAGGGTTCAATGGCTACCATTGGTGGCTTCTGCGTGGGCTCTCACTTTATAGCTGAGCACCAGCGGCTGTCTGGACTGGGCTATATCTTCTCAGCTTCTTTGCCACCAATGTTGACGCAAGCGGCCATTTCATCGCTAGATCGCTTTGAGCGTGAGCCACAGATATTTGAACAATTGCAGCAAAAGACGAGACTTGTCCAAACGCAGTTTAAGCTCTTCAGCAAACTTCAACTACGTGGGGATGAACTGTCACCAGTGAAGCATTTGTACGTGACCCAAGAGCGTGAAAGTTTCGAATCTGAGAGCAAGTTGCTGGCGAAGGTGGCCGACAAGGTAACACTTATAATTATATTTTATATTTGCTTTACTGACATTTTCTTTATGCTCGCCCCTTTCCCCTTAACAGTGCATCGAACAGGGCGTGGCCGTCGTAGAAGCCGCCTACTTGCAAAATCGGGAACGTAAGCCCGTTCGTCCAAGTCTCCGTATTGCCGTCAGCCGTCTTCTGGATGAGGCTGATATTTTGGCTGCTTTCAAGACTATTGAGACCGTTTCCAGTGAACTCCTCTAGCTCGCCTATATGTATTTTTTTAAATTCAATCGAATTGCTTTTGTTCCTAGATTTAGAAAACATGTTTATTGTTGTTAACGTCCAAGTAAACTTCAGCTACGCGCATGCTAATTTGCTTATCACACATTGCTGGAATTAAACTAAAATAAATTTGATTTTACATAGTACATATTCAGGTATTGCTTTTTATAAATATCTTTAGAACAGTTGAATGCAATTTCAATTTATTAGATTTACGACTACTGCAATTATCGATAAAAATTAATTCAACTTTATCAGTGTTGAGCAACTGGTGTTCTTGTTGCAATTTCGTTGTTGCACAGTTTGGCCACATCGTCACTCAGATACGAAGCCGAAGCGAAACGCACGTACGTCGCGCTGTGATTTTCTGTGTAGTTTTGCATTTAAAAATCTGTAAGAAAGTGTTTAATAATTCAATAAATTCGAAACAATTTGCATAAGCGCTATATGTGTTCGTGAACTAGTTGTATATATCTTAATGTGTTGTAGAGCAACAGCGCAATTGAAACGCACTAATCGATTTTTTCACGGCATGCCGGTGACGGAGACGCCGCCAAGTGTTAATTGCGTTTGTGTGTGCGTGTGTGCGCTTGTGTTTGAATAAATAATATGACATAATCGATATACATATGCGTATGCGGTTGACTTAATTGACATAGTTTTTTTTTCACTCAGCAGAATACCTAAAAGTGTCGCACATTTTGTGGTCAACATGTCAGGACTTGGCATTTCCTTCTGTACTTGTTTGTGAGCGGCGCTGTTTTTTCACGCTTGCTTTGCTCACCATATTCGTTGCCACCAATGTACACACACCATCGCATATACACATATTCCCTTTTTTTATTTGGGCGTTGCAGGATGATTTCCAGGCCGCTTTGCGGTCATTTTCCAGAGAGCGGTAGAGACCCTATAGTTGTCCCGCTCTCGCTCTTGCACTAATAGAAAAGTGCTTAAGTTGTTGCTCAATTCTATTCCAAAATGTTATTTTTGTGTATTTTGTATTTTTAATGCAAAAATAAATATTTATCTTATTTATGCACATATACATATATACAAATTTGTCATGCAAAGTATGCGTTGTCACTGACGTGAACAATTCGCTACGCCCACTTGTCGTTTACCAACACTACCATATGCGACTGTTTCCAGTCTGAGCGCGCTCGCTCTTTTTGTTGTTAACGTGCGCTTGTGAACGACAGACGTGTGCGTTACGGAAATAAATATATGTTAATATAAAGTAGTGTTAAGTTGTGGTAAATCTATACATTTACTTTAATTAATTGAAGTTGATTGTGCAATCGAAGGGTTTTGTTGAAACGAATAAGTTTAATGTGCAGTGCAAGTGCCGTTAGAAAGACCCGCCATTACCAGACGCCATTAGAAAGCGAGCCGTGCTTGTGTGCAACTTGATCAAAGTGCAGGCGACATTGAAATAAAATTGATCTTGTGCGATTATAAATAAAAAATTAAATAATTTCATCAAAGTTCTTTTTCCTTCTCCATTTATTTACTACATACGCACATAAAGCAGCCGAAAACCGAACGCGTGTGAATGCCTGTGTTAGTCGAATTTGTGTCTGTGTTTGTGTAAACGACGTCCCAGCAGCACGCAATAAGAACGAAAAAGCGAAAAGAGACAACGAGGACTACGTCAAAGTTGGAAGCAGAAACAGAAGCAGAATACACTGTGAGTACGAGCTCATCCATCTACCTTCTTTGAAATTATGCCGATTTATATGCATGTTTGTGTGATATCAATTGTATTATGTACTTTTTGGATGATTTTATTGGGGAGAAAATTCGTAGACAGCGAGAGCGCTGTTTACTGTTATGCGTGGCTGCCATTTGACCGGTGACGCCATCTTTTAACTCATACGTAAAATTTCGTAGTTTTTTTTTTGGGATTGGTCAAGCACATTCCGGAGGAGTGTGTGTTTTTGGGTTATGCTTTGCGTTTTATATTCGCTCTCAGCGCAGGGCAAGATTTGTTTCTATTTATTTTCATTGCCTAGTCATATTAAGAATATTTTACTTGTTTCTGTTTGTTTTCTTATTTTAAGTTGGGTGGGTGGGAGCTTGCATAGATCTCTGCATATACATATCTATAAATTCGTCAGCGTTCAGCTTTCTATTCATGTTATCATACAGGTTTCTGATTATAACTGCCGCCTTTACTAGTAATTTTTCATACACACAAACTCTTACGCGTGTCTAATGCATTTTCGCTGATAGACTGTTTAGTGTTGTTGTACGCTTCTGCGTCGCATCTGTTTACAAGTTTAGTCTCGACTGTGACCTACTTTTTCAGTTTCTTTGCAGTTTTTCTTAGCTCGTTTGCTGCTTTGCCATTTGCATTCGTTTTGGCAGAGAACCCAGTTACCCAAGTACAACATACGGCCAAAATGTGATAAACGGATTTGTAAATATTGAAAACTTGTTTATTTGTGAATGACAGAAGTTATCGATACTGAGTGCTAGTGTGCCAGTTTAACTTTTTAAAGCTTTATATACTTTTACTGTCAATCTGCTTGTAATTTGGCAACCATAAACGAATTGATCGTTAATCGACCGAAAAAGAAACAGCTGTTTGGCCAGTGTTACCATATTAAATGATTGCAAATGACGTGTACCCGGCATGTCTGATCACTTGTCTATGTTGTTTCCACAATCTAATCGGAACTTGCCTTGTTTTCTGTTTTCTAGTTAGATGCTTGAGCGTCGTGTAGGTGTGTGTGTACTTTTATGCTCTTTCGGCAGTAGTTAACCTCATTTTCTAACTTATATGGCCGCCATATTTTTATTGCCATCAATTAGCAAGCACACAGGCAGAGAGAAAAAGAGAATAATCGTATATATTTTTAGAATGCACCTTTGGGAGCAATTTAAACAATTGCATATTTTGTTTTAATTTCTTTACTTCACTGATATGACTTATAACTTTTACATGTTTTACTACCGATTATAATCTTGTTGCCTCAGAAACTTTGTTGTTGCGCCCATATCGAATTGGTATAACAAGTAATAATCAAGCGACTCAATAGCATGATAAAAAGTTAGGTATTATTCGCCAAATGACGTCATTGTGCGCATTTTCGAATACAATTTTCTGCCTTTTGTTGCTAATTCGAATTTGCGCTTCCTACTCACACTCATACACACACACACACACATTAATGCATACATACTTGATGAGTTTTATAATTTATTTCAATTCTGCCTCTTTTTTCCTTTATCACTTAACTCTGCGTATTTGTGTTTATGTTTTTATATTGTTTATTCCCCCTTTAAAAACTTATGTGCTATGTGTTTTTGCACTTTTTTTGCCACTGCATTTGCCACCTATTGAAAAATGTATCAGTTGTTAAATTGTTCGAAATAAAAGGGGCTTTCTATTATATTATACAGAACATTTTTGACCGACAAACTTCAACAGGTCGAAACAAACAACGACAACGAGTGGCGCTCGTGGGTGAGAATGGCACTGTGAAAAGAACAACGTAAACGGAATACAACCATTGTCATATTCCTCTACTAGTGCTATTTCAAGTGACAAATTAAAACGTGTCGAATGAATGAATGAGACAGAGCGAAGTCTCTCTGTGTGTGTTTGTGGGAGGAAGTGCATAGTTAAAACTGTAAACAATTGTGAGGCAACCTAGAAAAAGCAACGGACAACAAATGTTTAAATGTGAAAAATTGGTTTGGGTTCTGATTTTTGTTATTGTTGATTGTTTGTTGGTTGCCTTTGCATGTGACGGAAGTACAATACAAACGTGAATTTTGTATATAACAATATATATATTTATTTATAGATATATGTAGGTACAACTCAGTACATGACTCACTTGATAAGAACTAGAAGTAGAAGGATTGAAATCTGACTGATGTTGCAACTGATTTCCCAAACTTTCGAACACTTTCAGGGTGTTGTCTTTCACTTTGTATAAGGCACAAATTCAAATTTGAATAGCAAAATAAAAAGAATCTGAGCTGCTTAAGCTGATGCTGATGCTGCTGCTGTTGCCTTAATGTATTTTAATTGAAAATTGTTTACTCATGCGTGCTGCTTATCTAATTTCCCATTGACTGACGTCAGCTGGTTCTGGTGTGTCAGTCAGTGATTAATTGATTTACAATTTTCCGAGATTAAGTGCATATAATTGTGACGTTCGTTTTGATTAATGGAAGCTTCTTTCGTAAATTATCACGGTCTGGCAACTCTGCTCAGCTGGCCTCCCTAACACCAAACAATTTGTCTAAACACGGGGAAAGAACGACAAAGCAATAGCAGTTGTAGAGAAAAGTAAACTCGTCTTTGCCTCAGGCAATTGAAAAGCCGCTTCAGTCAGGCACACAGACAAACACACAGCACACACACAAACACATGCATACAAAGTGAAAGAGTGGCAGACAAATGCATAAATAAAGAGGCGTACGTGCCAAGCTTCAAACAGAGACATATACAAATACACAAAAGGCACATACACACATACACCAGTGAGATTAAAAAGAGATGTTGCTCCTGCTGCTGCTGCTGCGCTGCTGGCTAAACAACTGCAGCTCATCAATAAAACAACAACAATAACAACTCAGAGACAACAGACAAATGTACAGTTGCATCAGACAGGCAGGCTGCAACAACAATAATGCAACCAAAACAACAACAAAAAACTGTGCTGCAACACAACATAAATCTTGTAAGAAAAATCAAGAAGAGCAAAACAGAAGAAGAAGCAGAATGATGTGTTGTGGAGGGGGGCAGTGCCAGAGGGGGAGAGATAGAGACAGACAATCAACAGCAGCAAAAGCTCAGGCACGACGACAATGCTGTTAATTATACCAAAGAGAGTAGGTTAGGTACAGAGAGAAAGACACAGACAGAGAGAGCGAGAGAGAGAGAGAGAGAGTGAACGAGAAAGAGTGGTAAACATAAAAATGTCGACAATTTCTACAACAAAAACTAAGCTGAGAAACATGATGCAGCTTTGTTTTTATTTTTTAACGTCTGCGGCTCGCTAAGTTTGAACTTCAATTGAAACTGTCTTCGTGCAATGAGTAGAAGAAGACTGTTATTATCTTCGTTTGTGTTGCTCTCCCGCTGATCCACATTTAAATTGAGATTTGTAGGTTAATTTCATTTCATGAGCTCTGTGTGGGCGTGGGAAAAGTGTCTGTAAATTGCAACAATTTGTTTGTAATTAATGTAATTTGAAAGTAAATAGCGTACCATTAAATGCAATTTCATTTGCGGCTGAGACACACTGACATTTGACAGTGTTGCCATATTAAAACGTTTCGATTATGCATTTGTATATTTATTTATTTGATATTTAATACTAGTTTTTGTAGCATTTGTTAGAAAACTTATAACCTACTTTAAGCTGCAAATGTCAATAAAAAATCTCGTTTTTTACAAAACTTTTCAACTTTTTGCCAATAACAATGCAACAATGAGCCGCAAACGAACGGCATAATAAAAGAGTCAAGCAACAATACACATAACAATGGGCAGAAGCAAAAGAGGCAAGCAACGTGTTGCTGCATAAATGAATTCATAATGCAAAAAGTGCGGTACACGAAAGCCACGACTCTATTCGATTACATAATAACTTTTATATCTTCCTTCTACGTATTAGTATTGGGAAGCTTCAAAAGGCAAAGCCAGCCAAAACCAAAACGAAAACCAACAACTCTTCAGTCATCTCGGGGCCAGACATTTTGACGTTGGCTTGTGAATTAGTTTAAATATTTTCTATATATATATATATATATATTTATATATATATGTACGTAAATAATGGATTGCGTGTTTGACCGCAAGCATTTAGCAGAGAGAGACTCCAAATGAAATAGTAAATTAACACCAGTAGCATAACAGGCAACATTGCACGCATTACTATTACTATTTTAATTACTAGAAAAATTGCATTTAATTGTATTAGATTTCGTTTGCAACAATTCGTTGTTGTTCCACAGTTTAACGCTCAAAAATGCGAAAAATGTGTCTACAGCAAATGCTAATGATGTCGAAATGCTTGCTAGTTTATCGATAAGTAGTACTCCCCAAAGTTCCGTTAGTTAAACATATGTACTCTCTCGGGCATTAGCAGCTCATCATATTTGTAATTAATATGCAAATTTGTAGAAAGTGTAATATAAAATTACATGCGAATGTATAAGAAACACGCAAAGTTGCCAAAGAAAAAACGGCCTCAAACCGTCGAGTATTTCAATTATTTGTATTTTGTTTGCACGACGGCCGCCGCCCCCTCTTCATAAAGTATAGTGTATAGTGTACACATAAAACGAGCAGTAATACAAAAATATTTGAACGCGCGCTAACTAAAAATATTAGCATGACATCATTCAGCGTCGATGCCGACGACAGCAGCAGAAGCAGCGGCAACAGCACCAACAACGGCAACAACAACAACAACAGCATTTGAGGCGGCATCAATAATTTTCTCTGTTTTAGTGTTTGCATAGATTTTCTTATGTCGGAAAATGTGCAAGAGCAAGTGTGCGTATGTGTATTTTTGTAAAAACCTGTGAAATATGTAAATAACTGCATTTTTGTGGTCAGTTTTGCGAGGACAAGGGCTATTAAAATACATCGGTCGGCTCATTGAACTTTTGCAAATTGAACGAATTGTTTCAATTGCTTATTTACTTATGCGCTCTCTCTCTCTCTGTCTCTTTATTTGCAGGCTATAAACTTCACAAAATAAATAGCAAAAGTATTGAACGTGAAACAATTTCATTTTTAAGGTGAGTTTTCATTTGCTAAAGTCGTAGACAACCCTGCAATCGATAACGATAAGTCAAAGGCATGTGGAAGGTAAACAAACAAACACGCCAAGAAGCAAACAGAACTTGACTTGTTGTTTGTCTGTCCCTCTCTCTCTGTCCCACTCTCTCAGCAAATGTTTGCGTTTGAAAATGAGCAATGATTATGGCGAACGCTAACACTCTCAACGTTCGATTTATTCTCTCTCTTTTCGACATTCTTCGTTACATTCTGCCAGCTGACCGACTTACTATCGCATTTGTTGACAGTTCTCTTGCATCACATGATGAGTGCAAATCGTGAGAGTGAGAAACCACACCTTAAGCTGCTCTCTTAGCTCTGTCGGATTGCGTCTTCACTTTTTAAAGCTGCGAACTTACGCCATAATTGCTATAATTAAGTTTTGTTCACAAAAATTAAGTGATATGCGTCATTTGTAAGTTATATTTGTTTGGTGTTGAACTAGAAATGATGACTTGATTTTCTTGCGACTCAATTCTTCTATCTTCTCCATCTCCTTTCTTTCTTACAAAACATAATCAGCAAAGCTAGACAGTCGGCAAATGATGTCACTCAGCGTAAACAAGTTTGCACTATTGTTGTGGTTCGCAAACGACTTATATAAATATTTACAAACATTTATAATTTATTCAAGCGTTAAATTCCGGTTGTCATTTTACTTTCATTAATTGATAAAGTTCCTATAAATATAATTGTGCATCTATGTACTCTTTTAATTTTATAAATTTATCATTTAATTTATACGAGAAATCGCTGAAATAACTTCACCTCTAATTCAATTAAGCTTGACCTTTGCTCTCGACTTTTTTCCACCCCATAAAGAGCGAAGACATTCATTTTAAGATTTCTCTCAATTTAAATTTGTTGCTTGCATTTTAGCGTAAGTCTGTCGATTTATTTAATGTTTAGTTTAGCGCTAGCAGTCATAATCCGGCATTGCTCGTGGTTGGCTGCTTTACCAGGCCTCAATCTTTCAAATTTATGTTTTCGAAGTCTTCAGACTGCCATAAGTTTGTGAAAACTGAGACGAATCCAAGCTGAGTTGTCTTTATGACCACGAGTTGATTCTACATTTAAATATTGTGGAATTGAGCAACTAGGGAGGATAAATGATACAGAGGAGGAACACAGATGTAAAAAGAAGCGATGATAATAATGAAGTTCTTTTGTTCAACTTGAAATTTGGCTCGCTTGTGGCGCATGTTGGCCAAGTTCATTTAGGTCAACTCAACTACAGTACTCAAATAAATGGGTCATTGAACTGGGCAAACTACTCTTGGCTCTTATTTGATTTTATTTTCATACATACATTTCGGTTATGGTTTTTCTTTTTGCTCTGGCCACAAAGAACAGTTTTTGAGGCTTTACTGTCTATTTGGTAATTAAACTCTTGATGCCGTTTTGTTGAGCGTTTTCTTTTCCTATATTTATAAATGAATATGTTTTACTACACGGTTGAGTTTAACAACGTTAAAGCATATGCGTGACTATTTAAAATTACGTTAATATAAATAAATATTATTTGTGTATAGCAACTACTTTGTCTTTAACATTGGTCTGTCCGTAAACTGTGACCCGTCAATGACCTCTTGGCAATCATATTCACTTGTCAAGCATGACATCATTCCTCATTACTTGGCATGGCCTAGAAGCCCACCTCTCCTCGTTGTCTCCACCCCCATTGAAAAACAAGGCTGGCACTTAAGCCGGCAAATAAAAATTTCACCCCCAAGAATGATGACGTCACTTCCTGTCATTATGTCAAAACACAACCCGCGCCCCTCTCAAAAGGATATTTTTACGACTCGCGTGTAGAAACGTTCCTTCTTTCCTGCTACCAGCGGCAACTGGCGCCACATTTCTATGATTTGGCGATGGCGCCGGCAACAAATTTCATAATGGCAGTCGGCGGCGACTATTTCTGCCGGCATAAGCAAACAAGAGGAGACTCTATATATAAAAGTAGGGGATAGGGGCGCACGACGAGCAGGTACAACCACCAGGAACTGTGCTTCATTGCATCAGAGATGTGAGGGGTGGCGACTTAGCTCTGGGGATTGTTATTGAGCTTGGGGGTTGCTTACTTATCCCCGTCCGTCCACTTGTCTGTGGGTTTGGCCCGTGTCGTTGAACTTGTGCTCCTGCCTGCCTGGCAACACGCGATTTCCCTGTCAATGGCAATGCGTGTTAACTGTTAGTTTACGGCCCAGATAATCAATGGCCAAGAGCGCAAAGCGTGTTGGTAAATGCTACATATACAAATACATACATACACAAACAATGCACATGTCTCCTGAACGACAGTAATTAGATATCGCCTAACCACATATTTGCAGCTCTAAATGGAACTTTAATGGATCTGCACTATCAGAATAATTTATTTAACATGCCAGGTAGCATAATTATAGTTTGATTATATAGAAATTAAAGAATATATATTTAGCAAAAGTTTAAATTTAAACGTGAATCTAAAAAGCAATTAAGCAATAACCCACGTCTATTTATGATGCTTCTCATATATAAATAAAGAAATATATGTATATATAATTAGGCTTTTGTCCCAGTGCGTCAACACTACAAAGCATTTGTCAGTTCATTGAAAAATCATTTGGAGCTTACGAGGGGCCAGCAAACAAACTTGTACAAGTACTACAAGCATACAAATTGTAAACAGTAATTGTTTGTTGTCAGAAGCCACACGCCAAGTGTTGTTTTCACTTGTGTGAGATCCTATATTTGAATTATATATTCATCACTTAAATCATTTCATTTGGAAGAGATCGGGTAATCTTTCTCGTCATGCAACGGCGCCAACTTCTTCAGCCTAAGATTTATGTGAGATTTTTGCATTGTAATTCAAGCCACGCGACTTACACGCGACTCTTAAAGAAACAGTCAGCTGTTTAGCAAAACAAACAAAATTAATAAGATATGAGCCGCATAGCAGAACAGGCAAAACAGACAGTAGAGAAGAAAGACTGTAAAAGTTAAAACGCTACACCTGCAACATTATTGCCTTATTAAGAAATTCTAAACACGGCTTCGTTTTAGCAATAAAATAAGTCGTATAAATAAAGTGACACAGCAAATTGTTATGTTAATAAGTTAAAACTAAATAAATATATGCTGTAGTATCAGTTTTTAAATTGTTTGTGTGTTTGGTGGCCCAAAAAATGTATCTTCTTATTAAAAAATTAACAATATAAAAAAGTTTCAACCTGTTTCCGCCCGGGATCGAACCGGGGGCCTTCTGCGTGTTAGGCAGATGTGATAACCGCTACACCACGGAAACAGCTGTGTATATGCCCGACAAATGCGAATCAGTTTTCCACGCAGCAAAATATATAAAAATATTTTAGTATATGACTCAACTGAGTTGAATTCGTTATTTATAAATATTTAAAAATTTGTTTATAAAAACAGCGCAGATTATATGAATATCTTTTAATGCACTATAAACGCAACATGCCTACACGGCTTTGACTTCTTTAATCAAAGTAAAATTTACTTTAATTAGTTTTCATGCTTAATAATGCAAAATAAATTAAAATTATAAAACACATTTTATTACATTTAAAAACGAATTATTGCGGAAAATTAAAAATGAGAATTATAAAAAAAAATATTACACTCTGTTTCCGCCCGGGATCGAACCGGGGGCCTTCTGCGTGTTAGGCAGATGTGATAACCGCTACACCACGGAAACAGCTGAACGACGAACGACTCAATGCCAAGCAGTTGTTTTCTGTCATATGAATTAAATAGTTAGCTAACTTCATCACAAGAATAAAAAATAATGCTGTGAAATCTGAAAAGAGTAAATTTGTTAAATGTATTTAATTAGATTAAATATTACTGAATTTCTTATTATGATATTGTTCAAATAATCGTTTGCATCTTTTTTGTGCATTAATTTATAGTACTTTTAATATATTTAAGTTATTGTGTTATAATTTGGGGTATTTGCTAAAATAATTTAATGTGTTCATTACAAAAAAATTAAAAAAAGGAACTCGGAAAGTTTCGCAGCCGGTAGGATTCGAACCTACGCTCCCAGAGGGAATCTGATTTCGAGTCAGACGCCTTAACCACTCGGCCACGACTGCTTGTGAAAGTCGCCGGTCTAAAGCGTTGTATATGCCAGCAGCCAACATTCTACATGTTCTGTTTGTTGTCTGCTGCCTGTTGTTGTTCTATTGTGTACTGTATCAACACTAATTTTATGTGACGAAGCAATCTACTGCAAACTTTGTAAGCATACTATTGCAAATTTTGTTGAACAATGTTTCGCATATGAAAACTGAATGTATACTCAATATACGTTGTATGTCTATTAAATGGAATAGAGCGTCAAAGTTATGCAACATTTGATTAGAAGCTATAAAATATAAATGTATATTCTTATTTATTTAGTGTACTTTATTTATATTTTAAAGTAAGTAAGGGCATATAATGTTAACCAAGAATCTTTTTACGAATCTAATCGATTGTGAAGTATTAAATTAGCCTAATCCAAAGAAATGATATTAATTCGCACAATAACAAAATGAATGAGTGTATAATATTTCATATTTACTATCCAGAAAATAAAAATAAAAGTCTGACAGCTACAAATGATCATTATTTACACTTAGAGCTCTGCTTTTATGGTTTATTGCACTCGGCGTCATTCGGAATTTGTTGCCTTTTTTTTTATTTATATATAAGTATATGTGCATATGTGTGAATATTTGTTATTTGTCAGCACATTGTGTATTCAATGTCTTTCCCCTCGACGTTGATGTCAATGTTTGATTGTCTGAGTGTTTGTTTGTTGTGTTCTCGCATATATAAGTATTTGCTCCAGTAAACTGAACGATCTTTATGCAACAATGACTGCCCCACTGACTGAGTGACTTGTTGCATTATTAAAACTGAATGGAATCATTTGCTCATTGATGATGTGTTCAAGATGAGGATGATGATGACCTTATTGCAGGTTCTTTGTACTCCGGATGTCAGAAATATTACGTAAGATTTCTTCAGTCGCCATAATTGAATATGTACTTGAGAAATTTAATTAACACTGTCGTATGTGTGAAAATTAAATAGAGGGTGTCTGTTCTGGGGTTAATTGACTGCCATCAAGTGTTGAGTGATAATTAACAACATCTATGCAACCTACATAATTTGATTCTTCAACGCTTTTACTTTGCTATACAAAATTGGTTAACTCACTGACGTTATCAGTAGGGTTGCAGTTAGACAGGTTTATATTTTCTAGCACAATTTGTTTTACTTCCACTAAGCTACACGTAAAAGACAAGGGCGTGTTCCGATGTCGGCCGATTGCCGAGTAAAGTGTGATGTAATTGCATAAAGTCAACAGCCGAGCGTTAATAGACAGTCAGCCAGGCAAACGGGCCAAAGCGAACAACATTTGGCGTCGAGTTTGCTTAAATTTAATTGCTGTCTTCCGTGCAAAAAGGTCAGCTACATAGTCGGAGCTTCCCTTGTATTTGAGCATGCAACAGCGACAATTGTCACCGTTTTTTTGGTTTATTTTCAAATTAACCGCAAGCTCCAATGTTACATTACGTCACATCTCATCACATGATAAGTTAATTTGATTTGTGTATTTGTCATTCTGCTGTTTTTTCAGCTAATGTAATTTGATTAGACAAGTAGCGAATGCCTGGCATTGGATTGGGTCAATAAACTGTGCAGTAAGCATATGTTTCTGTGAAACATATGTAATTTGTTGATGACCTGGCACAATTAGCCATCTAAGGTAACCGGTGCTGCCATAACGGACATTTATTTCTGCCCAGTTTATAGCTAATCAACAACAACGAGAGTTACAATTTGCAAGTTCAGGAAAGATGCATTTTTGCGCCTCACACACATTCACACATACTCTTACATTATGAGCCTACGCGTAATATGATTTGTAGGGCAACACTGGCAGACACGCAACACCTACGCACCTTCGTTGATGGGCTCGTTAAGTTTATTGTACGCTGCCCACACGTACAGAGCACTTGAAAATCGTTTATTTTCTGTTTGATTTCCACAAAACTTCTCAACGTCGCCCACGCACTCAGTGGGAGCGTGCATACAGTAAAAGTTCAATTACCTGGCAACGTTGTGGTTCTGTGTTCTCTTCGTTGTTGTAGTTGTGTTTGTAGTTGAAATTGTCGTTCTCTGTCCCTCTCTCGTTCTGTTTCTGAGCTGTCACTCAAAATTTGCGGCACGCGCTCAGTCAGCCATAAGCAGCACTCACGTCATAATTAGCGGACAGTAGAACAACAACAACAATAAAAAGCAAACACTCGTTGAGTTGCAATTTAAATATGCACATTTTTATGGTCGATGGGCAATTGTCAAGCCAACAATAACAAAAACCAATGGTTTCTGCTCTTACCCCTTTCCCTGAATAACAATGCAATAATCTGACTACAAAGCAAACCGCTCTGTTGATACTTAGGTGCACACTTTCTTTTTTACTGTAGAACAACACTGTGCAAGCTTTTTTTTATATTTTGCATTCTTTCTGCGGCTTCCTCTTTAAATTGTCATTATCTCTATTTTAATTAAGACGGCGAAAGAATACAAAATACACTCAAGAATTTTCGATATCGAATGTTAAGTGTATATGTGTCGTTGATATTAGCACAGTTATTGCTCATCATTGTGTTGCTTAACCAGGGCTGCACAGTTTGCAAATCGAAGTGCAGTGAAACCATCATCAGCTGAAAGTGTTAAATTATAATTTCAAATGTGATTTATATCTCAGTAACATAAGCGAAACTAAATAAGATCTATATATACATTTGTTTTGTGTATTTGTTTGATATTTAGACTGATGCACATACAATAGATAACTGCATGTTGCACACACATAAACAAGACGCAGCGAAAACGAAATTGAAGGTTAATACCATTCAAACCACCGCCACGCCTAAAATTAAACGAGCAACGCATTTTTTGTTGTTATTTTTACTTGTTTATTTGTTTTAAGTGGCGTAGCGGCGTCGACGTCGCTGCATTCGCTCGTCGTTTGCGCTGCTCTTTACGCTTGAGATGCGGCCTGTCGTCTTGTCTGTGCGAGAGTGCACGCGTGTGTGTGTGTGAGTTCGTGTATTATTGCTGCCACTTTCTTCATTTTGGTTTCAACCATCAATTTGATTTCATTAAAAGCCAAATACATTCATATTAAAATAAAAGAAAATTATCTTAAAATAGTTTTTCCATTTCTGCTGCCGCACGTTTTATTTTCACACTTCCGTGGGCAGCAGCAACAGCAGCGTCGCTAGCTCGCTCTACTGAGCGCTCCACACCCCAAAATATTTACCCAACGATTTTACTTTGCAACTGTCAAAAAACCGAAATGTATTATATCCAAAATTAGACCTTTGTGTTAGGGTTGTAAAAATAAATATATTCAGTGGAAGAAAGCAAAATGAAAAGAGAGGTTGACCGTCTCTGTAAACGTTGGCTTTTGTCATTCACAGCATATGCAGACATGTACATATAAACATATATGTATATGTATGGATGCGTGGGTAATTTGCCCCTTTGCTCTTTGCTCTTTCGCTCTGTCAATTTCATTACTCTTACTCTCTCTTTACCGTTCTCTGTCCTCTTTCACACTTGTACTCTTTGCTCATACTCTCTGAATCGGGAAATGGGACGTTGGTGGTTGTATGATTCGCTTACGCCTTACATTGCAGTTTTATGCAGTCGTATGTCGACACTCTCTGGCACCTTCTCTCTCCTTTGCTCTTTGCGCCATCCCCTTTTTAATAACGAAACGGAAACTGAAAATGTTGCTTTGCAGTTTTTGAGGTCAGTTGAGTATTTTCAGCTGAACTTCTCAAAAGCAAAATATTATTAAGAATTTTCATATTAATAATTATATATTATTAATACATAATTAAACTAAACGTTATTTCTGTACTCTTTGCTTTTAGCATTTTAACTACAATTTAATAAACAAACTAAAGGAAAAATGACTGAATTAGAGCAACCGCCACAAAATGGCATAGATCCCACCGCGGGCGAGGATGATGAGAACAATAAAGCGCGTCCCGCGGACATCGAACAGGTAATTAGATCTATATATTCATGAATCATTTCAATAGACAACTCATTCAATTGCATTGCTTGCTGATTGCAGGATATGCGTGAAATGGAACGGCGTAAACGTGTGGAAGCCATCATGGGTTCCAAACTGTTTCGCGAGGAATTGGAACGCATTGTGGATTCGGCACGCGAGGGAGGCGCTGGCGCCAGTGGCATCTTGCAGCAATTATCTGATATTGTGGGCGTGCCCGTTAATCGTGTTAGCAATGTCTTCAAGAGCAGCAGCTGCATGGTGCCCATCAATGATATTCGTGGCGTGGAATCGATGGGCTATGCCAAGGGTGAGAAAATACTCAGATGCAAATTGGCTGCCACATTCCGTTTGCTGGACCTGTACGGCTGGACCCAGGGTCTGGGAGCACAGATCACGGCGCGCCTAAAGGTCGATCAGGAATACTTTTTGGTCAATCCCTATGGACTGCTATACCACGAGATCACCGCCTCGGCCCTCAACAAAGTCGATATGCAGGGCCACATTGTGGAGCAGGGCACCACCAACTTTGGAGTGAACAAGAGCCGTAATTATTAGTCCAATTTATGAAGAAATAGAAATGATAGAATCTTCTAATCACTCGTGATACATTACAGACTTTGTGTTGCACTCAGTCGTGCATGCAGCTCGTCCAGATATTCGTTGCGCCATCTATATCGGCTGCAGTCCCGTGGTGGCCATCTCCTCCCTGAAGTCGGGCCTGCTGGCCCTCACCAAGGATGCCTGCGTATTGGGCGAGATTAGCACACATGCCTATACCGGATTATTCGATGAGGAAGAGCGCAATCGTTTGGTTCGCAGCCTGGGACCAAACTCCAAGGTTATTTTGTTGGCCAACCATGGCGCTCTCTGCTGTGGTGAGACCATCGAGGAGGCCTTCTATGCCGCCTGTCACATTGTGCAGGCATGCGAGACGCAGTTGAAACTGTTGCCAGTCGGTGTCGATAATCTGGTGTTGATACCCGAGGAATCTCGCAAGCTAATCTACGATCAGTCGCGTCGTCCACCAGAGGATCTGGAGAAGAAATTTGCCGCTGTAACGGCTGATGATGATGCGTCTGCAACTGCTGCTAGCAAAGAGGAAGCTCCACCCAAGATCGGCAGCCCACCCAAGTGGCGTGTTGGAGGTGCCGAATTTGAGGCATTAATGAGAATGCTGGACAATGCTGGCTATCGAACTGGCTATATCTATCGTCATCCATTGATTAAGTCGGATCCACCAAAGCCTAAGAACGATGTGGAACTACCACCAGCTGTGTCCTCGTTGGGTTATCTGCTCGAGGAGGAGGAGCTCTTCAGGCAGGGGTAAGTGAACAATTGGAAGTCATACAAATACCACAAAGGAAACTAATTCTATTACTATATATAATAATTATTGTATTTCTCTTTTCTCCAACAGCATTTGGAAGAAGGGTGATCTACGCAAGGGCGGTGATCGCAGTCGCTGGCTGAACTCGCCCAATGTTTACCAGAAGGTCGAGGTACTGGAGACGGGCACACCAGATCCCAAGAAAATCACAAAGGTAGAGATCATAACATTTGAAGATAGACAAACGACACAACAACAAACACAAAAAGTGGTTAACCTCAAGGAAATCGAGGGAAATTAGTTGCAATCCGAATATACTACAATTATAGGTCAAAATTTTGAAAGAAACCCCAGATCTATAGAGTATATCTATGACTTGATCGTGACAAGCAGCAAAAACATTCCTAGCAGCCATCTAAAGAATTATATTTATATATTTACAAATATTAATATTCAATTAATATTCACAATGCTAAATTTTCTACTTGCTTTCAAATCGAACAAATATTATTCACGCATAATATACATACAACATTTATAACATTTAAGTAATACGTGCAAAGTAAGAGGGAAAACTGCATAATGAAAATGCAGCCGAATCGCCACTAAATTAATATTACAACAATAATGCTAAATCAAAAAGAACAAACAACAAATATGAAATGCTTTATAAATTGTAATTGTGCATTAATCAAATAAATATAAACATATTTAACTAAATCGCTCAGTTAATGATGAAGACGATGATGATTATTATGATGATGATTTTGTGCCTTTTTAGCGAGTTTCCAATTATTATTTGCCTTACAAACAAAAAAGTTTAAGGAAAAACAAAAACAATGCAAAGAAAGAGAAAGACATTTGTTACTAAACACTTAATAATTAATACTTGAATAATAATCAAATCAAACGAACTTTCAAAGCCCATCAATCCATGCATGTCTTATAATTTGTTCATTAAATTCATTATGTTTTTAACACTTTTTCTTTGCATGTTTTATTGTCCGTTGTTTATTTTAAATATTTTGTTCGTCTGTCTTTTATTATTATTATTATTTAAGGCACAAAATCATTTATGCTTGTTTATATTTCATTTATTATAATAATTAATTCAAACATTTGCTTGAAATTGTCTATATACAAATATTTCTGGTGGTGTTTTCATCCTAGGGAACTTGCAACATGTAAACAAATTGAAAACATTTAACAAAAAGATAATAATTATTTGATTTAGAATAGAAACTTAAGCATCTTTTGCATTTCCAAAACACAACTACAAAGAACATTCAAATCTAAATAAAACAAATTTCTTTCTCTTTCTTTTTTGTATTGCATACTTGTGTGCAATTGCATTTTGATCAAAATCAACCGAATCCGTAACCATACAACCTGCTTAGTGGGTCGCCGAGGGCTCACCCACTCACTCAACGCCAGTGCGGATCGAGGATCCTTTGCAGTTTGTGCCAGCTGGAACCACAACCAAGGAGTTTAAGCGCGTCCAACAGCAAGTCAGTAATGCAAATGCAAATGCGTTTTACAAATTTTATTATAATTATTGTTATTAATTGATAGATCAAGGATAATCGACGTGCGGACAAAATCTCGGCTGGACCACAATCGCACATATTGGAGGGCGTTACCTGGGATGAGGCAAATCGTATCAAAGATACTGTCTCGCAAACCGGCGACCATGTGGTGCTCATGGGTGCTGCTTCCAAGGGTATTATACAGCGTGGCTTCCAGCATAATGCGACAGTCTACAAGGCACCATATGCCAAGAATCCATTCGATAATGTGACAGACGATGAGCTCAACGAATACAAACGCACCGTGGAGCGCAAAAAGAAGAGCATTCATGGTGAATGTAAGGATTGACAAACGTCTCTATCTCAATTTTATGTTTAATCACATAATTTCCCCATGCAGACACCGATACGGACTTCTCGGAATCGGAGGCACTCAACTCGATGCAAGCAGCGGGCGCCCATGCGCATGCAAAACACGCACAGAGTGAACCAGAAACGGGTATGTTAAACGGACATTAATGCTCTCTGACTGTTAAATTAACGCGTTACTCTCTCTCCCTCCCTTCTTCCTTTCTGTTATGCTCAGAACACCAAGTCATACAGATCCAAACACAGCAGGCACCAATTCCCAGCCAGGCTGAAGTTGTGCTGAGCGATGGTAAGTGCAAAACTATTTCCCAAGTGTTTCCTCTTGTTTTATGTCTTATGGCCATTTAATTATTATGATACCAAAAAAAACACACAGCGTTATGTCTACCATTAAATCATTACAACAATATTTTTCCAATTTGTGATACAAAAACTATTCCAAGTTTCATTTTATTTTTTATGCATTTCTTTTTATTTGATTTTTGTTTTTTGTTTTCTTTATGTATTTTCTTAAAGTAGCAATTGATTTATGTATATCTCTATATATGTATTTATTTCGCATTTATTAATTATTTACTTACTACTATTGTATTATTTGAAAATTTACTTTTAACTTAACATTAATTTTGACTTATGCTATTTTCCTTACTTTATTTTTTGTCTCTCTACTCTCCACCACTTCCAACATTCAACACACACACACAATAATAATAAAAATATAAAACAATTTCATAACAATCAATTACTATCGAAAGTTAACAAAAAAGTACTTGTAGCTCTTGATACCGTTTCAATTTCCTTTCTGTAAAACTCAATCAACGACAATACTTCTGTTAAATACAACTCTGTCTATCTGCTACTACTATTCTGTCTACTATTTAAGGGGTCACCTGTTGTACGGCGTGTATTAAGTGATATTTAGTTCCACAACAACCACAACAACAACAACCACAACTGCAACAGCAACAACAATATAACTACAAACTGAAAAGCTACTTCTACTTCCAATTAGAAATCCCCTTTAATTTGTTATTTCTTGCAATTACAGCTGCAGTTTTGATTTGTATTTGTTAACTTTTTGTATTCCTTAGTTCTTCTATGCACATTTTTCTAATTAATACCAATTTGGCTAATTGTAAATCAAAATTTTAAACATTTTTATATCTTTTATGATCCTTCTTTTTATATTTATCCTAAAAAATCGTAGCCAAACACAGGCGCAAATGAATTGGCGGCTAAATTATTCAATAATTATGTAGTTTTACAAGTTTTTAGATTGTGTGTAGGGTAAACAAAAAAAAAAAAAAAAAAAAACAGGCAAAACAGCTAAAACAACAGCGAAGCTCAACAAAACACGAAACTACTTCTACTACTACTACTACATACTACTACCTTTTCTACTACCACAAACAAACTACATGTGTGTGTGTGCAATGCTGCTGCTGCGCTTTTAATTATCAACACACTCAAAAAAATAAAAAAATATATATATAAATGCAGTTTAGTAACATACATTTAATGTGTTAGAGGTGAGTGCAGCCACAAAAGGATTAGTGTGTAGTACAAAAACAAACAAAACAACAACTACTACAACAACAAACATAATATTCTCGTACATAGTTTGTAGACCAGCGAAATAATAATCTTTGCATACATTTCAACCAACATTATTCACAGACATCTAACATGCTCGTTAATTAACATTCTGCATTTGGTTCGCTCTTTTCTCTTGCTCTGTTAATATACATTGCGCGTTATGTTAACAGAATTGTTTTACATAAGCTTGTTTCAGTTTGCAAATGGCTTTCCATTAATTAACTTGCTAGTTATTATGTAGGGAAATGCACTTGACAAATCTGTGCTAGTTAACATATTGCATTTAGTTCGCTCTCTGCTAATTTACATTGCACATCGCTGCAGTTCGCTGCTTGTATTGCATTCCGCTTGTTCCAGTTTGCCAACTCGTTCTTAGTTCGAATGAACAGGATGCCAAAGCGACTTCGATTCCCGGTTCCAATGAATAAGAACCCGAAGTGACTTTGGCTCCTGTTCAGAAACCATACTCGAACTAGCTCACTCTCTTAGCAATATCATTTTGATGTTGATTCAAATGAAAAAATGTCTACAATTAACTCATTTAATATGTACAATTTTGAGAGAAGTAAATTAAATACAAGTAATTAAGCTGAGTGTTGCAGCCTTTTTATTATGCACACAAATTTGTACACTTTTAGTTATGTTTATTGCCCAACTGCAGCTGTTTACCGTTGCTTTGCCTTATCAGTTGTTTTAGCCCTAAAATTTGCATAACACTACACTACAGCATGCATCTGATACTAATAACTTTTTAAACTTAACTTGTATGATATTTTGTACATTGAATATGCTATTTTAAGACTTAAGTATGTTTTTATTTATTATTCTTAAATGTATTTCAACAATCTCAAGAAACAAAGGAAACTCGAATGCGAATTTATGTAACTTTATTTCTTCAACACTATTTTAGCCACACTTAGTTTTATTAACGGCGAACGCTCTCATACAGCCACAAATCGCAAGCCGCCAACTGGCCGAGGTAACGAACAAGTTCTTTCCCCAATTCTACGCTGAACAGCACCATATAATGCTGCATAGTTCTTGTATATATATACACACACTTACATACATTAACTAATGCCCAAATTCCATTGTTATTGGTGTTAATAACCCCGCCGCCCTTCCCCTGACAATCACTTCGTTTCTATATGCACCACATTTAACCTAAACTTAGATCATATAATCTCCATATAACTATATATAAACTGATCAATTGAGGGAAAAGATTGATATACATTTTAGTTGCCAGTTGCAGGGAATGATTTGCAATTACAGATATATGTATCTATATCTATAGATTATTGTATTATCCATCTATGTATTTGTCAGCGAGTTGCAAGTCCTACAAGCCGCTGTCTTTGACTTGACGGCTGTGGACTTGAGTTGCGCTTGAGAGTAAGTCTTGATAGAGCCATTCTTTAGACAACTTACTGATGCCTCTTTGACGTTTCTTTCCCATTCCCACACAACAATTTGACACTAAAGAAGCGCAAGTTCCAGTTGAAGATCAAGATCAAGATCAAGGTGAGATGCAGAGCATTAACTACGCTGAGGTGGAGCAGGACAAGGAGTGTCATGATGAGAAAGAGATTAGCTCAGCCTCGACTAGCAAGTGTCGTCGTAACTTAAGTTCAGCGTTTGTTCAACCCAATTCCAGTCCAACTCCTGACTTGGCACAACAGAGATTAGAACTTATGCCGGGTGATATCTATTCCTATGTCTATGGTGGGGGGACTACGTCTTTGGGTCACTGTTGTCAGCCACAGATTTGTTCGGTTCTCCTGCAGGCTCTACACTCGGAGCAGTTGCCTCCCATATCCTATCAACGCATCAGTCCCACTTCCAGCACTATGACCAGCAACACCAATGAATCCTCTATACCGCGTTGCCCAGTTTCTGTTCCTACTCCATATCGCACTTGTTCCCATTTCGGGTTCAATTCCCCGCGTCAGACGCCACGTGCGGAGCACAGACACATGCCAGCTGGCTCGGAGTGTGTTCGCTATCGTCCAATGCATCGTGTGATCAGCTATGAGGAGATCTTTGCCACACCACGCTACGAGCAATTGTGTCAGCCGTGCTTTGAGCGACTGTTGCGTCTTAAGCCGGAGCTACAGCGTCGTGCAAGTGGCCCGAGCAGCAGCAATGCCGATTATCCCGATGATCTACTCAGTTATCCCAGCAGCTCGGTGACGCCCCGTAAGCTGACCACCTTGGCTGAGACAAGCAATGAGGATGGGAACGAGGATGGGGAATATGCTGAGATCGTTTCAGAGCCTCCAAGTGCTTGGTGTCACGTTTGCACCCAGACAGAATTCAGTTTCCTGCGCCAACTCGAGCGTTTTAACTTCTCGGAGGAGTCCACGAATGTGAACTATGTGCCGGGCCTGCAGATTAGTGACATCAGTTTGCCAGGCGTCAGTGTCCATACATCGTCAAGTCCGGCGGCGAGTGCAACAAGTGATGCACCGATCAAATCTCTGCCAGCGAGCCAAACGAAGTCGACCATAACGGACATTACAGAGGTGTGGAACTTTGGCAATTGGCAGCAGGATCTTCCCCAGAATCAGGAGCAACAACAGCCGCTCACTGAACGCCGCATTACGCTGGAGATTACCCAGCAATTCAATGCTTCCCAGGAGCAGGATCAACTCAGCGACGAGCGGCAATTGATGACACGGGATGAACGTCAGCATCGTAAGTCCGTGTTCCAGGAACTCTGGCAGGATCATGTGCATTACTTTGGCGCCAAGGCGGAGATGGAACAAGAAGTGCTGCCAACAGTTGTTGGAGAAACATTGCAGGGCCAGAAGGAGGAAACTGTATGGACAAATGGTTGGCTGAAGCAACCAAATGATGGCGCTGATATAAACAAGGAAACCCAAACAGAGCTGGCAATCTCTGTAGAAATCCCCCAAGATTCATGCTCACCCAACGAAGAGGCTCAAAAGCAGGTGGCAGTTGAGGAGTTGCCCAAGATGTTGCAGGAATTCGAGCAGAGTCTGAGCGCTGCAGGTGAGAATCTAGAGAAACTGATGGCCACCGCCAAGAAGCTGCAAACTGAAGCAGATACTATGGATGCATCAGCTCCAGAGGAGGAGCCGCTACCCAGTACTGCACTATTTCGTACCATTAGCTTGGAGAACATTGCCGAGGCTGCAGATGATGCGGCAACTGTTTTGCAGCCACAACATGTGGAGGAGGAGTTGTTCACGGATGATGACGTTGAGCTACTAGTCGAGCAGGAGCATGAGGAAAAGCGAGACGATGAGAAGCCAGTGACACCATCACCTGAACTGAGCACTAAGCAAAAGGACAAACCCGAGTGCAGTCAAATCGATGAGAAGGATGTCGATGAAAACGAGGCACTTAATAAAGCGATCGTGGAGCAGCTGGAGCAGCAGCAGAAGCAGGAAGAAACAGCACCAGACAGCGTTGCAAGCAGATCTTCCACTGAAAATGGCATATTCTCGCCATTGGAACGCGAGATTCTTGATCGCATCGAGGCCGACAAGCTGAAGGAACGGGAATCGATCTTTGGCAGAATTGATGAGAGCATTCGCAATAAGTTGACGCCTTGCAGGCTACAGAACATTGTCACCGATGCGGAAGAAACCTTCTCCACCTGCACCCACATCTTTCGCAGTCCACCCAAGGCGCGGCCGCATCTCTTTCAATTTAGCAGCGAACCACGTCCATCCACCTACACCATGCACAACATTGACGCACCGAGCAGCTCCTCTGCCCATGCGCATGTGGTAACGGGCCAGGCACCGCGACTTTCGCGCTCCTGGACAAGCTATCGGGAGACCAGTGAGGCGACACGTTCCCGTTCGCAATCCTCTTTGTCGTCGTCGTCTTCGCTGGAAAGTAGCGCGTCCTCAAAGACATTTGTGTGCCGCAGCACTCCTCGACAGAAGCGCAACTTCATCCAGGAGAATATACGCAATGCGAGTAAGCCACGTGTCTTTGCCCTGGCCAAAAGTACGACAAACTCCTCGGCCGCTAACCGCAAAGTTCGCCATCCGCAAGCTTTAAATGATGCGTCCTCCGTTTGCACATTTCAGGCCGAGGAACGTGGCAGTAGTGCCCGCCTCTGGGTCACATTGCCTCTCAGTCCGCGTGGTGTTGTTGGTCAGAAACGCAGATCAATAAGTCCCAACCGTGCAGTTTATTCCACTTCACACTCGTCCTGTTCGCCATACGGCAAACGGCGTAAACCCATCGGGATGCATATGCGACGTATTCCCCATTCCGTCTCCGTTGTGCACAAATCCGTATCGAGTAGCACCTTCTTTTCCGAGGCTTTTGAAATGCCAAGCAATGTGGGATTGATGCAGGTGGCATCTAATACCACATTTGAGCTGGAAGAAGAGACACCAATTGAAACTATGATGCCGGAAACAGTCGTGGAGGAAGCTCCAGCTGGAGAGGAACAAATGAATGCCACGAACAGTACCATGTATTACAGTGCTGACGATAGTGCACTGGCGGAGACTCATAGCAGAAACAGGGAAATGAAAATGCTGAATGATGACAATGGAACATTGCAGACACGTTTGTTTGGTGGCGAGAGCTATACCGATGACATATCTGTCGAACAACCCTCGCAGAGTGAGGCAACTAATGGAAATCAGCAGTTAGATGTTGATCCAACTGATGATCAAGCAGAAACTGAGGCAACTGATGCAACTGATGCAGCTGATGAGGAGACATTCATGCAAGCAGCAGGTCAAGTCACAGATCCTGACGATGATGAGAATAACCCAAATCCTCCATCTGCATCAAACGATGACGAAATAGTTCCTTACTCGAGTGACATCTCCACTGCCCAGACATCAGACAGTTTGCCGACTGTGCCTCTAATCTTGGCAAATGGTTCAGTTATTGACGTGGCCATCTTACAGGAGATAACTGAAGCTACGAGTTATGAAGTCACTGATAGCGATGCAGAGATTATATTAGCCTCCAACGCCGAGGAGGAAGAAGAAGGGGAGAGGAGAGAATTCAACGTTTTAGAAACTAACAGCTCATCTGCATTTTCTCTTAGCTCGGTGCCTGCAGCCTTTAGACTTGGCTTAAACAATAAGACACCACACAATTCTGTAGAGGACGACAGCGATGATAGTTTAGTTGACAGGGAATTCCTATTGGGAAGAGATCAAAACTTGCAGCTATCTTCCCCGGATGAGTCGGAGGAGGATGACGACAAACCAAACACATCGGCAGCAGCTGCAAGGAAAAGGAAATCAAAGAGAGCTGCATCATCCGCGAATGTCGAAGATGATGAAGTTGTTGTCCTAAGAACACAGTGTAAGCTCAAGGATGGAACTCTGCAAGTGACCGAAGAGCCATCGGATGATATTCAAGCACCGCGTTGTGAGAATCACAAAAGAGATTGGATAAAACCTCACAATCCGTTTTCCGATTACGACGATGATTGGAATATTTTCGATATAGAAGAAGACGATGAAAATCTCGAACAATTTGAAGAGAATGAAATATTTAATCAATTTGAGATAACAATTGAAACGACAGAATTGGCTGATAATGAGAGTTTAGAGTTACCGCTAGGGGAATACAATGAGCATGGACAACTGCGCTTGGAACTTGACCCAAGTCTTATGTTTGCCAACAGCTCGATTCAGGGAGATCTTTCGTCGTATGACCTTGAATTTCCAGGCACCTATGACTTTGGTTCCTTTATTGTGGAATTTACAATAAGCGAAGAGCAAGCAACAGACGGTGATAACAACAGCACCAGTGTTGCCAATTCATTGCAAACTCTGGAAATCTCACAAAATGAGGCGAACCAAACGATGTCAATGGAACAAGAGAACGAAGTCGATCTTGATCAAACGCCTGCAGTTGAGCCCAAAGACTAAAGAAGCCCCCCCTAGCCACCCTTCCCTGATTCGATACTTTCTCTTCTATGAATGAACAAATATTTTTCTTTTAAACTGTGTCAAGTCAAAGTCTCTTTATCAACAACATTTGAAGGATAATTTGTATTATTATCTTTTTAGCGCAGCCTTTTATACGTTTTGTATTCATATTAAACGCATGTATTATTAATTAACACATATATATATATTAGCTATCATATATTTTACTAACCATACATGGAAAATGGTGATTGAATAAAATTTCTTTATTATTTAACTAGTTTTATCACATTATAATAAGAGTGAATAATGGTGAAAGGCAAAAAAATCCAATTAGTTTATTATTTAATAATTACAAATGTATAAATATTGAAACTCTAGTTACTTTAATATTCTTGTAACAGTTAAACGTAATGCATAAGTTGTTTCCCTAATGTTAATGTTCTGTTAATGTTACTGCTACTGTTCAGCTCTCTACAGTACAAATATTAGTGTTGGTAAAAGTTGAGAGCTCCCATTCCTTTATTGTCCGTTTCGTCAAGTGTCTGTGTGTTTGTCTCGCATACGCATACACACTCATTGCAAACTGCACCATTCGATTTCTCTATTTGCTCTCTCACTCTCTTAGCGATGTGTGCTGTTTTGGCATCAAAATACGCTTTTCTCTATATGCCCACGCAGTGTTATTTGAGCGCATGCGTTGAGCGCTTTCAACGCATTCACGTGAATGTCATATACAAAGTGGATGCCACAAACAGAAACCATAACTATCCACCGCTTAATAATCCCAACAGAAGTAACAACAACAACAACTACAACAGCAGCAGCTCGACTGCAGTTCGCGATGAGAGCTTTGCTGTTACTGAAGCTGCATGCAGCACACCAATTAGAGGCGGCACTCGTGAAACCACTGATGGCAACAACGGCAACAATGTTAGCCCCCATCGCACATTCTCTCACTATGGGTATAACTGTCCACTTGCGAACGCACCCAACATACTCCTCCATCCGGCCAATCAAAGTATCTGGCTTTCGGTGGCCGAGCAGCGCGAGAAAGTTGTATCTTTTATTGATCTGACTGCATTGAGTTTTGCCAAGCGTAAAATGCTGAATGTGCTAAGCGCATGTGGCAAGTCAACGGCTTCAGAGGCTCCCATCTCGCAGTCCTACATCTCTGCAATGCAAATTCAACTGGAGCCGCAATCGCAACGGAAGCAGCGCAACGGCAGCAGCAGTCAGCAGAGTGTAAATGAACCTCTGCACGAGGAAATGACTCAGTTCAGCTCCAAGATGACTTTAAGCACATCCCCAAGGATTTGTCGGACAGAGCCGAAGGGGGAAGATGACAGCTGTCAGCAGAGCGCCGATGATTCCCTGGACGAGATGATGGCGCAGTTTAACTCCAAGCTGAACATATCTACACCGCCTAGGATTTCACAAAGAGAGCGGCACAGAGACGATGACAGCCTGTATCCGAGCAGTTATGTATCGCGTAGCTTTTTGCCAGACAATCATTCTATAGCCAAGGATAACGGAACAGGAGCCGACAAGCCGGAGGCAGAACAGGTCATGTATCAGAATGGCGATGACAGTGGCATGGGATTGGGTAGCAGCTGTGGAGCTGGACGACGTCAACGTCTTGTGACAACCAGCAATGAGTCGTCCACACAGGAGGCAGAAGCCTACAGCCAAGGCAAGCACATCAGGCTGACGTTGAGCAGTTCCCCGGAAGTGGAATCCCATTTAAAATCATCTTCCATTGAGATTCTAATCAACGTCTCGCTACATAACTCCGAATGTATGCAGACGGTGCAAGCGCACGAGCAAGAGTTTCGCTCGAAACTGGAAAAGGTCATTGATGATGAGATTCATTACATATCCCAGCAGCTGGCTATGCAGCATCGCACCGCACAACTGTTGCATTCAACGGAACATCATCCACGTGCCCCGCTCGCCACGCCAACGCCTTCCACATCACTGTTGCTGCAACGCAGCAACTCGGCGCCGGCATTGTGCCACACGTACAGCTATGTGGCATTGGCAGGCTCCGAGTTGCCCATTCCACATGCACCGCCATCAACGCCGACGATCAGTCACAGTTGTGCCGAGCCAGATGACCTGCAGCGTCTTCTCACATCGCTGGAACTGGAGTTGCAGCATCTTTTAAATAGCATAATACGTGCTCACGCGTTGCACAATCGTGCCATCATCTATGAATGTCGCACACGAATCTCGCAGATGCGTGATGACATTAGTGGGGTGGTAAACAGAGCCAGAGCCAAGTAATAAGTTCTCACTCTAAAATAATTTGTTGATTTCCTTTGTATTACTTCAGCTTTAAGCATATGAATATTGTTGTTTCTTTAATCAAACCAACTATACTTTAACTAAGCACATGAATATATATATACTTATCTTTTTTGTTTTTTGTTATCCACATTTATATATATGTAACACACTTATTGTTTTAAATAAATGTAATCGCAATATTCGTTTGAATAAGTTAACTAGTTTGTAAGATCCCTCGCCAAATCAGAAAGCACAGGTAACATTTTATGCACATTTTCATTTTTGAATGTTTATTACGCTTAGCATGGTATTTTTTGGCATTAACTATTGCTGCATGTTTGTGCTTGTTTACCTAATATTTGTGTTCTAAAACTCCAACTCAATACATTTTTATCAATCATACTCACATATTCTACATGTTTTAGTTGTAACATCATTTCTATGTTCATTTATCGTGTGCGTGTGTCTCTAACGGTGGCGAATTATACATACATACATACATGATTGCATGTGTATATGTGTACATTATGTATGTATGTATGTATATATTTGATTTTGTGTGCGTCCATTGAGTTGCATATGAGTGTGTATTTCGAAATACTTGACTAATTTCATTTTATTTATTTTCTGTACAATCAACAGGTGAGCACGTACAAAATGGCGATCATTCGGAGGCGCATTTAAGCACCTTTTCACAGAGCAGTAAAGAGGTAAGTAGTCCAATGGCAATGCTGCTGTTCCTACGCTTTCATCATAGATTTTAATAAGTTCGAAAACATTGTGCAACTGAAAAATGTGTACAAGAGAGGAGAGAGAGTAAAAACACACTTGCAAATAGTGTCTCCCATAACCATAGACGCCTGCATCACATATTCCAATAACTAGTTCGATTTCGATCAAATTGATCGATACTGAGTCGCTTTATTTGCTTATGTTGCTTCTTGTGTTCCGATTACTACAATTAACTATCAATCATAACGGCATTTCATTGCTCGCTTACTAAACTAAATACAAACGATATTCTCATTGCAAATTTCTATTACGGTTCCAGGATGTATCTACGGACGGTTCACCCAAGAAAGACAAGAAGAAGAAGAAGGGCCTGCGTACACCATCATTTTTGAAAAAGAAGAAGGAAAAGAAGAAGGCCGAGGCCTAAGTTAACTGCAATGCGGGTGCGGGGACGTGGCAGGATGGCTGAGAGTGAGGTAGAGCAAGAGGACGAGAGTTAACAGAAAGAAACGATGATGAAAACGACGAAAAGAAAGCAACAAACAATATATAAATGAGGCATTAAACAGAAACAAATGAGCAGCTACTTTCTGATCAAGTATAAAATAAATTTATAAAATGACGACGATGAGATAGACAAAATCAGAGTATGTCATTATAATGAAAACAAGAAGAGTAACTAAAAGAAATATAGTCTCATATAAAGTACATATACACCACAATCTGCAGCACACAATTCATATGATAAAATTCAATTCTTGATACGCATTCGATACAATTGCCGCTGTTTCTATACAAAAAGCAAATCAAATAGTTCTTTAAGCGCTTAAATATACTACGTAAAAGCATTACATAGTAAACAAAAGCAAAACAAAAAATATTTCAAGATTTGAGAGTGTGTGTCAAAGAACAACAATTGCAAATAACTTATTTACTTGGTCTGCTTACCAATGCAAGAAAATATTAAGAAGATAAGAAAAGAAATTAAATTTTTTGTAACTTATGTGCTAGTTTATTTTATAAACGAAAAGGTTCAATTGCCACACAGACACCCTCACACACACACACATATATACAAGTACATTTCTATGTATACAAATATGCAATATTTTTTATAAACGCAATAAAAAGCAACAAACAATTTGATATTCTTTGCATGAGTGTGTGTGTTGAAATACTATTGCTTTGTATGTTTTATGTTTAATAATTATGATCTATTATTCTATTGTTTTTTAGTTTTGTTTATTTTTTTATAAAGGCAGCTAATTTCACACACACATAAAAATATTAATTATTAGAGAGATGTATACATGCAGCATTGTATTAGTTTTTTATATAAATAATTATATATTTTTATGTACGTAAAAACTGTTTATATATATTTATATATATATTTGTATATGTAAAACAAATAAATTATGAAAAAAAAGAATGCAAAGTGCAGAGAAAAGCAGAAACAACAGTAATAAAATTGAAAATAAAATATAAAACTAATAATAATAAAATAAATGGACGGAATTCTTCGATGCTGTTGAAAATTTACACCTTTTCTCTTATTGTAAGTAGATGTTTCCAATTTCGTATTCCCCCCAGAAGCAGAAGAATAAAGATAATGAACAAAACTCCCAACAATATAAACTGCCATAGCATGTAAAGTTGTAAGGCACAAAGTCGTCAAATTGCATTTCAAATGTTTATTAAAATTATTAATAATAAATTGACCAGGCTTATTACCTATAGTTTCTGCTTTTCATTGCATAACAACAACAAAGCACATATAACAAATAAAAAAAGGAAGAACACAAACAAAGCATTGCCTGAGCCTTAGAAAACAGTTAAAACATTTCAATAAAACATAATATTTAAATCATTTATTAATTATTGATTATTTGCGCAATGACAGAAGCTTATTTCTAGCAACTTTTTTGTGTCCAATTTAAAAAAGTTTGTACAATTTCATTCGATTTATCTTAGAAATATGTTAATATTCTCAGTGCAAATAATAAAAAAAAAACTTTAAAACGCGTTAATAATAATATGAGCAACAAACGCAAACAAAACGAAATTAAAGGAATCAAATGATGAGTAAAAGGAACCACGAAGAAGAATATAAAGAGAAGAGCAGCCACAGAAAGCTGTTTCTTAATATTCGTTAGACCTTAAGTAAATGCATATATATTTAAATTCGTATTATATGAAACACACACGACACACAAAAAAGCAAAACATTATTAATAAACACTTGGAAATTGTACAAAACGCTTTCAACTTTTGGTAACTCTTGAAAATCAACAAATGAATATACCACATTTGGGTATATTTATTAATTTGGAAGGCAGAAGGGAATTTCTTTTAAGAACAAGTAAAAATGCTGAAGGGCCATAGATGGCGCCAGTCCTGCAGTTCATTTCCTTGCTTCACACAATGAACTAGTTGGTTTTCGCATAATTTGTTTGCTTAAGATTCCAATTGCAATGCAATTTTTCTGATTAGATAAGAATTATTCACAGCGATGTTCAAGGTTACATTGTCAAAATTGTGCTTAGTGCGGCCAACGAATTGATAATTGATAATTAAACTACGAAAACTTTGATTTCAAAATAAGGCCGCTAATTAAATTGATGTGTAATGAAAACAATTGATTTATTCTTAACGATAGGGAATTTAGCTACAACGTTTACCTATAAAATGCTGATACACTCATTTCTTTTGATGATGCTCTTCCTCACTTGTGGTAAGACTTTTTCCGCCGGCAAGGATATGCTGAATCTCGAGCAGAGTTTTGCCCTTCGTCTCGGGCACGCAGAACAATGAGTAGAAGAAAGCGATGACAGCAATGCCAGTGAAAATCCAGAAAGTTGGCGCCGATCCAATGCTATTCTTCAATATGGGGAACAATTTGGTCACCAAAAAGGCGGAGAACCAATTGCTGGTACCCGCAATGGAACCAGCCACACTTTTAACATCTTCGGTGAATAACTCAGCCATGATGATCCACGGCACGGGACCAAAGCCAATGGAGAAGAACACAATGAAGAGCAGTATGCTGGTAATGGGCAACCAGCCCAGTGATGTCACTGAATCCGGATCGCTTTCTTTCATTTGGAAGTAGACGCCCATTAGGCAGGTGGTAATGGCCATGAAAATGGCGGAGATGAGCAACAGAATTCGACGTCCAGCCTTGTCGATTATCATTGTCGCCAGCAGGGTCATCACCACCTGAGTGACGCCAATAAGAATCGTGCACAGACGCCCGCTGAGACCGGCACCAACATCCTCGAAAATGGACGTGGAATAGAACATGATGGCATTAATGCCCGTCCACTGTTGGAGAGCCTGCAGTATCACCGCAATGGCGAGCCCCTTGAGCGTTATCGGACGACGGAGTGCAGCAAATATATTGACCTTGGGCTCATCTACATTCTTGTTTGTCTCTTCCATAATCTCCTTGAGCTCATCATTAATATCGCAGTCGTTGCCACGCAACCACTTCAAGGATCGCGTTGCATCATCCGGACGATTCTTCATTGCCAAATAAACTGGGGATTCGGGCATGAAGAAGTGCACCGCAGCAAAGATTAGCGGCAGAATAGCGCACAATATATTGATTTGCAATAGTGTCAGATAACCGCCAACAATGTAGCCATATAGCAAGCCTGAGACCGTGTTCAACTGGAAAAAGCTGCCCAGTTTTCCACGCGTGGAAATTGTCGATATTTCCGTGGAGTACATGGAAGCTGTCACACAGAAAGCGCCACCGCAAACTCCCAGAATGAAGCGTCCAAAATACAGCATGAGTACGTTTTTACCAAAGATCATAAGTAGCCAGCCGACCATGTACGGCGGTATCAACGCCAACATTGTCGGCTTGCGTCCAATCCAATCAATGACAAATCCTACAGGTATACAAACGCAAGTGGCACCCAGTGTTAATAGCGAGGAGATCCATCCAAATTGGTCACCCGACACTGGAAAACCGTATGCATTCTGCTCCGTTATCATTTTCTCAACAGGAGCTGACCAGCCCATGCTGGCGCCCATGCAAAAGGCGCCAAATGCTGCGGACAAGCCGGCTATATATTGTGGTAACACTTTTGCCTTGGCCATGTTTTTGATCTTTGTTCTTTGTTCTTTTCGCTTCGATGGTTGAAACCAAACTGATTGTTGTCGTACAATCAATACTGGACTGGAAAAATCTTTGCTTCGGACATGCTGATAACTGCGATGTTAACGTTGACGTCGACGCCACAGTCAGCGTTGCAGCAGTTTTCCCTTAAAATGACTGGTCGCAAATCAGGTGCGAGTGAACAACAACAACAATTGCATTTACTTAGCAGAAAATTCGCTTCAAAATGTATTCCGTTCTTAATTCACTTAGCGACCTCATGTAATATTTCTTAGATATTTTGCCAATATACTAAAATCAAAATGTGATATTCGTTTTACGGCATTTGTTGCCGTTAGCCGGGACAGAGCTACATTGGTTTATTAAATGCTTGTTTAGGCTAAACAACAATCTGTGCGATTGATATGTTATTGTTATTGTTGTTAATGTTATTAGCCGCGTGAGAAGCATACATATGCAGGTGGTAAGTGTAGTCCCATCATCGCTCATAAATCGCTGAAAGTGGATCTAATCTAAAATCGAGCATGGCAGCACGTCAATAGGACGCAACGCAACGGTCATCTGGCGGTCATCTGACGGTCATCAACAGAAGCAAGCGGCGGGAAAAATGAGAATCATAAACACTCAATCACTGGGTCGTCATAACGTGCAGCCCTTTTGGGCAGTGGCACAAGTGGATGTCAATCAGAATGCCGGTCACGCAGGGAGTATCTAACCAAATCATTATCCATTGTTAAGTGGATTGTTTTGCGCAAGAGTATGTAGCACTTTATTTACAAGTCATTGAGTCACATAATCTGTGCATCGGTCCAGTTGATAAAATTGAGTGAGCACTCAAAGAGTTCCCATTAAATTACAAGCAAAAGTAAACAGTGAATGATAACCTCACATTCGTTTATTTACACACATAAAATTGCTGGTTTAGTGGTTTTGTGTCGCAGTTACAATGTCAAAACATTTAATTATTGACTCAATGAGACATCGCTACTCTTGAAACTTGCCACTTGTCTTATATAATCTATTTTGATATCAAATGTATTTGTTGAAGTGGCGAATACTGAGTAGTATTACTTCTTGCGTTCCGACTCCTCCATGGCGCGTATCATTGCTGCATCGTGCTTCTGGTGGTGTTCACGTATAGCCCGCTGCAGCTCCTCGTGATGGCTCTTGCTTTCTGGTGGATATAGCTCACGTTTCTTCTTAGTCACCCACTCTTCAAAATACTCCGGTTGATTGAACATATGAAACAGTGCGACGGGAAATGCCATGTACATGCCCATTTTGGCTACCTCCAGTACCCAGGTGCCCATGTTGTTTTCCAATACGATATTCAAATAATTGCTCGAATTTATCTTGTTATTTAGTATTAAATTATATTTATTTCGTTGTCCAGCCGCTGTCAACAAAAATCAGCTGTTTTTGTGTATTGTATAATATTTATTAGGCACCTTGGAGTCAGTGTTGTATAGCTGACTTAGGAAGTGATGATTTATCGATAACATGATTTTTAAATGGAACGATGAGCTTAACCTTTATGCTGCCCAGCTTGTCACACATCAAATTTAATTGATAAATAATGCACTTAAAATATGTTTAGCGAGAAATGCTGCAATCAAATAGATTGCGTACTAAAGACAAATCAAATCAATTATGCATTGTTGCCTTTCTAACTTAAGTGTTTGGATTGTAGGTTTTAGCCTACACATCAGGCACTTAATCGATTTGGTTAATAAAATATATTTATTAATTATAAATGTGTTATAATATGTAAGTTTGAGTGCAATATTTTTCGAATATTTGTGTGGCATGCATTTATAATGTAAAATCTTAAACTACAATATGTTTGTGAGAAAAACGCGGCCAATTACAAAGCGAAAACGTTTTTCCTATAACTAAATGCGCTAACATTTCTGTCAGCTCGTTTTGTTTTCGAAAACAATTTCACGGAAGCAATGTGTTTGAGATAAGAGATAATTTTTTAAAACCGTACAACGGTTTTAACGTTAAAAGTTGCAATATCTGCTGCTCGCTTAATGCTGAATATTTAATGCTAAAGTGCGGTTTCGCCTGGATACTCCTCTTGAGAAGTAATCAATAATTTCTTTGTGCGTAAATGCTCATCCGCATCCCCGCTTGAAATGTTCTCCTTATTGTCTGAATCATCCGGCACAAGGGCTATTTTAAGAGGTGTGTCTGCTGACCGTTTGCGACCATTGTTGAAGCTGCCCAAGGGAGAGGCAATTGCCGGTTCGTTGCCATCCAAGCAGTAAAGCAAACTGGGACTCAACTCGGACTCCTCAAAATCTTCAATGTCTTGCGTTGTGTTCGCGCCACCAAAGTCATCTGAGCGACTGGCAAATGACAAATCCGCTGGACTGGCTGTCAAAACACTGCGTGTGAGCAAATATTCCCTAAAGATAAGCATTTGTAGTTGCAAATTATGTATCAAGTTGACAAAACATGTCAAATGCTCACTTGAAATCGCTTGTTAGGGCATTGTGCGGTTTCCCTTCCATGGATGGCTCTGTTTCCAGCTCAGTACTATTGCTATTACTGCTGCTGCTTGAACACTGCCGGGATGACATTATAGTACCGTTGATATACTGACGTCTCAGTATGTCCGCGTAGCCGCCCAGCGAGGTAGCATCCTCGCTGTGAAGCGTCGGTGGCTCTAGTTGCTTACTGACCATCATCTCGTCCTGGTCAGATTGTTCAGTTTGCTCGGCAAAACAATGATTCTGTTGCTTATCGCCATTGCCCAATGCTGTGAGCAGCATAACTGGTTTACGGGAACGTGGCGTCATTATAGATTCCTGCAAGAATGTTTATAATCTTAGTTGATTTTCAAAGGCGACATTATGATATGCCATGCAAATCATTAGACATGCCATGCAACTACACATGCTTCACTTGCCTGCATTGCCTTTGGCATGCGTTGTGTGGATTTAGTTATGGGAGACATCGAGCGGCGTCCCATGCGCAGCGATGGTGTACTTGTAATTAGATCCAGGTTACGATAAACACTGCTCTGCATTAGCTGCTGGTGATAGGCTGCATCTACGCTGGGAAGCTCGTTAGAACTGCCATGGGTTTCGGACAAAGTGTCATCATCGGTCGCATGCAGATTATTATCTTCCAAATCGCTATCATCCATATCTTCCAACAGCGGTGCACCTGCATTTTGCAAGTGACACCCAGTTAGCTTGGTATCATCGCTTCCACTGGGACGACGTTTAAGTGTAGCCGATACACTGCGCACCAAACGTTTTGTGGTCTCCGGTGTGCTGAAGGGAAAACGCAGATTACCCATGCTGACACCCTTCATCAGCTTTCGTGTTAGAGACTTGCCCATGCCGCTGCTTGTTGTCGTGGACACTTCCACAATTGGTGTGAGTGCAGCATCCTCGTCGCCGTCATCGTCGTGCACCTGTGGTCGCAGACTACACAGATTAGGCTCAGATTTGTAGCGAGTGGATTGCTGTACAGGCGTACAGGGATTCGAGTACTCCTCGATCTCCTGCAGACGACGATCATTCCACGCCACAGTTTTCTTCTCAGCCACACTGATCAGTTGCTGTGCAGCCGCTGAGATGACCTTAAGCGGTGTCACACAGCACGTATCGATCTCGTCCAGCTCTGGCACAGAGGCTGGCACAACAGCCAGCTCATGTGATTGCTGGCGACTGACGGGAGCCGAATGGCTGCTAGCACCACAACTACTACTATCCGATGATGAATCTTGAGCAATCTTGAGCGATGTGGATGAAATGGATTTTTGAAGCTGATGTAGTGGGTTAGTGGCAGATGTTGCAGTGATTACTGATGATGGCAGTGGCATCGCTGGCGTGGGACTTTGGAACAGCACGCGCATTTTGGGCGTCTTGGCATGCGACAGATTAGGCGTCTGCTCAAGGACAAAACATGCGGTTAGTTTACAAACACAGACATATATTACAATGTTCAATGAAGAATAAATCTGCAAAGCATTCAAAAAATTCAACCCACCTCTGAGCCAGTCATAGCTTGCAAAGCAGGTGCCCGTTTGGGAGTCCGCGACATGAGACTCTTGTGAAATATATGCTTTTTAATTGAGTCTCCCAAGGATTTGGCACTCCTAGTCGCCTCATTGTTCTTCAGTCGATTCATAACGACCAACTGCAATGGAGTACCTGAATGGTAATGATTATAAAATGGTTAAATCTGAGCGAGGGTGTGTGGGCAGATGGCATACCCTGTCCGTTTTGCTTGTTGAACTGTTTAATAAGTCGACGTTTCTTGGATGATTCCGGTAGACTCTGAATGTGGGCATACAGCTGTGCCAGTTCTGTATCCGTTGTATTGGTATTGGTGGCTGCTGCGGTGGCAGCACGATCTACAAAAGTGTACACTGTGTTGACCGTTGAGATGTCCGAGATAGATTCGTCAAGCGTCTGCTCCGGCGACATTGTTTTCTTGCGTTTACGTTCAAGAAAGTACGCTCGGATATCGGTAGCCAACTTAGCGGGCACGGCAAATATGTCCAAGCTACGAACAATCATGTAAGCAATAATGCTGGACATGCGCTTGGCCGTATAGTGCAACACCTCAGGTGGCAAATTGCGGGGACAGATTAAATGTGGTGTAAATATTGTCGCAAGATTTGCGGCTGTCATTTTGTTACTCTGCTCATGTAACGATACGGAGTGCAGCATTTCAATGATGTGCTGCAATAGTTCGCGATGTTCCTCGGGCAGCAGCAACAGCAGTAGCTGAACCGAGTTCAACAAATGCTGTTGCCTTTCTAATGTGGCCTGAGTCCTTTCTGTCAGATCCTGACACAACGGCGCAATTTGCAGATGGGCTGGATAATGAGCGTCCGTCAGCAATGGCTCCGGCAATTCAGCCAAAAAACTCTTGAAAACTGTTGCGCAATCGTGCGCTGAGAATCCAGCCTGCTCCAGCTCCAGTGGCTTATCCTGTTGTATATGCAGCCGCAGTTCGTTCTGTCGAGAAACGGCTCCCGTTTTACGAAATAGTCCTTCCTGTGTGAGGTCTATAAGAAATTTTACTGTTAATCTGAAGATATATGTGTATTTTACACTTGACTTACTCTTCTCCAACATAAGGAACTCCTTAAGTTCCATGAGATGCATTTGAAAGCCAGCATCAATTTGCTGTTGCAAACAATCTGTAGGACTGTTTCCCACAGATTTGTTGCCTGCGCCAGCACCACATCCAGTGACAGATGCTACACTTGCAGCGTTACCAACATGGCCCAATCTATGTTTCTTGGACAGTCGATTCCATTTCTTGAGTTTACCTTTGTCCTCATATACAATCTCATGGCAGGGTAAATCGAATCTACAATTGGCACAGTTAACACACACAATGACATTCACAATCTCATCCATTCACTTACTCATCGGTGTTCAATTCAAGCTCAAATGAGAGATGCATGCGTACGAGAGATTTATATTTCTCATAATTGCAGGTGCGCATGCGCGTCGCCAACTCGAGGTCATTAAATTCATTGATATTCACGTATTCCATGTCCATTGTTGGATATGATGAGACGTTCTCGCCCAATCGAATGTATATATATATATATATATATATATATATATATATGTGTGTGTGTGTGAATGTACGTTAGCAGCTGCAGCAGCAAAAACAATAAAAACAAAAAGTACAACGAAAAGGGATCGGAAATAACGCACAGGATAACGACAATTGCTAGCGTTGGTCACGACAAGCCATACACTCCAATTGTTGTTCACGAATCACGAAAACTAATTAACTATGCACAATACTTGGCATACTTCACTGAATTTCCCATGTCCGCTGCTTAGCTGCCTAAATTAATTGTCGAAAAAACGCAAGACGCTCTCTACCAACCGCTGTGAATTGAAATGCCAGAGTTGCTACGCTCTGCCAAAACATAAACAGTGTGAATAAACGTCAGAAACAGTTGCATATCAACACACTTGTAAGAATTTGTTTTTTATTTTAATTTCAATTGTAGAACATTCCATATCATTTAAATATATGTATGAATATAGGTAAAAATAAGATTTTGTGAAATCATCAAATTTATTGAATTTTTTTTATTAGGGCATTATCTTTATACCTAGTGTTTACCAACACCGATTGAATTTACCGCTGCCAGACGGTCTGCAAATCTGTTTATTGTGGTGTGTTTTTTGCACAGTTTTCTATTAAAATGGTATTAATAATGCCCATTAGCCCACCTGAGCACGGTCTTTTATATACCGCTAATAATATAAAACTCAAGCTTGGAGACAAGGTGGTAGGCCAAGGCACTATATACATTTCACAAAAGTGAGTGCAAAAATTGTCGGGAATGCTTGAAATGTTTACTAAATTCTTTCTGTTTTCAACACAGCACGCTTTCTTGGCAGCCAGTAGATCTTCAAGAGGGAATTTCGATTGAATGGAAGCAAGTTAGCCTACATGGCATTTCTTCGAATCCCAGGAAATGCATTTACTTTATGTTAGACCGAAAAGTGGAGTGGGAAGGCGTCTATATGGGCCGAAGTCTCGAAATCAATGGTCAGAACAGAGGTGGAGATGAGCCGCAACGAAATGCTATTGTTAATAACGAAGTGGATGAGGGCAACGGGAGTGATGAGCCCGATGATGATGATGATGACGATGATAACTTCGAGGACGCAGTCGACCAGCAACTGGACGATGTAACCGAGTGCTGGTTATTGCCCGACGATATACACACCGTGGACACAATTTACAATGCTATGACCACTTGCCAGGCATTGCACCCAGACTCGGCGGACAGCAACTCAGAGGATAGCGATCCAATGGAGGATGCAGGTGGCATTGGTATGGCTTTCGATGACCAGGACATGGTAGAGGATGCCCTTACGCTTGGCCGGAACGGTGGAGAAGTCGGTGGCATGCAAAATCTTAGCCTTGACGATGATGATGAACGCTTTGAGGACGCGGACGAATAAGGCTGCCAAACCGTGAACAAACTACTCCAAATAACCATTGCATCCATATACATACGTATTTATATTTGAATCTTTTATACAAATTGTAATTCTAAAGTTTACGAATTGTGAACATATTTGATTAGCTTTTGGAATACTATATACTAAACGCTGTAAGCGCTCAAAAATTAAGCGTTCTCCTTCTTGGCCTGCTGGTGTATTTTTATCTCTTCTTCAAGCGCTTCTTCACTCACGGGAGCTGCTAACTGAAAGATGATCATGCATTTAATAGTATTTATGCAAATGCCTTTTTATGCATTAAAATCTTACCGCGTCGGCTACTTCCAGCATGATCATTGCCTGTTGGTATCCATCGCCTTTTGAAGGCACTTTATCGTAGTTCCAGTAAGTAAACTCTTGAAAGGTACCGGTAAGTCTCAGTTGACGTTCTGTTAAGTGTGGGTCAGTCTCCTGTAGGACTACTCCTTTGTATCCCTTGGGTAATGGCTGTCGCTTCCCAAGCAGAGGATAGCCTCTCAGTGCATTTGTCAGCACGCCGTTACCGTAATCAGGAGCTTCGCGCGTATAATTGTTAAAATATTTATCTACATCACTACACTCTCCGTCACCAACAATTTTGGCTGGTAAATAGTGCAACTGCATTGGTCGTTTATTGTCCACTTGTCTAACATCAAAATCCAAAGTAATTGACATTATGTTTGGCCAAAAATTAAACTGAGCACTAATACCAATAAAAACAACAGAACACAAACAAACACCGCCAAAATGTTTAGTGCTCTACAACGATAAATAATCGGTATCTGGACAACAGTGTAGAAAAATTTTGTTTACCAGCACTGCGTTTCGGAAACCAACAATAAAAATGGCGTTTCTCGTCGAACAAGAACTGATTTCTGCGCGATATTAGCATTAGTTAGTAATAAACATAATTGAAGCGTAGGGAATGCAACATAAGTGACGATAAATAATGTAGTTAAGCAAACTGAAATCAAATCAATTGTTGCAAAATCGAACGGTACGCGTAGCTAACTTGCTTAATCCGTATTCAGTCGTCGTCGTTGTTCATAGTTCCATTCGCTCTCTCGTCGTCTCTCTGTAAGTATAAAACGAGAGCAGTGCGTAAAAACGAAAGAATATATTTGTTGCAAATGTTGATGATGAATACGTAGTGCACAGTTCATTATTCCATATGTGAAAACACGCATACAATGTATATGAGTATGTAAATTTAATAATAACTAACAAGTGTGTGGTTGCCCTGCCTTTATTTTATTGCAAATTCTGTGGCACAGACACACACACACCAATACCGACATATTCAAAATAGTATGCACCCATACAAAGGCAGGAAACAAATTAAAGTTAATTAAACAACTGCTCAAATACATATTGACGGTTATACATACATATGTACATAATTTAATATAATTTATGAAATAATAAAAGTTTGTACTCGGTAAATTGCCTGTGCGCTGCCTGCAACGTGCGTCGTCGTGCCCTGTGTTTATGTGTGCATGCAAATATGTGTGTGTGTGTGTCAGAGTGTTTGTGTGCGACATGTGCGTGTGAAATTGTTTTAAGGCAACAGCAGTAACAACAGCAACTGCAACAACTACAACAACCACATAAGCAAAACAATTTCGGGTGAGTTGTGAGCTACCTGCCAAAGCTGTTTTATATTTTTTCTCTTTCTATCCGTGTCTCGTATGCTCGCCGGCAGTTTGCACGCCCTGCTCTACACTGGCACACACACACACTTACACACATACCCTAATACTTACGCACTCCATTCATTTTTAGAGCTCAGTGAACCACCTACACAGTTACATGTGCTTATCTTAACGAACGAACGGACGAACGAACGTTTTAGTTATCAAAATGTGTGTGTTAATAAAGCAATTCGTATAAATTCAATTATAAAACTCATAAATAATCAGTTTTGTCGCTTTTCATTGCAGTGTGCACATTTGCAGCGCCAACCAAACAATCCATGAATTATATATATTTCTCTGTACAAACAATGACACACAACTGCAGCAGCAACAACAACATTAACGGCAAAACTCAAGGCTACAACTACAGCAACAACAAATACAGCAACAACAACAACAACAGCAGCAGCAGCACCTGCGGCCGAAACAGCAAGAACTGAGATACATTTCATTCTACTTTGTTTCTCTCTGGTATTTCTCTACCTCCCTCCTGCACCTGCTTCGACTTCAATTTATTTATGCTGCCAGCAAACAACAATAACAATGTAATGCCCTAAAATGATCAAAACAATTGTCAGACTGATCAATTGCTTTGTAATATATAAATAACAATAGTTTAACTATATGTTTTTTATGCTACCTACATTAAAACTATATAAATACAACCAAAATTAAAAGTCTGAAATTATGAATAAATTGGATTATCCACGTCGCAATGGTACACACAAAGTTCGAATAACGCGTAAGTTGATTATTGATTCATTTCATTTTGAGCAATTCTTATTAATTTATGGTTTATTCCCTTTTGCAGTATTGTGTGCAAGAAACTTGGCGCGCAAGGATTTATTTCGTAAGTGTTAATTGTTAACTCATTCATTAATTGTTAAATCTTAATGCAATTGGAGGGTTAATACACCGAGACACTTTAAATTTGATCTAAATTCGTATATAAACAAATGATCATTTTGCCAAATTTATCGCCCACTTCTCAGGAACATAAACCATTTGCGGAATTTTGGTCGGAGTATTTTCAGCGCTACGTGCAATATGGCTTGGCATGTATATAGCTATATTTAGCACTTCCTTTTGTCTACTTTCATTTTTAAACAAATCCACAAACTGAAACCCCTCCCCTGACCATATTATTACGGTTGCCAACAGCCGAGTTGTGGTTATAGTTTTTCTTTTTTTGTTTACACATAACAAAAATGATTATTACTAATTTGCTTTCATTGTAGCTACAACTCATTCGCACACTTGCACACTGACACACACACACACACGCACACTCGCATCTGTGTATTATTATTATTATTATTTTCTATTTTTTCCTATTTTTCTTCTCGTTCATTTTTTATACATCGCTGCACTTAAATCACGCGGCCAACCGTCGACGGCGTCCGCATTGACTAATGCTGTCTTTAATTATATACTATATATGTCTGAAACTATATATATGTATAGTTGGATATAGGTTTCATTCCGAAATACGCGACAGGTGTTCGTGAGGGGGTCCAAAGAAGGAGTTGCTTTCGATATCGTCGATTTCCAGGTCCAATGAAATGGCGTATTAATGTTAATGTATAATTAACAACGGCATGCCAAATAGCTATTGCCAGACAAACAGATTCGCTGTCTCTTTGTAATTGCCTTTCCCTCCTTCTATCCTATTTAGCAGTAGAGTTCCAAATCGAAGCCGACTTCGATGCAATTGTCACAGGTGAATATTTTATGCCCATGCAAATAAGTTGAAGGCAACAAGTTGTTCGCTAGACGTTTATCGGTTCGCTGATTAGATTCGTTCTACGACTATATAAGCGTATATAGGTAGACGTATGGATGTGTACTCGTATTGCGAGCACAGAAACTATGAAAAATCGTTGGGAAAAACCGCAGTTAACTAAATGGGTACAAATATGTGTGGGGCTTGACGCCACTATCAATTTGCCGTCTGATATATGTGAACATATAAATAGATATTACGAGAGAGGGATTTATGATGTATGACTAAGTTTCCGGACAACAGCTAATTTGATCCTAAGCCTGGGATGTCACATTATTTGTGTTAAACTTCTTTTATAGACAAGCAAATCACACTCAGCATTGCCTTTGTTGTCATTGTTAGAAGCTAAAGGGAAAAGAAATCAATTCGAATTGCAGAATATATATAAAAAGCCCAACAATGAATACTTTGCCGATGCGTCATCAGCTGCCGTTCAGTTATAGAAAATCATTCGCATTGCCTTATATGCATAGTGTGCTGGGACATCCACTGAAATCGCGAGAAAATATTAAATCCATCGATAAGGAGGATAAAAAAAATGAACAGGAAGAGGAATTAATCGAGAGGCGCAAGAAGATTGGCGAAAGTAGGAAATTGACATTGGTTTCCGCATTGTTTGGCGGATACGCAAGGGACACTAAAGTGAGGCAGGTTGGGAAAGTGAGAAACTTTTCGCTTATAACGCTGCCAGCATATGGGCCACAGGTTATGGCCATGTCCACTACGGCCAATGACGATAAGGATACGAATAAAGACAAACCCAAGGCAAGCAAGGCGAAAGAGTCGTCGAAGGATGCATCTAGAAAAGACGCTCTTAGGCCAAACTATTGTTCAGATAAAATGCCTTCGATGAATTCAATGTCAAGGCCGGAGGTGTCTGCGCTGAGGAAACAACGAATGCTTGCCTTGGTTGAGAAGAAAAAGGGTGAGCGGATAACCAAAGAACCCAAGAGGGTTGAAGAAGTAGTTAAATACAAGGAGTACACGAAATTTCCAGTTGCCACTCATAGAGAGGATCCAACGAAATTCCCCTTGAACGAGAGATTACTCGAGACTGAAGACAGCAAAGTAGCTGAAGTTCTCGAGAAAGCAAAGAAAGCTGCTTCCAAGTTCAAATTTTACACGGATCTTGTCGAGAGAAGGGACCCAGACGACAAAGCCGAGGATAAATCATCCGCCTCTGGGACTAAGTCGTCACCCGGCGCAGAAACTGTTATTAAACCTCTAGGTTCAAAGTCTTTTTCCACATCCGCTAAGTCCACACCACCTCCACCACCAGCCGCGCCGATTGCACCTCCTGGCACACCGCCAACGCAGACGAAAACCACCTTTGGCCCATTGGCGGATGCAGATCGAATATTCACAAATCTCTATGGACGCCACGACTGGCGACTGAAAGAGGCGATGAAGCGGGGAGATTGGTACAAAACCCGAGAGATAGTGGAGAAGGGTTCCCCGTGGATAATCAACGAGATCAAAACATCTGGATTACGTGGTCGCGGTGGTGCTGGTTTCCCGAGTGGCCTCAAATGGTCATTTATGAACAAACCACCCGATGGACGACCCAAGTTTCTGCTCGTCAATGCAGACGAGGGCGAGCCGGGCACTTGCAAGGATCGTGAGATACTTCGCCATGATCCACATAAACTAATTGAGGGTTGTCTCATTGCCGGATGCGCCATGGGCGCGAACACTGGCTACGTTTATATTCGTGGCGAGTTCTTTAATGAGGCTTGTAATTTGCAGTACGCCATCATGGAGGCCTACAAGGCTGGTTATCTGGGCAAGAATGCCTGTGGCTCCGGCTATGATTTTGATCTCTATGTGCAACGTGGCGCCGGGGCATATGTGTGCGGGGAGGAGACGTCGCTCATTGAATCCCTGGAAGGCAAGGCTGGCAAGCCACGGAATAAGCCACCTTTTCCGGCGGACATCGGTGTCTTCGGCTGCCCCTCGACGGTTACCAATGTGGAGACGGTTGCTGTGGCGCCCACAATTTGCAGACGCGGCGGCAAATGGTTCGCCAGCTTTGGACGCACTCGCAACTCGGGGACGAAGCTGTTCAACATATCGGGGCATGTCAATAAGCCCTGCACCTTTGAGGAGGAGATGTCGATGTCCACGCGTGAACTAATTGAACGGCATGCGGGCGGCGTTACCGGAGGCTGGGCTAATCTGCTGGCCATCATACCAGGCGGCTCTTCCACACCCTGCATACCCCAAAAGGTTGCTGAGACCTCCATACATGACTACGATGGATTGATGGCTGTGCAATCCTCTTTGGGCACCGGAGCCATGATTGTGATGAGCAAGGATACCGACATTATCAAGGCAATCGCACGCCTCTCAGCGTTCTACAAGCATGAGAGCTGTGGCCAGTGTACTCCATGCCGTGAGGGCCTTCACTGGGTGAACCTCATCATGCAGAGATTCGTCACTGGACGGGCACAACCCGGCGAGATTGACATGCTCTGGGAGATAACCAAGCAAATTGAGGGACACACCATTTGTGCACTGGGTGATGGCGCCGCTTGGCCACCACAGGGACTCATCCGTCACTTTCGACCGCTCATCGAGGAGCGCATGCGAGATCGTGCCGCTTGCGACAAAGCTGAAGCTGAAGCCAAGGCTAAGGAGGTCACAAAGTCCCCATAAATGTCGAATATAAACATTATTGGCAATAAAAATAAGCAGAGCGGGGCAAATACCCTTTAAGCGGCATCATATTTTCATGCAACAACGACTTCCTGCAGTTGCCACCGCGTGAAAGTGCAGGCAACTCTTAATTGTGGCACGTAGCGTTAATGAGGTTGAACTTGTGGTTGGGGAAATCGATTGAAAGTGAAGTTAACAAATGTAAGGGTATATGCTAGTCGATCACATCTCTTCTTTGTAGAAAATCTAAGAATCTACGCCAGTCCACCTTCTGCTAATGAATATTTATATTTATTAATCATGAAGCTGATAATACACATTCATTTTGTGTAATAGGGTATGCTCCAGTCGATCATTCCGTTCACAGAATATCATTTACTTTTTGCTTTTATTGTTGCTGTTTTACTTTTGTGTTCTTTGGAGCATAAAATCAATCAACAGCTGCTGTTGTCGTCCACGGCTCAAGTTACCCGCACACACACGCATACACACACACACGCACGCACGCACACTCAGACACAAGCAGACATGCAGAGTAAGAGATACAGGTACAGATAGCTGTACAGGTAAAGTGCAAGCAGGAGATTGAACGCACAGCTTAAAGTAGACTGAGAACAGCCTTGAGGGCAAATTGAGTTGAGCTGAGTCAGCAGCTGTTAACACAGCCATTATAATGTCCAGATGCAGCGGGAGTAGGCAACATCATGCGACTTGTGGCCCCTTGAATGACACTTGACCTCCATTGAATGTTGCGGGTCAGAAGCGGCGAGTAAATTAATTGTTTGGATGTTCTGATTTAATTGAAACTTATTCAGCATCATTTATAAACTAGATCAATTGAATAGATGATGCACACACACTTGTGTGTATGTGCGTGTGTGTGTGTGCGTGTGTGTGGCATCTTCATCTGCCGTAGGGATTGAATGGCGGGGTTCCAGGAAAGTTGGGACGTGGCTGATTCGACTGTGGGCGGCTGTTGAAGCGTCTCGCGTCGAAGGGCGTGGCACTCGTCGCTGTGGCACACAGAGCGATTAGGGCAAGAGCCAACCAGGCGAAGAAGCTGCTGAAGCGGATGACAGACATGACTGAAGTGGTTTACGATTGTGCCAAATTGTGCTGCAGGTGGCTTATATATGGACCAGATCGTCTGTTGCTGATTAGCCCACCCGATAGTGTTTTGAGAAGTGAGAAGGGGAATTACAAGACTAAGGGATTCACAACCAATTGATAACCCAGTGACGTCATTGTCGTTGTTGTGATGAACTCGCTGAGGCTGCTTTCTGCTGTTGTTGATATGGCGATTTGCTCTTGTGGTTGTTGCTGCTCCAAGTAGGCTCTCGTATCGATAGCCAAGCGATTAGGGAAGCCAGGACGTGGATGTGGCTGATAGCAGCAGTTGGGAGGCGGCACAACGAGTAGAAGTAGAAGTAGAAGTCGAAGTCGAAGTAAACACGACATCACGTTGCTACTGACAACAATTGACACTCGTTAACAAATTAAACAAATTGTTAATTGAACTATTTTGATAAATTACTAACAAGTACAATTAGCAATTAGTTGACTGTCTTCGCAAATCTGTTGTTGTTGCACGTAGATAGCAATGTTAACTAAATCTAGAATGATGGAAACATTATTTAATATCAGATATTATTTGGCCAATTTGAATATTCATCTGAGCAACAATTGTCAACATGCAACTGTAATAAACCTATAATTAGACTACTTAAATTTAATGTTTCTATATTTGCAGGTTTGCCCGATCCGTTTGCCAAGGTGCAGGTGGATGGCACCGGTCAGGTGTACTCGACGGAGATAAGCAAATCCTCGCTAGATCCCAAATGGAATGCACACTACGATCTGTTTCTGGGACGTGGCGATTCAATAACCATAACGGTGTGGAATCAGCGCAAGATTCACAAAGGCAGCGGCTTTCTGGGCTGCGTGCGAATTCCCGCCCTGACCATACAAAGCCTCAAGGGTGCGGGCTGTAAGTGAGATGCCCTAAATTCCAAACGAACTCATGCTAATCCCATTCCTATTAACTTCACAGTTCAGCGACTGGATTTGGGCAAACTCTCGCCAGACGACGATGAGTTGGTGCGCGGCCAGATCATAATATCGCTGCTGCCCAAAGATGGACCATGCAGCGGCAATCCATTGGCCATTGTGGGACCCAGCGGGGATGTGCGCGGTCCCTCGGAGGAGGATTCGGCAGAGGACAACCTGCCAGAGGGCTGGGAGGAGCGTCGTACGGACAACGGGCGCATTTACTATGTGAATCACGCTACCAAATCGACGCAGTGGGATCGACCCAGAGCTTCGGCGACGACAGCGGGCACAAAGTCGCCGCAGCAACGACAACAAAACAATGGCAACAACATTGACAGGCAACAACCAGCGGGTCCAACGCGTTCAACGACTTGCACGAATCTGCTCAATGGCCATAGCAATCGTCAGGGAACACGTGAAGCGACAGACGAGCGACGCCACTCAACCGAAATACTGTCCAGCGTGGGCGTTGGTGTGGGCGTGGTCGCTGGTGGCAAGGAGAACACCAGCCCCACATCAGGCACAACGGCTGCGAAGACAACGACACCGGGCAAGAAACTGACGTCGAATCGTGCTAACAATGCGGCGCTGGAACCTACAACTCCCAACAACAGCAGCAGCAGCAGCAGCAGTAACAACAGCAGTGTCAATAACACAACAGCAACAGCAGCGACAACAACAGCAGCAACAACGACGGCGACTGGTCGCCTGCACAGCAGCAGTAGCAACAATGACAATCATCTGAAAACGCCAAAGCATCAAACATCCTCGTCAATGAATGGACACACGTCTAGCGAGGCGACGCCTACTTCGCCCACTGGGCAACAAAACTATGTCAATGGCAATGCACAAAGTGGCCAAGCAGCGCAGCCCCAGCAGGCCAACAACGGCTGGCCAGCAGAGGATGCCACCACAACACCGGCAACAACGCCGCCAAGGCAAAGTCCCACAACTGCGACAGTGACAACGCCTTCGACACCCGTGTCTCCCACAACGAACAGCCACAGCAACAGCAATGTCAATGTCAATGTCAATGGCAATAGCAATGGCAACGGCAATGTGCATAGTCCTAATGCCAACAGTCAGCCCGTTGCCAGATCAGAACGGATACCCGCAACGGCAGCGACAACGGCAACACAGCGTTCCCAGCGTCGCAGCTCGCGCCAGGCTGTGGAGGAGGTTGCGTCGCGTCGACGTTCTTCTCGTGGCACACGCAATGCTGCTGGCGGTGCAGGTGGAGCGAGCGCTGGTGGCGGACTGCGTTATGTGTCTGCGGCGATAGCAGCGGCCAATCAGGCGGCGCGTCCATTCTTAGATCTGCCGCCGGGCTACGAAATGCGTACCACACAACAGGGTCAGGTGTATTTCTATCACATACCCACTGGTGTCTCCACATGGCATGATCCGCGCATACCTCGTGACTTTGACACGCAGCATCTGACGCTTGACGCGATTGGACCGCTGCCCAGCGGCTGGGAGCAGCGTAAGACGGCCTCGGGGCGTGTCTACTTTGTGGATCACAACAATCGCACAACACAATTCACAGATCCACGTCTCAGCGGCAGCATACTGCAAATGATTCGACGTGGCGGAAGTGTGCCTCCAGCGACACCAAATACAGCGCCCGCTGCTGCCACAGCTGCCCCAGCAGCAGCTCCTACAACAACAGCAGCCGCACCACCTCCACCGGCGACAACAGCACCTCCAGCCGCGCCCAACTCTAGTGGAACAACGTCAACGGCGACGACACCACATCGCAGTGCGGCACAGCACATTGTGGTGCCGGATCTGCCGCAGGGGTTGCTCGAGGGCGCGGATCTGTTGCCAAAGTATCGTCGGGATTTAGTGGGCAAAATGCGGGCGCTACGCTCGGAGCTGCAGACGATGCAACCGCAGTCCGGACATTGTCGACTGGAGGTGTCGCGCAACGAGATATTCGAGGAGAGCTACAGACTGATTATGAAGATGCGCGCCAAGGATATGCGCAAGCGGCTCATGGTCAAGTTCAAGGGTGAGGAAGGTCTGGATTATGGTGGAGTGGCCCGGGAATGGCTGCATCTGCTCTCCCGTGAGATGCTCAATCCGCAGTACGGCCTATTCCAATACAGTCGCGATGATCACTATACGCTGCAAATCAATCCTGACTCTGGTGTCAATCCTGATCATTTGTCCTACTTCCATTTCGTGGGACGCACGCTGGGCATTGCCGTATTCCATGGCCATTGTCTCGATGGTGGATTCACCACACCCTTCTACAAACAACTGCTGAACAAACCCATCACACTGGGTGACATTGAGGGCGTGGATCCTGAGCTGCATCGAAGCCTCACTTGGATGCTGTAAGTGCATAGAACATTCGAAATTATCATTGTTATTCCTAACTCCTGTTCATCTTACAGAGAGAGCAACATCAGCGGGATCATCGAGTCCACATTCAGCGTGGAAAACAACAGCTTTGGCGCTCTGGTGGTGCATGAACTAAAGCCTGGCGGTGCATCAATTGCCGTCACCGAGGAGAACAAGCGGGAGTATGTGAAGCTCTATGTTAACTATCGTTTCATGCGAGGCATAGAGCAACAGTTCCTGGCACTGCAAAAGGGTGAGTTGTCAGTCCATCAAGTGTTAAATATGAAATGCTTACATGCTTACTTTTTCTCCTGTCAGGCTTCTGTGAGCTGATTCCCAGCCATCTGTTGCGGCCCTTTGATGAGCGCGAATTGGAATTGGTCATTGGTGGCATCTCCAGCATCGATGTCAATGATTGGCGCAACAATACGAGACTGAAGCATTGCACCAACGAAACTACGCAAGTCCTGTGGTTCTGGCAGGTAAGTTGAGTTTCCAATGGGAAATGTGTTGTGCGAATTATGAATTCTCTGGAGAACATGTTCACTTGTTCAGTCAACTGGTCATTCTTACTGCTCACTTGCTCACTCAAGTCGCTCAGTTGTTCACTTTCATTGGCCAGCTGCTCACCGAACTACTCAGTTCTTAAGAGTTGAGCTGCAGTGTTTTGGCTGTAAATATATATATTTCAATATGAATGGTTAGTAGTGGTTGGGAGCACTTTGGCTCAAATTAAAAGTACATTTTCGCTTAAATAGCAATAAATCTAATAATTCAAGAGGAAGTTCTTATGATCGAATCCTTTGAAAAATAAAAAAGCGCAATGAAGAGCAAGAACGCAAATTGAGCTAAAAGAACAGAAAAGAGGAACAAGCGAGCAAAAGTGAGCAAGTGTTCAAAAATATGAACTGAAGATTCATTTGAACATTTTAATGAGAAAATCAACACAAGCTATATTTCTATTGTAGTTAAAATCTAATTTCTCTTTTTATACCAGGTGGTTGAGTCATACAGCTCTGAGATGCGAGCACGTTTGCTGCAATTTGTGACGGGATCGTCGCGGGTGCCCCTGCAAGGTTTTCGTGCATTGCAAGGATCTACGGGAGCTGTTGGGCCACGTCTGTTTACCATACACCTTACCGCGGATGTGCCAACACAAAATTTGCCCAAGGCACACACCTGTTTCAATCGCATCGACTTGCCGCCCTACGAAAACTATCAGCTGCTCTGTGACAAGCTGACGCAGGCCGTGGAGGAGACCTGTGGCTTTGCTGTGGAATAGTTACAACGCACACACACATACACACTAATACACACCCCCGCATTCTTACGCATACACATACATATACATATGCATTATATCATATATAGACAAAAGCGATTTGAAATCAAAATTATATTGGCCTGGGCCTTTGAAGTTCGAACCATTTGCATTGGAATTTGTCTGTTGAATTATGCTCGGCAATACTGTTTATTCTTTTGCTGCGCCTTTTGCAGTTAAAACAAAATAAAATGATAGTACACACAGACTTATTACGTACATATTTATGTGTTGCTTTAAGGCAACAGCAGTTCTTATACATAGTTACCAAGTGCATATACAACCCAACGTAAATACGTTACGTGTATACATATATCTACTTGTATTTTGCTGTCTACCCTTGGCCTTTGTTTGTTTACGTCGTGTTATGAATTGTAGTTTTAAATATTAAAACCCATATACACATTATAAATTTACATACATCTATATATATATTAATAAATATATATATATATACATATATCATAGTTGATAATTAGGCCTAATAAATAAAAAAAGAGAAAGGAAAGAAAAACAAACAACCATCAATAACAAATTTTCAAATTGTAGGCATTGAACCGGCAATTTTGTACTTTTGTTTAGTTTTTATTGCATTTTTTATGTTTATTAATTATATTTTGTACATTTATAAATGAATCAACCAACTCACTGATAAGTTTTTAATTATTGTTAAAATTGTCCTTAAATACACGTACACACACACACTCACACACACACAAATATATATATATATGAACATTCATTGTATATTCGATAAGTATATAATCAAATTAATTGCCCACACCCAAAAAAAGCGAAAACAATTAAAAGAAATCACGTAAATGCTTGAAAAATTACTCAATTATTATACTTAGTTATTTTTTTAAATTTTTAAATAAATGAGAATTATTTAATTTGCATTCGATAAACATTTTTTTTGTTGCTGGTTCGTCCTGACCACATTATTATTATTTATGCCAAATCAATTGCGGAACAAATTGCACACATTTTCTACTTACATTACATTCATAGTAGGAACTCACGTCATAACATTGATATTGAAACGAATTGGACAAATTTCTAGAAAGTGATATTAGTGAAAATTTTTAAATGTCTTTGAATTAAATTGTGACAATTGGTAGTTATCTAAGAGAGAACCCCTCGGACATGTTTTTCAAATTTATATACCATTGATTTTATGAGATTGACAAAATATAATAAAGTAAAATAAGAATAGCATAGCCCCAACAAAAAAATAACAAAATACAACACAAATCGAACGTTAACTTTTTAGCTTTAGAGAGCTCTAGGGTGTGAAATCCAATTGAATTTGAAATTAAGCAGAAATCCTGCTTAGTAATTGACAAAGGATTAATAAAGGATTATAAAATATGTAAAGAATATTTAAACAATGTGTTTTATTCGACGAATATTATATTTAAAATGCACATTTGCTGGGAGGGAAATGAATACGTTGAAAAGCTTGAAACGTGTGGGATGAAAATATGACTTAGACACAGGTCGAACAACAGCCGAAATAGCTCAGTTGGGAGAGCGTTAGACTGAAGATCTAAAGGTCCCCGGTTCAATCCCGGGTTTCGGCAACTGCTAACTTTTTTATTTTTTTTACCTTTTTATTTTTGTAAATTGAATTACATTTTTTTCAACTAATTCTTGCTATTAAATTGTTATTTTTAACGACATCTTTATTGTTTCACACTAATTAAAATTATTTTGTAAATTATACTTTCCTTTGTCTCAAGTAAGGCATTGGTGCAACATAACACAACTGCCGAAATAGCTCAGTTGGGAGAGCGTTAGACTGAAGATCTAAAGGTCCCCGGTTCAATCCCGGGTTTCGGCAATTAACAACTTTTTTTATTTCTATTTTTATTTTTTTAACCTATTTTTTTATTACTATCTGTAATCTTATTGAGCTGTGCGTAGCAGCACACAATCATTAAATTTTGGACTGACAGGAGATTAATTTCTTCTTATCAGTCGGAAGCAACATTTTTATTTTTTGTTGTGCAAACGCTATTTATTTAGTATTGGTTAATGCAGCAAAATTTGAAACATTTGTAGCAGAGACATAAACCATTTGCTGTGAGGTTCCTGATGTGGGCAGTTTGGTTGCTACATACCAACTGCCGAAATAGCTCAGTTGGGAGAGCGTTAGACTGAAGATCTAAAGGTCCCCGGTTCAATCCCGGGTTTCGGCAATGAAAATCTTTTTTGTTCTTTTTTTTTTTTAATAAAAAGACAATTTAAATATTGTTTTTGTTATTATTTTATTCATTGTCTAGACACTAGATATAGACATTGGTAAGTATAGTGCTGTTTTAAGCCGCCATTAATTAAATTATTCAAAATGTCTACAATATAAATACAAACTAATATTAACTAAAGGTGCATGACTATTTACTTTCTGGGAGAACCACACTGATCCTCCCAATTTCCATATACACACAATACATACGTAGAATAATCATTTGAATAGATTTAGTAAAGAACAGAGATATGGAAGAAGATAGCAGGGGATAATTGTAAAAGTATGCTTGCATAAATAGTTTTGATATACCTGCCTTATACTTGTATATAAGCACATATATATGCATATATATATATGTTACTGAGCAACAGTTTAATTAACTGATACGTAAAAACTTTTGCAACACAATCGATTGCCAGTTACTAAAGCTAGAACATGATAAGTCTGTGGAGCGGACTAGAAGTCCGGATCATAATCCCGCGCATAACGCGTCCGACTCGCGTGGTTGTTGTAGCTGTACATCTGGTGGGCATCGGCGAAGGCATCGGGATATTGATGGCCGTGGCCATATCCCTGCTGCTGTTGATGGCCGGAGTATGGTTGATGCTGATGCTGCTGGTGTTGATGATGATGGCCAAGATGGGGCCGCTTCAAGGAGTCGCCCTTCTGCGAGTACGCCGGCTGTTGGTCATAGAAATAATCGCTGCTGTTGTGCGGATGGCGAGTAGATCTCCAGCTGTCATAGATGTTGGAGCTGTTGCTGCCGTGCATGGAGTTGGTGAAGCGCTGCAAGATAAATTTATAGTAAGAAATGTTGATCCACTGCTTGCTTGTGTGACTGCACTGCTTGAGTATGTAAAAGTGATACTAAGAATGCACTGCTTGTGTGCTAACTCTTACACTTATCAGCGAGAATGCACTGCTTACCTTTGGCTTGATGGGCTGCTTGGTGTCATTCCAAGGATCGTCAATGTTGTAGAAGTCATCTACGCCGTAGTTGTCAGCACCTCCCATGTGATTGACCTTCAGCTCGTTCAGCATGTCATTGGTCAGTGGAATGGGCGTCTTCTTGGCCCGCTTCTGTCGATTAAGCAGCTGCAACGAGAAGTCGTAATAATGCCTAGAGTGTCGAGTCGAGAGGTGTGAAAGACCCTCAAGGACTTACCACTGTGACACCAAAGATGACGACAAAGACGAGCGAGCCGACACCAATGACAATCACGACAATGGCCCACTGGGGAATGGGCAGATCGTCCTCAGTGTTGTCCACATTGGTGTGCAGATTTTTGGCAATAACTGTGGAGGCGGAATAATTAGGAGCATTCATTGAAGGATCTGTGTGTAATCGCTTGGTCGGCGTACTCATACTCACCACTGAACTCGGTGGCCACCGGATCGATGATAAACTTGCCCATCTGATAGCTGGCCTTGACTAAGTGCTCCTCGTGGGGACTGGACACGCTGTCCGTCTCATTCTCCTGGGCATCCTTGTCGGGCAGCATGGACATTGTGCTGGGCTTGGTGAGAGCGTCGTGGAAGAGCTGCTTAATCTCCAGGGTGTCCACATCCTCGGTGATGTTGGCCAGCTCCACATAATAGTCAACCAAGACGCTGCCCTCGCTGAAGCTATCGATGCGCACCTTCTTATACCATTTGCTCAGTTGGTTGGCATTGGAGTACACCTCGTTCAGCTGGAAAAGAAGAGTAGGTAAAGATGAAGGGGACGGGGCGTTATAGAGGAGCAGCTGAAGTAACTCACCTGTGCCTCCAGCTCGTGTGCCAGATTCTTCCACTCGAGAGTGTTGTGATCGAGGAGCTCTGGTTTCCAGGCCACGCCCTCGATTATCCTGATGGTCGCCTCGAGATCACAGTCAGCGGTGCAGTGTCCTGGCTTGGTGGGTCTTGGTGTGGTTGTGCTTGTGGTTGTGCTTGTTGTTGTGCTTGTCGTTGTTGTTGTTGTTGTGCTGCCCAGGGCTGTCAAGAGGTCCTCGAAGTTGATTGTCTCCGCATTCAGCTTCTCAATGGACAGCGGCGTCGTCGGAGGAGTTGGCCAGCCTGTGAACTCGGTGGTTGCTCGCATCGGGGGACCCTTTCTGATCACAAGTGATGGTGATGAGGACGCTGCTCCATCGAGTGGTGCCCCTTCGAGTGGGGTGTGTGGTGTGGTCAGGCGATGGGAGCCCAGACGCTTGTGGAATCCCTTGGGAAAGACGACCTTCAGGCCGCCCGTTGCCTCCGTTGAGCTGAGCGTTGGAGCAGCTGAAGCAACTGTTGTCGTGGTTGACTTATTTGACTTGACTTCGTCCAAGGGTTTCTCCAAGGCATTCGACTTGCCGGTCATCTCCTGGGGCTGCTTCGGCAGTTTCCCTGGCTGCTTGTAGCCAGGAGGGAGGAAACTGCTGAGATCATCGAAGGGTACGGCAACAGGAGGAGATCTCTGTGTGGTCGATGAACTGAAGTTCGCTGGGAGGAACTTGGAGATGTCATCGATCAAGGAAATCTCCGGCTTCGACGTGCTCGCGTTCAGCTTGTAGTCCTTGGGCAGCAAGGCAGCCAGGCTGTCATCGAACTGGGCCACCTTGAAGAGACTTTCCAGCGCCGGACTCTTCGTTGTTGCTGTTGTCGTTGTCGATGACGTTGCTGTGGTTGTTGTGGTTGTGGTTGTGGTTGTCCTCGGCGGCTTGTAGCCCTTGGGAAGGAGACCTGCCAAGCCAATGTCCTGCATGGCAACCACGTTGTTCTTGAAGGAGCGACTGATGGTGGAGTTTCTGGCTGGTTTCCTGCTCTGGTCCTCGCCCGGTGCCTCCGTTGTTGTTGTTGTGGTAATCTTACGATTCTTGTAGCTGGACTTGGGCTTGAATCCCACAGGCAGCAGACTGGCCAGCTCATCCATTTCGGATTCGTCCAGGTGCTGCACCTTCAGTCTGATTCCGCTGGTCGTCGTGCTGGAGGCAGCTGTGGTGCGTGGCTGGAACTTGCGAATGTTTGGCTGGAATCTGTTGCTGCCCGTTGACATGCTGGACGGGGAGGATGCGGTGGACATGGTTGGAATGATTGTGGAGGAAGTGGTGGCATCCATGTGATTGATGATGGCATACTTGCCGGAGAGAACTCCGCTCGAGAGCTCCGACTGCACGCGATCCAGCTTGTCAATGATGCTCTCTGTGGAGGCGCCTTGAGCTGGCAAGGATCGCTCCGTGGTGGGGCTGTAGCTGGAGCTGGACATGATCGTTCCTGTGCTGGACTCCTCACTGCTCTCGGTCAGCTCGGACTGCTGCTTCACCTGCTGCTGCTGCTGCTGCTGCTTGGAGTGCACCTTCCTCTCCAGCTCCGACAGCGTCTGCTTTGTCTCCTCCTGCTCGATGGCCGGGAAGGGCAGGAAGCGTGCTCCGTTGATGCTACGACTTGTCTGAATGGAAGCCACAACCACGTAGCTCTCAGTTGCATTCGCCACATGCTCATTGGGCAGCGGAGTTGTCTCCACGCTCGTTGGCTCCGTGTGCTCCTCCTCCTTCCCCTGTGGTGCTGCCTGACTGTCCGACGGGGTGGAGGCAAAGCTACTGGGAGTTACAGCTGCCGGGTAAGCAGTGGAGCCGTTGACTACGCTCTTTGTGGTCACCACAGAGATGATCTCACGGCCTTCCTCAAACTTGTGCTCTCGACTTGGCGTCGACTCACTCTCCGACTCGGTGGTGGCATCATTGTGATGATCTTCCTGCTCGCTCTGCTCCTCCTGCTCTCCTTGCTCTCTCTCATCTTCCTCGTCGAACTCCTCGTATTCCTCATCACCTTCAATAAGAGTTTCGTCAGATTATCTTCAATAATCAAACTTCAATCTTCAATCTTCTTACCCTCTTCACCCTCCTCCTCATCATCGTACTCCGACTCTTCTTCCTGCCGTGACGTCGTCTTGATCTCCTTTTGGGTCTCCGGTGTCTCCTGTGTCTGCTGCTTCCTTGTTGTGCTCTGTGCTGTGGTGCTTACGCTTTCTTCTGGCATCTCTGTAGTCTCTGCATCCGTGGTGTACTTATCTTTGTCGGTCTGCTTCTCTGTCTGCTCCCCTGACTGCTTCTCCTGCTCCTCCTCCTTCTCTGTCTGCTTCTCCTGCTCCTCTGTCTGCTTCTCATGCTCCTCCTCCTTCTCTGTCTGCTTCTCCTGCTCCTCCTCCTTCTCTGTCTGCTTCTCCTTCTCCCCCTCCTCGACATACTCGTATTCATGCCCAACACCCGGAAGCGTTGTCTCCTCTGCAAAGTCGCTGCTGTCCGAGGAGTCCGTCTGGCTTTCCTCTGTGCTTGTGCTGCTTGTGGATCTGTCTAGATCAGGGTCGTCTTCATTGCTGGTCACCATGTCCAGTGTCTCGGAGGAGTACTCCTGTTGCTGGCTGTTGTTGTTGTCCTCCATCTTGATGATTGTGATGGGAGTGATGGTCTCTTCCTGCAATGGCAGCTTCTCTAGACTTGAGGGCTGCTCATGCTCTTGCTCCTGCTTCTGTTCCTGTTCCTGCTCTTGCTCCGTCTCCAGCGACTCCTGTTCGTACTGCTCCTCGCCAACTTCTTCTTCATTCAAGCTCTCAGTTGTGCTTGTTGTGCTGGGCGTGGGACGGGGTAGCTTCAGTCTGGCATTGGCGCTGTTGTAGTTGAAGGGTCGCTTGCTGACCACGCTCACAGGTTCGTTGACCTCGCGACTGATGAACACGGGACGACGAGGATTTGGCGATTTGCGACCAAAGCTGGGGCGTTCCGAAGACGCGTGCTGCGTGTTTGAACTTGAGCTGGTTGTACTGCTTGTCAGCTTTGCTGCTGCTCGATTGCTGCCAAAGCGATTGTACCGCTTGCTGCTTAACTCGCCACTGCTTGCTGGCGCCGCTGTCGTTGTCGATGGCGGCGATGCAGCTGCGGCCGTTGAAGGCTGATAACGGTTGCGTTGGCGATACGGCTGGGCAACTGATTGCTGCGTGACAACGTCCGCTGGGGGCGCTTGAGTGCGAGTGCGTGTCGCGCTGGGCGAGAAGCCGCCATTGCCAAAGGTGCGTGAGGGAGCACTGCTTGACGTCAGGCGTTTGTCGTTCTGAAACGAGAGTGAAAGAGAGAGCTGAGTGCACGACTTGCTAATGTGGGATAATTGGCAAGGCGCCAAGCAGTGCAATGCCACGCTAGACAGTTACAGCTGTTACAGTTTCTACAGTTATAATAGTTGAGCGTTTGCCAACCTGAGACCGACCTGAGCTGTGCAACTGCTTCTTTGCTCATATGTTATCGTGGTCATGGGAAACTGTTACAGTTACAGTTACAGTTGCAACATGGCCCGCTGACACACAAGACTAACACACACACACACATATATACATTCACACACTCTGTGGTTCGTCTGTCAATTGTTTTGCGTGCGAACTCTTCTCAGCTGTCACACCCCCTCTGCCAACCCACCACCTCAACCTCATCTTCATGCTCAATCTATTCAAGTGATTCTCAAATTTGTCTAAAGCGTTTTGTGCAAATTTCCAACAATCTCTCGTCTCGTCTGTTGTCTGCTGTCCGTTGTCTCTTTTCTGTTCCATTTGCCAGTTTTGGCATTCATAACTTATGAAGGAGAAGATTGAGCTGAGTAGTGGATGAAGACTCGTAATAGAGGCTGCGAACTGTGGCTTCTTCTTCTTCGTCTTCTTCAGAGATCTTCACACAAGCTGTAAACGTGGTGCAGAAACGAAGCGTGTGTTCAGCGTGCTTCAGCTATTGAAAGCTGTTGAATTGAGTCTTGTGCATAATGATATTTGGGTCGAGACATTGCAGTTCCAAGCAGATGCAAGCAGCAAGTTGACAGTTGACAATCGACAGCAGTGTCGATGGGACACTTGGACTGCTTGTTGATGTAAGGTGTGCAAATACAAGTATTGCGCATAGTTTGCCATTGTTTATAAAAAATAGTTGAAATGAATATATATCTATATATATATATTATCATTAATTGCTAACACAATGAGCTGACTAATTGTTAATGCTCACTTGCTCAATTCAAGATTAATCATTCGAATATACTTTCGCTCAAATTGGCAACAATTTGTGGCAATTAACATGAAATCAAAAGCGAGTAAAATAACAATTAAATGCGCTGCTTGACTACGAGATGCTCTGTAAGCAGTGCTGTATTGCAATCCCTTGCAAGCTCTGCACGTTAGATGGCGTTGCCTGCTTGGCGCACCATGCAAAGCAGTGCACTTACTACTTTATCTTGTTTATGGTATTAAATTGATTAGGAAGTTAGCAGAGATCTGCTGCAAATGCCCATTTTTTATGGCTACAGGGTATTAAAACGAAACGAAATGAAAGCAAGAAAGATGGGCGAGTGTTGTGGGCGTACCAAAGAAGAAGCAGAACAACAACTACAACTACAACTACAATAACAATGAGTGAAACATCTCAATTATGCGAGGGAAGCAGCAATGGCAAGAGGAAGAGTGCCTTATGATACTCATAAATATTGTAATCGAAAAGATAAACAAATGAAATGCTTCAGATTTGTTTAATTCAGTAAACCAGGTGAAAGGCAAAGCCCAATTCATTGATAGACAGGGAGCGAGAGAGAGAGAGAGAGAGAGAGGGGAGACACTGAAGTATGTGGTTTGCAACTGGTTCTGGGACTTAACTGAATTTTGTGGCTGTCTTTGCTTTTGGCCAAAAACATTTGGTGTCGCGTGAAAGACGTGAGAGAGAGCGAGACACAAAACTGCATGATATTGGCCAAATCAGAGCATGGCCAATTGTTTTGTTAAATGTTATGCAATGCCAAAATGTTGTTTGTTGCTATTTGTGTGTTCCTTTTGTTGCTTTTACTTTTCAAACTTTGTCTCTCTTTCTGTCTCTCTCTCTCGCTCTCTCTCTGAGTCTCCCCCTCGAGTGACAGCTGATGTACGAGATCTCAATTGGCATTTCCTTACCGTTGTTGGTTCACTGAAGTGGGCCAGAAACTGCGTCTGTTGATGTGGCACATTGACGCGCTGCGGTGTCTGCGGTTGGAAACTGTTTAGACTGTTCCCTAAGCTGGCCCCGTTGCGTATCGCCTTGGAGCGTGTAAATCCATTCGATGGCGTTGCGGACGTTGCGCCACCTCCACTGACGGGCACACCAAAGGGGCGTGGCGAGATATCATAATAATCCGACTGCCGATTCGGTTTCTGTGGGAAGAAACAGAAACAGAAACAGAGGAAGCATAGTTAATTTATATTGTTACAGCGCTCTCATAAAAAAGAGATTACGCATTTACCAAAATTCAAATGAGACATCAGCTGAACAACTAATTGCAGGGGTCAGGCAAAGCAGTGCAGCTGTGCACCGCTTGGAATGACATGCGCGCACTGTGCGTGTGAGAGCGCAAACGGCAGTATTGAGTGTAAGTAGTGCGCAGGGGCAATGGCAGGGGCAAGCAGGCGTACGCCATTATACAGCACTGCAAGTAGCAAGGGTGCTCCACGCTAAGCACTGCACTCACTTCAGCAAGGCAGTGCTTAGCACAAAGCTGACAAGCAGTTCTCTAAGCTATGCACTTCGTGTGACATTTTCACAGTAAGTGCGTGGATGCGAATCATAGAAAGCAGTGTGTATTGAAAACAATTAGACAAACTAAAGCTAAGCAGTCTTTAAATTGTATTTCAAATGTCAATTGCAGTCCAGGGGAAATGGTTATAAGCCGAATTTAAGCCCAATTTCAAAATACTCGCGAGTTGACAACGAAACTCTTAAGATCATTTGCCTGTCCAAATAATGGGAGCACTCATCGGTACACCTGACTGTCTGCCTGACCGACTGACGGACTTGACTGTCTGTCCCTACTCAGCTGTTAGGGGGCCTTCAGCTCACGTGTTGCAGGCAATGCCAAAGCGCTTTAAGATTCAAGCTGAAGAAACTGTAAAGTTGATTGCAAATGGATTGAAACGCAGTTGAAATCGAAATCGAAATTGAAAGCAGAGCCAACAACAACAACAACTAGAAATCAAACAATGAAAATCTATCAAAAGTATTTGATTGAAGTGTATCAAGGTCGGAATTGAAATCAAAATTCGACTGGTCGCTAATTACAGAAATCGCTGTCAGTTACCTGTTGCCAGTTGCCAGTTGGCAGTTGCCAGTTTCGCCTTTAAAGTGGTAAGTACTTGTTGTTATTATGCATTATGTTTGCTGTTATAGCTATTGTTGTTGTTGTTGTTGTTGCTGTTGTTGTGTTGTTGTTTATTTCTCAGTTTATTTATTGCCTTTTTTGAAAGTGCTTCTAATGTTGGGTGCAGTACGAGCTGGGTGTGAGCAGAGGGCGAGTAGAGGGGAGGGGGAGAGTTTTGCTCTGTTAAACAAATTGCATACAAAACGCAAGTTTTGTTGCTAAAAGGCGAATTCAACAGCATTTGTTGTTTTTCCGTTTAACGCATCAGAGAATCAGAGAAACGAAACAAGACAGCTTCTGCAGCCTCAGCAATTTGTAAAGAGAGCTCTTACATTTCCCCAGCAACTTGAAATGAGACTCTTAATCTCAGTCTTAGTCTGATTAGCCGTCTGTAATTAGAAGTAGCTTTGCCTTCAATGCAACAATTTCACTTTATTGTCAACACGAGTGGGCGGGGTAGCGCAGAAGAAGAAAGCGTTGGTCAAGAAACAGACATTACACAGCTCTTAAGTCGTTTTGTCAATATGGAAGCATAAAAGCATAAAGGCATATGAAAAAGCTGCTCACGTACTTAAGTACGACTTTCCATCCACTGCTGTGATTGGATGGATAGCGCAAGAGAGCAGACATTAGCAATAAGCATTAGGCATTGGCTTTCCCTCTAGAGAGCAGGCAAACAATAATTGAATTATAATTTACTAATGAAATCATCTTTCAATTTGCAGTTTATTCTCTGTCAATGGCAACAGCGCAGCAAACTCTCTACTGCTTGCCCAATTGCCCAATAGCGGGAACAAACATCAACTGGCACTGCAACTGCAAGTTGTGAACTGCTCGACTGCATAAATGAGGCACTTTCATTAGGCAAATGCTGAGCCAAGCAGCGCGGCCAGGCAAAGGTGTTCAAAATGTAGTGCAGCCTCTGGCAGTCAAGCAGAGCAAAGACAATGGCGGGCAAGACCTCTTGCTGAGCGTTGAAAAGAGACAACACTGCTGGCACCCACAGCACACAGTGCACAGTACACAGTACACAGCGCAGTGCACGCAGCAGTTGAATTGAGGCCATGACATGTTATTTCAATTAGGGCCTAAACTGGCAGCTAACTGCGCTAACACAATATGATTAAACATTTGCTTTTCTTTCAATTTAAGACACGTTTCCCGAATGCATTTCAATAAATAAATAGCATTGAATGCGTTGAAATGCAGAAGGCACTTTTGTCTGCTTCTTTTGTTTGGCTTTTGTTTGGTTTTCGTTCGGTTTTTGTTGTTGTTGGCAAAGTGAAAGTGAAATGTTTGCAACTCTCTGATCAGTAATCGAGTAGTTGTGTTACGAATACACCCACCCCAAAATCGTTAGTGTCTAGTGTATTCGATTTATGATGTCCGAAGCGAATTGAAATGCGTTGCAAGGAAGCCGCGTGTTGCACGCACCAAGAAATGGATGGGGCAAGTTGTCGGCAAGTCGGCAAGTCGGAGGCTCGTGAGACTCGTGCACATTCCGCTCAAACAATAAAATAAAAACCTATTTCTGCTTCCCGTTACGCTCTGTAACGCTTTTTGTAATCGTGATCGTGTAACTTGTAACTGTTTCCTATAATTATCGATAATTATTGATAATTAACGACGTGCCACAGACCCATTTAATGAAACCTAGGGAAATACTTAGATCGGCAAGGGCAAGCAAAGAAAGGAGAAATGTAGGAAGAGAATTCTATGCAGAATCCTTGCAATTTATCGATAAACACACTCGTGTCACGCGTCCATCTCTAGCTGCTGCAGCTCACAGTTCTCCTTCTGCTTGTAACAAGCTTTGCCATGTGGCTTAATCATGCTTCATATGTTGCATGCGGCATGTGGCATGTGGCAAGTTGTAATTTATGAATTTCAATTCGATTTTTTGGCGTTGATTGGCAATGCTTTTGGACCTGGACACGGAATGGGCCCAATAGCGAAAGAGAGAGAGAGAGAGAGAGGGGTACGAGAGGGAGATAACAAGTTACTTAATTGCCTTAAGCATAGTTTTGTTGCTTGCATATGTTTTTGACAGGTTGTCTGCCAGCTCAACCCACTTGCCACTTGCCACTTGCCAATATGGAAATGACCAAAACCTGACTGCAAATTGAATCAGTTTGATTTCGAACTAAAGTCTGTTTAAATCAAGAGTTGATGACTTACTGTAAACTGCGAATTGCCTCCAAATGCTGATCCAAATGTCTGTTTGCCATTTCCATTTCCATTTGCATTCCCATTCACATTGTTGTTGCTGTTCTCGTTGGCTATAAAGAGAAGCTGCTCCTGGTAGGAGCCGGGGGAGGGCGAGAATCCATTGTTGGCACTGCGAAAACCATTAAAAGTTTGTTGCGACTGCTGCAGTTGGCGGGGAAACGAGGCAGATGAGGGCACAAATCGATTTTGGGATGGAAAATAGTAATTGGAGGCATCTGAAAGCAAAACAAAAGAAGGTCAACAATTAGTTAAGGTTTTACTGCTTTCAATGCTTTGCGAGCGGCTTCACTTAATCAGTTCTTCAGCTCTTCAGTTAGCCATGAAACGCACAATACTTTAAAATCATTATACATAATTATCGATAAATTGTAATGAATAAATAAATAAATAAATAAAGTCGATGCTCGGGGCAACAATTTGTGATGGTTTGTCACTCGCCTGTCCACTGCTTTGTCAATGTGAATTGAACTGCTTTTGATCTCTTTTGCACATACTTACACACAAGCTGCCGAATTGATATGAAAGAATGACGTAACAAGTCAGTGCTTAGCGAATTTGCTTAACTAGCAGAGCGAAAGCAGTACTTGCTGTAAAGCTGGATATATAACAAGTGTCAAAGCAGCAGACCTCAAAGCAAGTGTCCAAGCAGCGTAAGTAAATCTGAGCACTGCTTAACCCAACTGTTTGATTACCTAAACAGGTGCTGTAGCTGCTGCAAAGCAGTGGACGTAAAACTTGTCCTCTTTACTTCTATATATTTACTTATTTAATATTAATATTGTATTAAATTATACTTTCATTAGCAGTGTATCAACGCGTCGGCTAGTTGGCATACATTTTCCATTTTTAACATATTCAGTTTACGCTATACAATTGTAGCTGTGTCATTTCACTCTTGCTGCATGAACAATGAAATTGGTATGAAGTGCAATCAGTTATTAACATCGTTTTGAATTGTCAATTGGCCCCGTTGAGTTTTTGGCAACTGGCAAAGAGATACTTATGTATGTAAATAGAGTGTGGGCACCCAAAACTAACTGCAAATAACTTCCAGCTGCAATATCGCATGCGTCACTCTTTGGCTTTTTGACCCACAATGTCTGTGCATGAATAACTGCTGCACCACGCTAAGAAAACATTGCCACTAATTGAAAATTGAAATATCATACTGGCGCAATATTTCAAACGAAACTGCGGACCGTTGAAAATTTTATCAGGCGAATTTATGCAGTCTGCAGTCGGCAAGGAGAGGCAACGCCTACGTGGGGACTGAGGTGCTGTGCTGCTGAGGTGTTGATGTGATGCGAGAAGGGAAGGGGACTCCGAGGTGCCCCAAAGCTAACATTACTTAAGTTTCACACCTTGTTTTCGACATGTTTGAATGTGAACACACATAGAAGTAGTTGCAAAGAGAGAAAGAGGCGAGGTGTGGAGTTTAGGTGCTTGTGTTGAGGCGATAAGTTAGGCTTTTGATTAATTGACGAAAAGAAGTGTCTCGAAATATCACAAATACAAATTACAAATGTGCGCATATTTAAATAAGCCAAGGCAAATAGAACAGTGCGCTGCTTGCGTGTGAACTGCTTGACGAGCGCGCATGAGCGATAACGAGAATGAGAAGGAGAATGAGAACGAGTATGAGAACGATGTTAAGCAGTCTTCCAACGACTTATGTTGTGGTCTCACGCGCTAAGTTGTCAGCGTTATGAATCAGCAGCAGTACGAATACTCGAGTTCGATTCTCGCTCGTGTGTATAAACGTTTTATTTACAGAGATTCGCATTTAATAGTAACATTTTATTATTAGAAACTGAAACTACTTCGCCCAGTTTAACACGTTTCCTTGTTGTTGTTTATTATTATATAGCCAAATAGCCTTCAGCGCTTGGGCAAGAGTTGCTTGGTAAATTGCCAGCCGGCTAACTCTAATCCGCTGAAGGTAGATCAAATCGTTCCGTCTCCATTGCCGTTGACACTGCACTATCGTTCCGTTTCATAAGTGGACATTGCAGTTCTGACGTTACTGAATACACTTCTATTTTACAATCAGTTAAGAATACTTTTTCTATATATGCTTGGCGGATTATTCCATACTTTTTTGTTAATATTCCCCACGCACTCGACCCAAAAATGGAAAAACCATTCAATACGTGAACATGGTGACCCACTTATTTGCGTATTTTACCTCTAATTCTGAAAAGAACTCAATGGCTACCACAAACAACCTTCGGCCAATTGCCGCATAAGTAGATTCATGTAAAGTTTCAATCGATCGCATTGGAATTTATGTTAATGTGAATGCTAGTTCAGCACTTGAATAGCCAGTGGATGATCATAAGCAGTTCCACTGCTTGCGAATCGACTATTAGATAACGGGCCGAAGGCAAATAGAAGTGCAGATTAACTGCTTCAGAATAGACAAACGAATTAGCAGTGCATTGCAATTGCTTGCTAAACTGAGTCAACTGCTTGCAAATTAGAGTCACTAAGATAACATGCAAGGCAATTTAGCAGTGCAGTTCAACTGCTTATTAGCAAAGAGAAGAATGTACAAATGCAAATACGTTTAATAATCTCATTAATAATCGAAAATAGGGCTCATCCCTTTACAATGAATTTCAATGAATTCGATTTCGAATTGTTCTGAGTAAAAGCTACCGTTGCTTTAGGCGCTTTTTTCTTTCTGTTCAACTTGTTTGGCTTGTTGTTCTTTTGCATAAGACACTGCTTGCCCTTGTCAGCTGAGTGAAGTCTCTTCGTCTTCGCCTTCGGCAGCGACGTTGTCTTGGCCCTATTCCTGGACTTCTGGACGTATTTACATACAGAATTGGGCCGTATTTCGGATGCCGTTGCAGCTGTAGAAGCGGTTCTGGATGCGTTGTCCTGAAAACCGCCCAGTGTTATGCGAGCTCGAGGAAGCGATGTGCCACGAGGCTGTTCATAGGGACGCAACGATTTGAGGACGTAGTCAAAGGTCTGGCAGGGAGTGAGTTTATCCCAGAACTGATGAGCCAAGATGGTCAACTGGTGATCGGTCAGCCAGCGGGCAAAGTCCCTGAAGAATATGTCGAAAGGCTTGCTGTTCTTTAGATCCCTTAGGGGCGTAATCCTCTCGGCTCGCGGAACTCTCTTGTTGGTCGCCTGCTGCTTGGCCAGCCAACTGGAGAAGTCTTCGAAGAGCAGCTCCGAGGGCATGGGCCGCAGGAAGTGTGACTTCAGCATGATGCAAAAACGTTAAGCTAAAACTCAAACTAAAACTCAAATTTTTACCTATTTAATATTTTATATATATTTCTTTTTTTTATTTTCTTTTTCCCGTTTTTTATTTTGTTTGTTTTCAACTAATTGTGATGAAATTAAACCCTAAAAGCTTCCCCCTTTAGTTTCAGATGCTTCATGCAGCGCCTGCTACAACACGAGCAACCACAACAACAACAATAATAGCAACAACAACAACAACAACAGCTGTAGCAATGCTTTCAATGTTATTTCTACTTTGGTCAAGTGACTCTCAAACTGACGCGGGCATGCAACATTTGGCATTTGGCCCAAAGCAACTAGCCTAAACAATAAGGCAGTCTCATCAGCTCTGTTTTGTTTTGCACAGTGGTTACGAATTGAGAGTGAACTGCATTGAAAATCTGTTTTATTGCAATTGTTTTGTTTTTATGCACATCAATTAAATGCAGTGTGGCAATGTTCTGCCTGCTTTGGCCCCACTGTGACTGCTGCCCCGCCTACGCTGACAGTTTGACATTTAGAGTTTACAGCTTACAGTTAACAGTTATGCGGCGCTGCCGACGCCAAGAATGCACAAACTTCTTGCTACTGCTTGCAGTTTTATTGTTTGGTCTGCTTATTGAGCTGACCTCTCTCTCTCTCTCTCTCTTGAGAATAATTATACAATTATACATCTTGAAATAATATTGCCAAATAAAAGCATAAGGCATTTTATTCATTTGCTTTTTGTTTGTGCGAAATGTCAAATGACGCCAAAGCAAAAAGTCATTCAGAAGTGCAAGCAAGCAGAAGAATCTACAGCATTTACAGCAACAGTACGCAGAAATAGCAGCAGCAGCAGCAGCAGCAGCAGCACAACAATAACAACAATAGCAAACAGAAGAAGCAACAACAAACACAACAACAGCAGCAGCAGCAGCAGCGTTGAAACAAGTTGAACTTTAAGTTTTCTTAACTACAAGCTTAATCAATTGCAGTTGCCTGCAACTGCTTGCAATTGCTGCTGATGCCGTTGCCTGCAACTGCTTGCAATTGCTGATGCTGCTGCTGCTTCTTCACTTGATTGAAGGTCGTGCAAGCGAACTGCTGCTGCTGTTGTTGTTGTTACTGCTTTTAAAGCTCGTACTACACTTTTTGACTGACAGTTGTTCCAGTTAGCGATTCTGCGCTCATTACGAGACTTTTCAGCTGTAGCAATTGTTTATCTTATCAATATATTAATTCGAAACGAAATTCATTTAATTGTTTATGATTATAAAGCTGCTTTGGGAATAACCTGTTTGGGTATTAAACCCATACTTTCTTGTCTTATATTGAAATTCAAATTGCTTGCCATAAAACACTTCTCTTAATTGACGACTGCTGTAATCAGCATGTGATCATAGCTCAAAGTTCTGTGTGTGTGACATCATTCCACAAGCCCAGTTAATGTGTTGTCTTGTCTCTTTGCCAAATTGATAGATAATTTCGTTTAATTTACTCGATTTTAATGGACTCTCTGAACAACGAGGTAACAGAACCCACAAAATCGCTATAAAAACCCACAAAAAAAGCAGGGAATAATAAAAATCACAGCAGCGAACGCTGAGATCGTTATAATAACTGTTGACTGTTGATTTTGGCCAACACAAAGTTGAGAAATCAGCTCAAGAAGTGGACAACGAGTGCTACAAACTGCTAATTAGAAAATAATAATGCGCCGCTGAAGGTCAATGCCAAGAGCTGAAGAATGGAGGAGATGGAAAACAAAGACGGAGATGGAGAAAAGTGAGTCAGCTGGTTTCTGTAATTCTATGATCTGTATGTAATGATCTGTTGAGGATGACACTGATGGAACTGCTGCCCACGCCACTGCTTGCTGTCTGTCTGATGTCTGCTGCTGTCGTTTATTATTCTACTGTAGAATGACGAAGTGCGCTGCTTGCATCACGCGTAGAGGTTTGCGCCACACGAAATACATTCCAATTGTCTCGTTTTCGTTTTTGTTTTCGCTTTTTTCGTTATTTTGTGTTATAATTATATTTACTAACACATGCTGTGCTGCTGTAGCTCGTTGTTTGTTATTGTTGCTAGTTGTTTGTTAATCACATATCACATATGCAAACTTGTTACACAAAGAGCAAAAACACCAAGCGAAGCAGACTTAAAGCAGAGCAGTACAGACCAAAGTAAAGCAAAACAAAGCAGTTTAAAAAAGCAAAGCGCAAGCAGAAGCAAAACAAAAGCGAAACAACAACAAAAACAACAATGGCTGAAAGTGTTGCATAGCAAATCGCCAGCTGTTTAGGCTATTGTTTGACTTACACAAACACTCAACAGCTGAGGGAGGGAGATATCCACTCTCACACATACACACACACACACATGCAATCAGCGGTGCCTGTATAGGTGCCAAATGCAGATTTTGAAAGCATATAAAAATCATCAGCTTGAAACTTGGAATGCATTTCGAGAATGATTTAAATTAAAGCTGTTAGTGTTTACAATAGCATTGATAAAGCAAGTGATTAACTATGTGATACTCTGTAATATTATCTTACTTTAATATTATCTTATTTTGTTCATAATATAAAAACATAATTTTCCGTACGATCGCTAGATGGAGCATGTGATACTTTACAATGTAGTGATCTGGCAACGTAGCCGTTAAACTAAAATACTAAACGATATTTATTAGCTCGATATAGAATATAAATACTAACCATCGCAATAAAATCAGAAAAATTAATACATTATGGGATGGTAGTTAACAGTTTGAACTGCTACTTACGGTGTATTAAAATCAGCGCAACAAATGCTACGGGAAAAGACAAAGAAGCAGTCAGTAAGACAGTCTGTTTAAACAGCACTTGCAACTGGACTGCACCACCAATTTATAGTGGTTACAAAAGCTAACCAACCAGCCACCTACTCAAGCACCTAAATGAGCAGTAATAACAACAATAGCAACAGCAACAACAAATATTTGATACAAATGGTGGTTAGAAAAACATAAAATGAAAACAAGTTAGGAAGCTAAGAAGAGGCCAAGTAAATGCTTTAGGTATTCTGAACCAGTTTAAAATATTTGTGTTTAAGCAATATTTATGTATATATTGTTTCATTTCATAATTGCCAAAAGGCAAATAGATTTTCAGTTCGATTTGGCGAACAGTTTCCGCAGTGAATAGAGAGAGACATTTGCAGTACGAGATATCCGGCATTTGGTCTTAAATAGTTGGCCATAATCAATCATTTAGCCAGGGACAAAGCAGCAATTGTTAACTGGAAATGGAACGCGGCTAACACCCGCACAAAGCTCACAGCACAAAGTACAGAGCACAATCATTCCATGTTTATACCGTGGCAACATTCTAAAACTGCAATTCGAGCAAGAAAGAACCTGTTTATGAGTCGTGCTTTGACTTGGCTTAACTTGGCCAATTATATTGGCTTAATTGCGTTGAAGTCAATTACAAGGCAGACACACTTGACTCTCACTCGAGGGTGTGTTTTGACCAGTTATCCACTTCTATTAACGGTCTGTCGTCTCGCATTTTGTCAAACGCTTTCAACAACATTTTCTTGACCACATTCCAGGGCCAAGTCAACTGTCAGCCAAGTTCCCCTTCCTAGCTGCGTTCAGCTCACAGAGAACCTAACAAACAACTTCATGCGACTCTTGAATACCCTGGGAAAAAATATATAAAACTCATTCATTCACATTTGTTTAAAAAGTCGCCACCAAAAGGGAAAAACAGTGGAAAGTGTATAAATTTATACAATTTGTAAAACATTTAAGTTTAAATGTAGAAGCGGCAGCAGCAACAACAGCAACAACAACGGTGTCGACTACTGGGCGTGTCAATTAAGGCGTTATAGGGATAGGGAGTGGGGGAGCTTATGTAACGTTTTAATGCGGAGGGTCAGCTTGAAACTGAACAAAAAGAGAAAAAGAAAGGCAACAAACGAAAGTGAAATTTTCTTACCTCAACTCAATTGATGGTAATCGGAGTTGCCCCCGTTTGGGGCAGTTGAAATTATAACTCATCGATGAGGCCGTCTGAGGTAGCGTAACAAAAGCGGGACGAGGCTAATTTTCAAATTGATTTCAGAAAGAGAAATCAAATATAAAAGTTCAGATTGAACACACGAATAAGATAAAAACGTGTTTACATTTTAATTAAGCTTCGATTTATATATAATTAGCTGCCTGTTGTGGCTTGTTGTTATCAACAGTTGTACATTAACATAGCGATAACAGTAAGCTGCAACTGCTTAATTGAAAAGCTGTGATTTCTTTTCAAATGTAGCTCAATTTATATGTTCCAATTTTTTTTATATATATAGACGAACTATCGAGAATTATAACAACATAACCTTGAGTAACTCAATCGAAAGTGGAGGTTGGTCGATAGAAACCGCGTACTGCTGATACGATTGTTTGCAGAACTAAAGGACTAAAGAGATCATCGACACAGGCTGTGTGTGATAGGGAGGGAGAGAGAAACTAAAAGTCATAGCCCGATTTGCAGCTTGGCAACTTTGTAAATGGCAAACGAACATGAAAAACTTCTTGGTTGGGAAATTCTTTTAGCCGGTTTTCGATTACCACTCCCGCAATGCAATACCTACAACTGAAACTGGTTCAATTCCAACTTTGGCCAGCGCGTGCGGGTGGCAATGTCCGCTATTGTCCATCCCCCCTCGCCTACCCACTCCCACAATTGGAATCACGACTATTGTCTCTGTCTTCGAAGCAGCTCTGTTGCCTGTTCCCTGTCCCTTTATTGTTTCGGCTCGTGCGGGGTCAAAGCTGCAGGCACAGTGGGTGAAAGGGCGACGATCATTTGGCCAGTTGATGCTTCAGTTAACCATCATCAACATCCCCATCAACATCATTATCATGGCCATCAATATTCTATCAATTATTTATTGTATTATTTGATTTCGCTTCTCTTCTCTCATACTTCACTCTCGTCTTCATTTTCTGTTTTAGCCATCATTGCGATCTGGTCAGTTTTTGGGCAACAATTTTTGAGTTCGAGGTGCGACTGCGTTTTGTTTATGTTTCGTTAGTTTCGTTTACTACTTTTTTTTAGGTTTATGTAATTGGCAAAGCGTGCTCTACTCTCTACTCTCTGCTCTAATAAAGGCAAAAGCAAACAACATAAAAAATGATATGGCAAATATTATAAATAAATTACGAGTAGGAGCGCAAATGCAAACGAGTTTTTCACATTGCAAAAAACTACAACTCGGAACTCGAAATGGGAGCTAAAACTGAAACTGAAACTAAAGCTAAAGCAGAAACTATGAAAGAAACTGACAAAGTTGTGGCACTGTTGAACTGGGCTTGGCCACAACATGTGGCAATAAATTGTGGCCAATAATAGAGCAAATTGTTAGAAAAGCATAAAACAAAACAAAGCCAATGACATCAGTAACAGCTGGAAAACGAGTACTTCATGCATTCATTCTGCGCTTAAAATCAATTAACTTAAGTTAAGTATTCTAGTTGCTGAGTTTAACAATCTAAAGAACTATGTTAAGAAACAGAACAAATTGAAGAGGAGGAATGCCAGTGAAAATGACTTGACACATTTGAGGGAGTTAGTTACATTTGTATTTAGATAGACATCTCAGTTGGTCATTGATCCAATTTCAAGCAGCGACTAGACTACAAATCACTCAGCGTGTAAACCTCAATTATTCATTCAGTCAACGCACAAACTGAGCTCATTACAAGCAGTGCACTAGTGCCTGCAATGGCAAGTGGTTCTATCATATCAGAAGGAGAGTGAGAGAGACAGCTCTTGATCTACATATATGTAAGTGTGAAATACTGTTAACTACTTATCTGTGGCATTTGGACGCCTACAACTTCTTCTGGCATTTTCCATTTAGACCCAAGCATGTTACCTTTCTAAACCAGGTCTTGGAAGTCGTGGCACAAACGTTGATTGAACGCTTGCCTCTCTGACTGTTCGCCGCAGATCTATGGACTCTCTGTTGGAGATTGTTGAGTGAATGGTCTGCCTGACTGGGATTGGGACTGGGACTGTAACCAAGTCCAATACAACCAAGTCGCACATCATCATCATCATCATGATCATCATCATCGTCGTTGTCTTCGTGCTGCTATTGTTCGTATTAGTGTTGCATATTAAGTAATAGAACTGTTTTGTGTCTGGGCTGGCACTTTGAGTGCGAGTACTTCAAATGACGCAACTCTAGTACTTGTGCCACTCTTTGGATGCTTTTGTTGGTGTTGGCGGTGTCGTTGTATTTGTCTTTGCTGTTAAAATGCAAGTGGCAAAAAATGCGCACAGCATGCCACAGATGACAAGGGATCGCTCTGAAAGTTATTTTTTTCTGCCACTCACATTGTGTAATCGCTAATGCTAAAGCTTAGTGCATAGTTTATTATTAAATAAATGCATTAATTTGTTTAAGAAGCTCACAAACTTATCCAGTTTCGTTTTCCTAATGTTATTTTAGGAAACACTTTATATCAGTGTCCGTAGTTATTCTTTCCCCAGATATTAGCACGCAAAACAAGGATTGCACAGCATAATGTTGTAATTATTAAACATAAAAGAGCGCAAAATTAAAAAAAATATTTAACAAGTTCGTTTTCCAAGATTTGCACGTTTCCCTTTTGTAAGGTTACCGTTGAGAAACCTGCATAAAATGTTGTTTTCCTTGAGAATACGGTTATCCAAGCAGTCCAATAAATGTCCACACAGCAGAGATGCGCACACACTCATAAGCACAGTGTGTACATATACGTATATGTGTGTGCATGTGAAATTGCCTTATACTATTAACTGCATTGTTATTGTTATTAGTGCAGAAGCGCATTATATTTAAAAAAGAAACAGGAAATGATGCCCAAAAGCAGCAACAACTAAAGTGCAACAGCAGCAGCAGCAGCAACAACAACAATAACAACGAGAGCATTTTAGCTGGATCCCAGAGGCAATTTGACTTGACCAGTTTTCCCAGTTGGCCGCTTAACGAGCGGCACGCATAAGATAAGACCTTTGTTCGCCAACATTTTTAATAAAAATGTCAAGATATCCACACAAATATGAAGGAGAAGGCAAAGGCAAATGCGAAGACGAAGGAGAAGGAGAAGTAGAAGGAGGAGCAACTGCTCCCGCTTCCCTTCCCTCAAGCATGGCGACAATGAATTGCAATTTGCGCGTTGCTCTGGTCCTTGACTTGTGCATCAATTGATTCACTTTTATGCAGTCGCAAAGATCTCAGCGGAGGCGTTTGAGCAGACACTCGAAGAGCGCCGTCGACTCTGTGATGGATGGCAGCTGCTGAAATGGAATTGTGCTTCTTAGCCTGGCTGTTCGGTCGGGTGCCAAGTTGTTTACTCAAAAAACACTTCAAAATTGCAAGGCAGTCAGTGGGGCATTGAACCCGCTCTTAGCCAAAAGTTAAAAGCTGCTTCAGTGGCTGCCACGCGGGGAAGCCAATTTCGCTCACTTAGGGCCAAATCATCCATCGACTATGGCTTCGAGGCAAAAGCTCACGCATCAATAGCAGCCACGCCTCTGTAAAGTGGTCAACACACCCACCCACAAACAAGCCCCAAAGCGATGGCTACGAATATGCAAATGTGTTGGACACGAAACAAGAACAAAAGCTGTTAGAATCATGGATTGAAAAAGAACCTTGTTCTTCGCACAATAAATCACAGAGCAACAGCAACAACAATAACGTTTATAATTACAACAAAAAATAGCAACATTCAGCTGAATGACCAACAAATCTAAGCCAAGACTGTTGACCATTTTGGCACTGGCAAATCTATTTTACGGTTTACTCTTTTGTTGTCTTTTCGCCGTTTTGCCTTTTGTTATTGTTAATTCCCATATACGAAAATTATGCGGAAAATTACAATGCACAGAAATTCGAAAGATTTAATCGTAAGTTATTGTAAGTTATTATAAACTTTAAGAGTTTTTGCCTTTTATGTAGGCGATACGATGCGATGCGACGGTTACGTAAAAGCCAAGCGGTGAAAGAAGCCGCAAAAAGTTGGATTTCTGATTGTACTCAAGTCAAACAAGTTGAGTAATCGAATTGAAAGAAGCATGCGAAAGATCTGAATGGAACACCAGTGTTTGATGAGTGGTTTCACTGTCAGAATTCTCTTAAACTAAAATGTATAAATGTTGTGGAGTCATTCAAGGTGTCCGAGCGTGAATCAACTTGAACTTCAGTAATTCCCCAATTTTTGACTCTTCAGCATACAACAAATTCCCGATTTTACGTATTATTATTTGTATTAATCATTGACCAGTTTTATTAAAGGAAATTTGCACAACATTCAGCAAATTTCCTTCCCACAACAACAATTGGTACACCATAAAGGTATATTTACTTTTTGATTAGATGGCAACGCTGACTATACTCTCAATTGAGTATATTTTTTGAATTGTCGAGTTGCGTAATCCGCTATATGCAATTGTACGGCGGACACAATTGTCAAATGACAATCAACAGAGCTTTAAATAAAAAGAAAATAAGAAGAAGAAAACTACAAGCAACTCGCAAATTTACCTTGAAATTGGACGAAAAACTTTGCAATGGGGCGTTGCTGGATAAAATCTCCTTTACTTATATATTGGACAAGAAAAAAAAAGAAAACGCATTAATGGCTTGAATCGGAATGGCGCTGAAAAAAGGCAATTTTTATGTTTGCGATTTGCCATTTGCACTTTGCAACAAAACGGAAACGTCGAGAGAAGCATGCGAAAAAGCCGTACATGTAGACAACTGGCATTTATGGGTCAAGGATTTTGCAGCTGTAATCAATTTGGCCACACTTCATTGGCTCTGGCTCGATCTGGGTAGGGCGCAAAGTTCAGCAAACTGCAGGGCCCTCCAGCTCCATGGCAGCATATGTCACTGCACACCTGGCCAAGCTCCAACTCTTTTGTATTTTCAAAATATTTGTGCCTGTTATGTCACTTGGCTCGACTTTGACTGCTGCTTAGCTTATGCATCTATCCAAATACTCAACGGGGGTGTTCCATTCATTGGCTCCATTGAAGCCATGTATTGGCCGTGAGTCACGGCGAAGTTTGGGCATCTGTCAGGGGTCGAATCAATAGAATGAATCACATATGCTTGTCGGTTGCATTTTTCTTGCACTTTTTCGTGTTATTATAGATAGCTTGAGCACTTTTCTTAACATTTGTCACATCAATAAGTGCCTGACTATCGATCTTCTAGTTCATTTGCTCGTTTAGTTCGATAAAATTCTATTACAAAGCTATCCAATTGGGAGTAATATAACCGAAATCATAAACGCAAAAGAATTTATAATAAAATAATAGAGTACGTAAAGAAAAGAAAATTTAGCTACTGAGCCTAATAGCTTAAATCCATTTCTAACTGTAACTCTACAACACACATTATTTAATGTTATCGGAATTTACAAGGTTGCCACTAAAAAAAGTGTAAACGTACGTATATAAAATAATATTTTACTGCTGTCAAAATGGGACCTGTTGAACTGTTTGCAACTTACTTTCGCTAAGGTGCTATTTTGGCAACTGCCTATGGGCCAGGCCAATGGATTAGCACTTCCGTTTAAAGTCAACGCTTTCTTTTTTCTGTTTATGATTTATGGCCTGACCATTTGTCAAATGAAATCAAAGTTTTTCACCGCGTTCTGCTTGACAGCGTCAACGTCCAGGGCAGGGCAGTGCAAAGACCGATTTGAAGCCATTAAATGACGCCAATCGCAGCGCAAGTGGAGTCGACTAGAGGCAACTGGACAGTGGCACAAATACAACAAGTTGAACAAGTTAAAACAAAATGCAGACAAAAACAAAGGCGACGAGGAAAACTCTAAGCAAAACACAAGAAAAGTCAATTAAAAGGAAAAGCGAAAATGTTTATGGAAAATCGAGCAATGCAGAGAAAGAGAAACGAGCAAAATAAATGCGTTCAATGCACCCAGTCGAGTACTGGTAACGGCAGCGGTGGTAGGCGTGGCATTAGCGCCCAGATACACAGAAAGAGCCAACAGCGAACAAGACTTCAACTGTTGACTGCTGTCTGTCGATTGTTGACTGTCTGCCCACTTCTCTCCATGACTCATGGGACAACAACGTGCAACGCTTTGCATATAGGAAATGTTAAAAGTACATACCTCAAAAGTTGGTAACTACCAATTGGTAATCTCTGTTGTTGTAAGCGGAAGTTGTAGGTGCAACAAGTCAATAAGAAACTGCGTAGTACTAGGATTGTCAATTGATGAGCAGAAACTGGAAATTCACTTGACTGGGACTAAGCAAGTAATTATTAAACAGAACTTTGATTACTCTCAATAACTCAATACTCTTGCTTATCCCACAGAGAATGTAATCTGAGATTTATCAACTCAAGACATTTGACATACATACTCCTTTATTTACCCATGGCTAAGGCGTTTACTTCTTGGCTTTAATGGAGTCAAAGGCACCCACCAGAAGAATGCAACGACTGCAAATTAACATACAAAACTCATTCTATCAATGGGGTCGCCGAAAAAACACACCCTGAAAACGAAAACAAATGCCTTTACAACAAATATAATGGCATTTTTTAACGGAGTCGTTTTTCTTTTTTTGGGGCGCTGCTTTTAAAGAAATATTTGAAAAAGTCAAACAAAAATGTCAACAACTCGGCGAGGGAAGACGCCAGCGAGCGGGAGAGGCTTGCATTTCAAATTCAAATTACAATTACAAGCAAATGACATTTAAAATGCCTGCAAGATTTACTTCAAAATGTGAAGAACTACTACTACGATATAGACATGGCCCAAACGAAGAGTGTTTACTTTCGCAGTGCAGTTGGGCATTTTATTCAATTAGTTAATATTCAGTTGTATATAATTATCTATATACGAATATGTAATCAAGATAAATCGGACTGTAAACTAAAGAGAAGTAGCTGCAACTTTCGGATATGTATTCTCTTATCGCCGAAGAAATCCAATCGCTGTGTTGTCCATGACCCTTCAGCTGCATATGTGTGCGTGTTTTCGAGTGTGTGTCTGTATCTGTATTTGTATGTGTGTATGTTATAGCTGCTGTATTGTTTTCTTGATTTATTATGAGAACGAGGGTTTGTTAACTTGTCCGAGCGTCGAGTTGAGCTTACCTAAAATGAAATGAAATGAAAAGAATTAACATTTAGGAACGGTTTAATTTCGGCACATAAACTAATGAAATGAAAAGTTAATGTTTTAATTAGTTTTCTGCGGACTTGAGCTTAAGTCTGCAGGTTCTTGGGGCGTGGCAGCACCAGCAACAGCAGCAACAACAACAATGCAAGGTCGTTTGCCTCTGAGAGTTGTACTTGAGACAAGAAAACGGAACAGATCAACTTGTTTGGAGAAAGAGCAGTTTTAACAAATATTACTGCCGGGCATTGTTATTGTTAACTATGATTGGGGCGTAGATAACGAGACGCGGTTATACTTATTTCGGTATGAATATTTCACACAGAGGGAACAAATATCACAGAGAGACAACAGACGGCGCTGGGAAACGAGTTCACTGTTCAGATGGTCAAGGTTAATCACAGCTGAGCCGAGGAATTAGTTTAACAGACAAATGATAGCAGATTAGAGAGCTCATCAAAAGTTTGTTCGCATTGTTTTTGAAGAGTTACATCGTAAAGAGGCAAGATCAGTCCATGTTCAACTACATTTCCTTCGAAACGACTTTGCATATCTTGGACAATCAAGCTCAACTGCAGCTCCTCTGCAATTGGACGTGTAATTGCTGTTCCAATAACCTGCAACTCGCGGCAGTATCTGGCCCGTGCCAAGCAAATAAATATATTAAACTGTCAAAATAAAAATAAGAGAAGTAAACAAGTTAATAAATTGCTTGCCACACCCGCAACAACATGCTGGACAAGCTGAAAGTGATGTTGCAGGAAAATCCGTTGGTTTTCCAACATCTTAAGAGAGGCAGAGAGATGAAGAGCACAGGGAGGAGATTGCTGGTTGAAATCTGCATAAAGTTGTTGGTCTTGTATTAGTGTAATAGTAGCTGTCATAGTTGAACATACTCTAAGCAACGAGGAGAGCATCGCAATTCAAGTAAAGCTTGCACAGAAACAGACTAAATAGAGCCCAGATCAATAATATTGTACATATATATTATTCATAAAGTTTTTATGCAAGATTCATATTAAAGTAGAGTTTATATAGTTGTATATGACTAGACTCTTGTGTAGTGTATGTGTTGTCTGGTGTGTGTGGTTCAGCTTTTGACCTGCTCGTTGTTAACTGACAACCTACGCGACCAAAATCTTGTACTCCAAGTTTCCCTACAACAACAACGACAACAACAACAACAATTACAGCAAGAGCAGCAACAACGACAACAACAACACGACTGATGACGGGCGTCTCAAATGCGTTGCTGTTTTTGGTAATAAACGAAGCGTTAAACAAATTGCATTACAGCAACTACAACAACAACAATGTTGTCTATATTTATTGTTGTTGTTGCTGCTGTATGCAAAGCGTCATAAATGAGGGCGCTTGACGGTAACGCCGCCTTGGGCGTAATTACATCAACTACCAAAAATGGTCAAAAGAGCGAAAAATTATTACATGTGTTGTTGTTGTTGTTATTGTTGCAGCCACAACAACAACTCAGGGAAATGCCAGACAAAATTAAATGCAAATGATTGCCAAAAATGTGGTTGAAATATTTCAAAATACTTTTCATGTCTGGAAATTTGCAAATTTTTGTTTATTTTTTGGATCTGGACAGGAAATTACAAATTATGCCAAAGGTATTAATTAGCGATGCAATTTTAATTGTTAGGCAATTTATTAATGACCGCAGACGACTTGAAAAACAAGAATACTCGAGGCAACGGTACTCGGTTTATAGATACCCTGTAACGGAGATTAATTAGAAGGAAACAAACAAATATCTTCGGGTTTCCCCTTCTAAAACAGCTAATGGATTGTGATAGAGCGGTAATATTAAGGTTAAATAATAAATTAATTGTGATTTTTCAACTATACCGCAATTATAAATTATGAAAACCAAATGTTGCAAACTAATCCAAGTAAGGCGCATGCATAGAACTTTTAAATTATATTATACGCCAAAAACGAGTACCATTTTTAGTATGATATGCAAAAAGGCTGCAGCTAAACATGAAAAACTAGTTTAATGTTGTCAATTATAGTGAAGGCAGACACATAAATCAACTGGGCCGGGTAGGAAAATCAAAAATAATGTCGATGTCGATGCTGAAGTCGAAGTCAAGACAACAAAGAGCAAAACTAACTGCATACCAATCATAGGAAATAATAATAGAGCACTGAACACTGAACACTGAGCACTGATACGAATCTAAGCAGAAAACGTGGCTTGAAAAAGAAAATTGATTAAATTATGGACAAGAATTAAAATCAACACACAAGTCGCAAATTGCGCACCGAAATTAAATTAAATTGCACAGAAGGTTGCGATCGGATGAGAAAATCTCATAAGTTGAACTTTAAGGGACAGGAAATAAGCCAAAAGATGTATATATATACATATATATTACAATCAAATGAATGGCCATGAAAGTACAATAGTTCTTCCGTAATTGAATTAAATTTATGAGCGTTTACTTAAAGCAATGAAAATTAGTGTAAAACACCGTGTAAATCTCTTAAAATGGTCCAGCAAATTTTAATATATTTGGCTTTAGCCCTGAGTGAGCATTTAAGTAGTTGTCGGCAGGTTTTTAACTTATTTTAAGCGTTACACAAACTCAATTTACAAGCCGCATAAGGCCTTCAACGCCCAAATAATCTCAGACACGAACTGAAGGGAAAATCATTTACAGATGGCCTAAGCTGAAAGTTGGCTAATGGTTTTCGGCTTGATAAATTCAACTAACTTGGCAAATTGCTCAAAAATGCAATCAGCGAGCCGAGGCAGCAAACACAACTTACAAATGACATTGAAATTGCACAACAACAACAACAACAACAGCAACAACTGAAGCAGCAGCAGCAATAAATGGACACATTAGCCAAGGCAGTAGCAAAATTGTCAGCCACTCATTGAGCCACTCACTCACTCGCTCACTGAAAATGTAGTCCCAGTTAGCATGTGCCGCTGAGGTGTGTCTTGGGCTGGTCCAGCACTCTGACGAAGGTTACGCCAATAGCAACAGCAACAGCAGCAGCAGCAGCAACAACAACAAGAGAAGACATAACACTCTACGACTCTCGCCGTGGTGCTTAATTTGTCGAACAGCTCAACACAATTTCGTTGGCATTATTGTTGGCCAGTTGAATGAACTGAACGTACGCCCACAGCTCACGATGAGACCAAGAGCAGGAGGCGAAAGCGGAGGGGATGTACGAGTAATGTCTGGCCAAATGAACATGTCACGGATAGATGGAGACTCCTGAACCCGCACATACAGACGCTGCTAAGCCGCAGAGTTCAAAGCGAAGGCGTCGTGCGTTATTGTTGTTGTCGCCAGCTGTCAGCAGATGCCAGCGATAAGCAGGCAATGGCAGGCAAATGGCTAAAAGCAGCAGTCAACAGCCAACAGCCAACAAGCAAAAGCATTAAAAAGAATCTCTGCCTCATAACTTTGCACGTTGATCTGCAGCATAAAATCTACAATTGGAGCTAGTGGACGCACAATTTACATCACGACGTTGGCTCGACAACTAAACTCCCTGCACCTTTAAAAAAAACCATATAACTTAGTATCCACAAAATTTAATACAAGAAATTAAAAATTTAAGCTCGTTAAAACTGCAAAAATAGAAATAAGCAAATTAATATAAAAATCAACAGCAGTTGTATCGATAAATTGCGAAAGATATCGAAAGAATTGAATAATGAAAATTAAAATATAACAAACAAAATTACTTAATTATTTTACTTGCCAAATACTTGTATACCTACAAATATATTCCATAGGACGGAACAATTATAGCCTTTGATATGCAGAGTTCCCCACCAGCAAAAAAGTCTTAGCTTATAATTCATATGGTAGCATGGCCATAAATCAGTTTGGTATCGCGTTCTATGCGGTGTGGAGAGCGAAGTTGAATGGGCTATACAATTTGTCATAAGACTAGGCTCGCGTTATCAATGATTTATAAATGTGGCAGGGCCGAGCAGACGTTGCAGGTGCATGGCTGCAAAGGTCGACAAGCTGCATGCAACAAGAAGACATTATATGCTAGTGACGGTATCGACATTGCAGCCAAGCTGCTGTCGGAGCGGATGACAGCGCTTTTTGGCGTCAAATTTATCTTGACCCAAACGCTGGCAAAATTTTCATGGCCCATGGCAATGTGAGCGTCGAACTGTAAAGCTATGAAGCCGTGCCCAACGGAAGCGCGTGTTTAAGGTTATAGACACAGGGCCAATGAAAAAAGTAGGCGAAAACTACAAGAGTGTCTGAAGAAGCAACTTGGTACTGGGACTCACCATTGACTTCGATGCTCAAGCTTTTCAAAATATTGTATCATCACGTGGGGATACAATTCCATTAAACTACTAGCCGGCACAGCATCAAGTACTGAGAAATTCTTCCATTTTGTCACCAGAAATGTCTCGCCCCTCAAGTTGAAGGATTTTACAATTTTTTCTAAAGCCAAGCCGCGTTCAATGCCTTGCGGTTTGGCTGCGACATGCAGATCATAATCCCATTGGCGTGAATCGAGGGCATCGCTCTCCATGCTCTCATAGCTGCCAAAGCTGGATGACTCGCATGGAGGTTGCTTAAAGGAGTTCTGCTGATTGTCCATAGAGCGAGTTTGACCCCTGTTGACACTATCGAATCGTGTTGAGGAAGATTCATAGCGAGCACGGTTCCTATCCTGGCTCAATTGAGCCGTATTATTTGAAGGAAGCTTTGAATTTAGGACACATACGATCAGTTGAATATAATGTCATAGAAATTCGACAACTTACATGCTCCATGCCCCCCTGCATCGGCTCTTCTAGCTTATTATAGGGAGTTGTTATTGCTTTTTTAGCAATATTCTTCTCCTGCCATTGGCGTGCCTGCACCTTGATGTTTTCAATAGACGTATTGACGCTAGACAATCTATCCGTTTGAGAAGAGACCTGAGCTTCAGCAGTGTTGTCATAATGCTGTTGCGTTGCCTGAACGCTAAAATCTCGATCGTCTTCTTGCGCCATAAACATATTGTTTTTTTCCAGACCATCGGCTTCATTGTCACTGCTGCCACTGCTGCTATCACTGGAATTGTTCGAGCTGTCGCTGACGCTATCATTGCTGCTGTCGCTGCTTAAATTAAGTTCCTTGCTGAGCTCTAAGCTAATATCCAGATTGGAAGGCGGCAATTGCTGTTGCAGCTTCTTTCCAGACTGTTTCTTTGTTGGAAGAGGCATTTCTTTGGCAATTTTTTTAGCGAAATCCGTCTCAAAGTTTGCTACCAATACCAAGCATTCGTCGGTCAAGTTCTCAATTGGTTCCCATGTACTCTCCTCCTGTGGATAACCCTGCCATTTTAATAATAGTTCACATCGACCGTTAACATAGCGTTTATCCAAAACTTGTTCGACAATATAAATTTCTCCCGTTTTATTCTTTTTGTTTGGCTTTTTACAGCGACCGAATGATACAGAATTGGAAAGATGCACACGATTTGATTTATTTTTGCCAAAGTTTGTCGATGCAAGACGATTGGGCTCGGCCATTTTAAAATGGACTCGCAGATTATGTTGGCATTTTATTAAGGTAAAATAAAAAGATCAAATTAAATCAACTAGAATACATGAAATGCAGAAAAGTAAATATTCGGCATTTCACTTACCTTACCTTTGCTTGAAATATAGTTTTTGTTAAAAAGCTTAGTTTATTTTAACTGTAGATTGAATTGGAAAGAAAAGGGACACACGATTGGATTGCAACACTGCGGACTAAAAGAAAGATGACAGGTTTGAAGGTGCCAGACTTCTGCAGTATCGATAACAAATGCGATATATGTGTCTCGGTTTTTTTGCATTTTAAAATTATTCGGAAATAATTTGTAAAATTATATTAACACTATTTCTTGCTGTTTTCTATTCATTTCTTTTCAATAAAAAATGCTGCTTTTGTACCTGTTTCTTTCTACTCAACTTTTATCGTTTTTTTTTAAACTAAACTCGTTTTTCGTGCTCCTTTTAAGCGCACAAATGGCAATAGTAACTGCAGTTAACCAAAGCGGAAATAATGTGAACTGTGAAACGTAAGTATTTTAATTGGCCAATGGCAATAATACCTACCCGTTGATTTTGTAGGCTTTACTTTTTGCAATATAAATTACATGTTTCTATTGTAGCAACCGTATGTAAATTTAGCTTTTCACAGCATTAATCCGCAAACTGAATTGAATCATACATAGCTGAATTTTACATACCATAGACAATGTCATTGGCATGTTTCTCATCATTATAATGCAGAAAGCGCTAATTTCCAAAATAAAAGTTACAGAAAATCCTCTACTAATTACTCAAATATATATGTATGTACATATTTATGTATATATGTACATGTGAACTCGCTGCTTGTCTGCAGGCATTCGACTCTTTCTTTTGATGAATGAGTCGTCATGTGTGGACGAGTACTAGACTTGTTTATAAACCCAAAGACGCATGTGCGACACTTTGGAAAATTTCAGTCAAGCCCGAGAGCCACACGCAGTTACGTTTTGTGCACAAACTTGTGGAGCAACTTGCGCATTTCTTTCACTTTCTTTCATCATAAAGCGAATCGGTAGTGCCGTCTCTATTTATCGCATACCGCAGCATATGTGTACATATGTCTGTATCTGTGCCTGGGAATGTATGTTTATTTTAATTCGATAAAATTAACAACATGTTTGTTGGCTAGAAAAGAAAAGTGAAATGGCGCACAATTGAGTGCGACAAGGGCAACATCAAGGGTTTTCAAAGTCAACACATGAGCGATTCACTTTCGTTTTTATTTTATTTTTATTATTGTTACAAAATATCAACTCTCTATAGACCATTTCGTTGGACAAAACATATTTAGTGTTTAATTTGCATAGTTGTCGGCAAAAATGCGCCCAGAAACTCGTTTTTATATGGCAACAACACGCGCGACAAAATGTCTGCATATAAAATAAATGTAGACTTCCAAGAGTTGAATTTCTTGATTTCGAATATATATGTATGTACATACATAGTATATATGTATGTATGTATGTATGTTCGACGGCATGATCATCGACTCTTCATTAGTAAGTTAATTTTATTAATGTTGTTTTTGTTTGACAAGTTTCCATAGCTTAGTGTTTATTTGTATTGAAATTTATTTGGTTTCTACGCTGTTTGATTTTTGTTTCGGTATTAAATTTGATGTTAGTAGAAAGGTTTTACCAGCTTTATTTTCGTTAGGAAGATGTTACGTAAGAATTTTGATTTTAATTTGTTGGTTTTTTGTTTGATTCGCCTGTTTTCTATTGATTAACTATGCTCGTTTGCGGACCTCAAGCTGAGTTTTCGTTTGTTTTTCGGAGTTCGTCAATCAACTAAATGTTATGCAATTATTTATGCATATAAATATATTAGTTTAGTTAGATTAATACAATGTATGCAGTTGTATCCAATGTGCCATCAATCGATATCGATAATACAATGTATTAAGTGTTCCTTCGTGAAAATACCTTTCAGGGAAATAATCGGGGATATTCGCAGGGTGTTCAGACAAGCGTGTCAATGTATTTTAAAGCAACCACGGATCCATATTTGTATTTACATATGCAAATATTTAAGTTCATATAGTATAAGAACGCCTTTATTTTGTATTCGCGTTAAACCGTTAAGTCAACATTTGTACTGTAAACATTTAAGTTTACACTTGGGGACAATATTTGTTGACATGTTGACACATTTTCAAAAACAAAGTCATTTTATTACAGCAGCAGTCATTTTATGAAAGTAAAAGATTTGACTGTGAAAAAATACATACGTACATATTGGTACTTAAGTATATACATCAACTAAATATAACGCTTAGCAGAAGTTTTTTTCGGCAAGTAATTGTCAGGTTTTGTGTTTATTATAGCCACATAAGCTGCGCATCGCTGATTAACAATTGCCGCTAAAACTGATGAATACCGTTAACGGAAGTACGTGGTGTATTTTTATTTGTGCTTATTATTGGTTCTTTTTCTTTCCGTTTGTTAACTTCTTCGTGACAAATCACAACAGCTCATTGTGTTTTACCTTTTAATTTTGAACACGATTTTATTGTCTCATATCATTTATTCTTTATATTTTAGGCTCTTTAGTGGCCCAGACCTTGTCGGAGTTCCGGCTGGTAAAGGCCCGAAATAGATCTCATGGCTTGCAAAGCAGCCGGCAGTATCAAGATAAATTAGCATGAAGTGAATCAGAAGCAGATATGAGCTTTTAGGGTCTTCTGCTTTAAATGAAATCACAAAATTGTACACCAAGATAAACACAACAAGAAAAACAACAATTAAAAACAACAACAATGGTAATAACAGCGACAAAAATATGACTATAAGCTTTGCAGTTGTGAAAATTCAATTTTAATTTGTTGTACACAAACATAATGATAAAACAAAAACAAAAACAAAATACAATATACAACAAAATCATATGTAAAACTCACTTACCTTGTGCGCTGTTGACGCTGACAGAGCAGAAGATGATGAAGACGCCGAGGCTCCACACTGTCATACGCGTCGGCGTTGGCGTCGACGTTGACGCTGGCTGTGACGCCCGCTTGGGTTTGACAGGCATTTTTGGGATTTAAAAGATATCCAAAGGCTTTTGTTGCTCAAAATTGCGGCTTGCTTGTAATTTTGTTGTTTTGTTTAGTGTTTAGCTTTCAATTTGTAAATTATTAGCAGTTTATTTGTTTTCTCAGTGTATGCATTTTATTTCTCTTTTATTTTTTGTATTTAAACTTATTTCACTGGAGCTGCAAAACTGGTTTTCATCTGTATATACTTTATTTTGTGATTAATAAAAAAAACTCTTGAAATATTAGCGAACAGCTCGATTTAGATACCGTTAAAATATAATTAATAGTGCTGCGATTGAATTTCTTTAATATTTTGTGTGTTTTTTCATATTCAATAAAGTTCAAGGCAACGTTGCGTATGATAAATGTATTTAGAATTGTGTGTGAGTGGGCCAAGCTTCATTAAGAAGTGTAGATTCTCTTCAATAAATGTATATTTAAAGATAACGATTACCAAAAGTAATAAATTAACCTCAAAGAAAAGAATTACTAAAGGAACAGTTGAGAAATTATTTATGGAAATAACTAAAAAATATAATCATTATAAGAAGATTATATACGATAACTTGCAGAGTACGTCGTATTTAAATGTTGAGAAATACACAGAAAACATGTTCGTTATTTATTAAAATTACATTTGAAGCTACTTAATATCTTTGGCATTTTTTCTTTCTTTCTTTCTTTGTGTCTGCCATTTAGACATTAGCTTGACTGGAAATTTGAGTTAGCCACACACTTCGAAAAAAGCGGTAATAAATTTTCACCTGTTGCAAAAATTAATGGCAACATTCACCTTGAATTTGTCATGCTGTACATATATAACAATAACAATAACAATATTGCGAAGATTCGCCTTTGCTTTGTATTTGTATTTACACTTATTTATGCCGTGGATTTTGTGCACTTTTCTGTTGTCATTTCTATTTCTATTTGGAATTTAATTGAAACTAATTTCTTAGAGAAACATGGTTAGAAGTGTGAGGCATGTTGCCCCCTCTTGTCTTCACACTCCGCTTGCTTGATCAATTGTTGGCGTTGGCCTTCGATATCTATGTATTCTGTTTGTTTCTTTTTAATGTTTGTAGCTGCAAGTATTTAATTAATATTTTTAATTAATATGTTTTAATGCATTCGGCTGTTTCTTGGCGGTTGCTAATTGGAGGTCAACAAAATCGAAAGACTTTGTGTTAATGCTCAATTGACTTGTAGTTTACAGCTAAGAATCTAAACACTTTTAATTGGTTAACAAGTGCAGTGAGGCAAAAACAGCATAGAATGCACAGTGGCCACACACAAACACACACACACACACAGGCGAACACAGTGTGATTTGAGTTTAGTAAAACCGAAACTTGATTTCAATGCAAAGTGAAATTTTCCAAGCACACACATTCATGCATATACTGCATAAGTAAAAGCGCTTAAAGACGACTTGCAGCAACACAACAAATTCGAAATCAACAATAATAACACCAACAGCCGCAGCAACAACAACAATTGGAAGTAATGACCGAGTAACTGGACTGCTTTTGCTGTGTGTGTGCCTTGTGAGGGATGAAGAGGGGGAGGGGGATCACTTTTATGACGTTCGATCACGCCGTAATGCGAATTTACGCGTTTTGCATACGTAAAACAACAAATAACAAATAAGAAACGGATTACGATTTAAGCCGCGCTCTGTTAATGGAAACCGTTCGACGACCGACCGACCGATCAAACGAAAAAACGAACAACCATTAAGGTTGCGCCGGACGCACTTGCTCCACTCAAACACTCAGACACTCAGAGACTCACACACGTACATACACGCACGTACACAGACCTACAAAATTCAGCAACTTTGTTGGCTTTGCGCTTTGTCCAAGAGCCGCAGGCGAAGACGAAGTCGAAGACGAAATCAAGAGTCGATGTCGATGTCGAAGTCGAAGTCGAACCGTGAGCAACAACCAAACTGAGACGCGTTTCGAATTGAACTGAAACTGAAGAATGGCAACGAAAGACAACGGTGAGCGAGTCAAGCAACGCTTAGCGGCGTCTAAAACACGTTTCAAGCTGAGACAAGTGCACTGCTGAACAGAAGAGAGCGAGGAGAGAGAGTGTGCGAAACAGAGGAGCAGAGAACCGAAGCGGTTGTTAAAGAGACAGAGAGCTAAAGCTGAGTACGCAGCGCGTGGACGCTTTTAGCCGTCACATTAAGCCAAGATATAGCCGGTATTGTTGTTGTTTATTCAGGGTTGTCAAGCGATGCAGTGTTAACGAAATATTTTTGATTCAGCTATTTATTTAATTAAAATACTTTAATACTTGATCCATATCATAATATAGTGATAAAATCAGCTGCAAACTTGGAGCGTAACTATAACAACATGCATTAGTGTTAATTTTAAATTCTTCTTAGCTATTCTTTTATAAATTATTTAAGCTTTAGCACTGTTTGTTTGTTTGCTTTGCTTATATTTTATTTTTGAAGTTAATGAACATATGCAGCAAATACAAGAACCTAGTCATGGTGAGTTATGCTGAAACTTAACGAATATATTTATTATTTAACGAAGCGTGCATTTGCTGAACGATTTACTGTTTGGCAAAGACACAAACCACAGCCACTGCTTTCGGAAGCTTTGTCCATAGTAATTCGTTGATTTGATGAATGTTAAATTTAAATTTCTATTTGTTAACTAATTTATGTATTTTATAATGTAATTTATTTCAATTGTTTTCTGCAATCCCTTTGGCAATAAAGGGCCCACAATATTGGCAACAATTTGAAGTGTCAATGAGATTTTGGAAATCGCATTGCAGTCGAAACTCTGATAAATCAGGTTGATGGTCTGCGAGTGAAGCTTGGTTGGGTTATCTCTATGGCCATGGCTCGTAAGCATTCATTGTTTGCAGGCAGCGGAGCCAAAGTTTTCTGTTTTTCAGTGAGTTTCGTCCATCAATGGATATTGATGTGACATAAGCGACGACGAGATACAACGAGTTGGCCGTATGCAAATGACAACTTCCTGTCTCTGCCTCATTGGAGGCGCGAGCGTTGTAGTCGAGTCACCGACTCTAAGATACCCGGTATCCAATTGAAAAGTATAGAGCTATTCAAAAGCAACGTGTACTGGTTACAGCGAGTCGGCTGTTAAGTATACGTTCTATTACATACATTGCAACGCATACAATATACCCCATTACTGTGAGAGTACCAGGTGTAAATACTCTGTTGCATGCGGCAAATGGGGGCAATTTGTCCACCTGTAGCCCAAACGTATGCAATAGCCATCCAACTGAATATGTGTATGTGTGTGTGTGTGTGTTTGCGAGTGTGTGTGTGTGTCCTCGATTGTCTGTTACAGCAGCAGCATTCGATATTTTAATCTAGTCGCTGGCAACTGACGCTGACAGCCTTAAGACGATCGCGCAATTTCTTTCTTTAGCTTAAATCGAAAAAATTGCTCCTGACACTTTTTGTCAGTTTTATTCAAGTTTCTGCTATTTCTGCCCCCTTTCGGTTCCATTTCCATTTCCATTTTGCTTTCATACTCGCCTCATATTCTGCCTTGCCTTCAGTTCGTGTAATCGCGCAATAAGATGAATATAAAGCAAAAGCAAAATGTTTATTTTGTGCGTGTCTCTGACCGCGACAGCTATGAGTGTGTGTGCGTGTGTGTGTGTGTGTGTGTGTGTGTGTGAGTGTGTGTCAGCTTGTCTGTTTGCGTGTGTGAAAGAAGACAACAATCACCGAAAGAAATGAAATAAAAGAAATTATTCGCAACTGCTACAAACTAAAGAACGTCCATGCAAAACAGCATATGCGCTATAAAGTTTCGAATTCATTGAATTTTTCAAAGAGTTTGAACATAATTTAAGCAGCTCTTACTTCCAGGTATTTACAGGCAAAGAGAAAGATCTTAACATTCGACTTAAATGATGGCAAATATCTTTCTTGCGGCATAGATACATTTGTACATATGTGAATGCTTTTCAAATATTATGAGCATGAAACGTGCTTCCCCTTCACACATGTGAATGTCATAACTCAAACAAGAAAATATGAAAATTATAAGGAAAACCACAATTCAGCCAAGCGTTTCCTACGGGGAAATCCACGAACACGTACTAAACGCTCGCTTGGGCCGTCGATTGTCTGTCTCCCTGTGGAAGAGAGAGAGAGAGAGAGAGAGAGAGAGAGAGAGAGAGAGAGAGAGAGAGACAGCGAGTTTAGGAGAAGTTTTGGGGAAACATACCAAAATAATTTGTCATTATTTTGCATGCAGCCGAGTGGAAACGGGAACTGAGAATTGAGAACTGAGAACTGAGTCCGCAACTCCATTTGGCGACAACAAAAAAGCAAACTTGGCGAGAACTTGCAGAGTTCTCAAGATTTGAATTGTCATCATTGCGGCTGTCAGTGCTTCCCTCTCCCCATTTCCCCCTCTACTCCGCTCTCAGACTCTCTCTCACTGTCTGTTATGTTAAATGAATGGCAGTCAAAGCTGTCAACATGTCAATTGATGGCAACTTCTAGGGGAATGTACAATCAACTGTCGCTTATTGCCATTAAGAACAACAACTAAGTAACTGAGGGTCATGTTGCCCCTCCCTGTGACTGGCCACCCCTCTGTCTACTGAATCGAACGTTGGCTTAAAGAGCTTCGCACCAAGAGCACCAATAAACCAAAACTGTAGTTAAGCTGTAAAGTGAAATAGCGTTGACATTTTCCATGGGAAAACCACATAGTGAGCATCGCAAATGTCTAACCATAAAGTGGAAAACTGCTTTGGTTTTCCCAATATAAATCAAGGATAGCTTTTTCCGCTTTTTAATGCGATTCAATAAAGTTATTTTGTGCCTAGAAATTGCTCTCAATATTTCTTTATCTATCTTTTAATCTTAGATCTCTCTCTCTCTTCCTTTCCTCCGCTTCTTCTCTTTGCCCTTTTATCTATCTTAAAGAGCGAACAGATTCCCTTAATTAACAGTTAATTTTACAAGTTTTTAGTTCTCTTCATTGTTGGCCAACTTAAAGTCCTTTTTATCAATTTGCAATGTCTAATTTTATATCTCACTAAGCATGGGAGATACCCTCTCTCAACTGACAAACAAACTGACAGAACAGTCAACGGAGAACGGAGAATAGTGAACAGAGAACTGACAACTGAGAACTAACAACTTGGAGTACGTCCTTAGTCCTTTAGTCCTTCGTCTGCCAACTGGCTCTGCTTCCTGACAATATGTATTTCAATTTTATCAGCTGCAGCTCAAAATGATTGAGCGTCTCAGTTTGCTGTGGCTAATTTGATTGAAAAGGGTTGCCCTCCATTTCATTCCCCCCTCTCTCTCTCTCTATCGCTCTCACTCTGCACTGCCCTAAAACAAAAGCAAACAAATAAAATCGGCGATGCGCATAAGTCGAAAAACAAAAAGCGAATAGCAAAAATTACTTTATCAGCTGTCTGCTTACGTTGTTTTCATTTTCTTTTTATTTTTATTTCTGTTTTTGTATTTTTGTTATTGTTATTATTATAAATTTTCTTAATCCCAGCCCAAAAGTTCATGAGGCCAATAAAGTTGTTGGAATCCCAAGGTTTCAAATTTGAAATTAATTAAATAAGAGCAATGAGTTTCTTCAGTTCACATTGAATGTGGCAAGTGCATGGATAGCTCAACTTATAATTCAATCAAACTACCGAATTGGGAATACTCTTCCATCATAAATTCAGTGCATTTATCACTAACGACAAGAAAGAAATTAATTCAATTAAAATAAATTATGTAGAAGAGAGTTAAATTAGAAAGAAACATTTAATAACAATACATAATTAATAAATATAAATAATAATATGGCAAACAAATGACAAAGCAAACTGTTACCTTGCATTTGGACAAAAGTGTAATACCCTATGTGAACATAGCAAAAGAAGAGACAGACAAATTTTAAAGAAGCTTTGACAACTGTGGATAAATGAAATTTCTTGAGGTTCTCTTGATGCTGATTTCGGTTCGATTAACAAATAAAATTGATTCCAGCTATAAACTATATGTATGTGTGGATATTCCATTCAAGCAATGACTCTAGAGAAGGGAGAAGGAGAGGGATAGAGTGGGCGAGTGAGTGCGAGTGTTAGCTTTTACAGTAAGTTGAATGGCATCGTTTTGGGCTGACCTCTTGTCCAGGATTATACTTGGAGAACACACGAGTTTATGCAAATTTACACGCTGTGCTGAATTTTGTATGAATTTGTTGCATGCAGCGCGTGTGAAGTGGTGGGGGGTTGGCTAAATGTCATGTTGAACTTGTGATAAGGACTTTGACTCTTTCAATATGGTCTCACTGTGGTTCTACTAGTAGTTTAATCTTTTGAATGGTCGTGACCAACGAGGCGAATGTCCTCTTTACTATACAAATGCCAATGCCAATGCGAATGCGAATGCGAATGCGAATGCGAATGCGAGCAACGAATTGTCCTTGTGTGAATCTTCATTTATGGCCAGCGTGTGTCCTCCAACTGACTGTGATGTGGGTCGTAGTCCTCCTGTGTTTATATGCTCTCTAAATTTGAGCTTCTTTTATATTGCATGTTCTGCTCAGGCAATAAACGTAATCAATTTAAGTGTCGCATTTCTGTTATCTGTGTAAATTCTTTACGAATCAACGATTTTCTCTCGCCTGCGGCAAGGGATTTCGGAGCTTTGCTCGCCTGCCTTCACATCATTTCCATAATTAGGCCAATCCTTTCTTGGACACATTTAATTGGCTCCGTCTGAGATACGAGTACTTCGCTCATACTTAATTACTGGCAGCCAAGCGCCAAGCACCAAGCGCCAAGAGCCAAGAGCCAAGAGCTTTAACTTGCCGTTGTCCGAGTGGCTTTTGGCCCGCATTGTGTCACATTCGATGCCAGATTCTCCAGCAACTTTGTACTCCTTCCCTGCAATTAGGCAACGGACAATGAGTGTGGGCATTTCTCCTTGGTCCCTTGGTCACGAATCAGCTTCAAACCACATAAACCACCCGTTGAGCCATCGCCTGCCGTGATTGCTCCCAAATGGAAGTTGATCTACTCGTATTCTCAATGGTTGCCTGGCCTGGGCATGGCAAGGGATGAGATGCGGGCTTGGGCTGTGGACTCGAACACTTGACCACTTGACCGAAGAGTAATAAAGTTGTAAATGCTTAAAATAGACCCGAACCCGTGTGTCCAGCATAAATTGGCTGGGTGTGTGCGCCTCAGGCCTATAATAAACTCTGTATCACTACGATTAGGAGAGAGAGAGAGAGACAGATAACCCCCTCTCCACCTTAGAGTGGGGTGTGGCAAACGGCATGTAATTTCAGCTTAATATATCGCAAGTCAGCAGGTGATGATTTTTGGTCGTACGTGATGATGGACCTTTAAATGAGGCGTGTGATTGCACATATAAACATTGTGGGCAGATAATAGACTTTATGGCTTTTAGTCTTTAGAATTCATCTAATTGAAACTTGTGATTTATGTACGTGCGGCTTAAAAGACAAACATAATGTAGTTTTCAACAATGGAAATGACTATGCCATATAACATGAATTAAGATTAATGTTGCAGAATATTTGCAGTACATAAGCTGCAGTTCAAATGCTTTCATATAAATTCTATTGTGAAAAGTTATTTAGTACTTTTCTACTCATATGTAGCTGTACAATTAGGAACTAAATGTGACAGGCTGGCAACTCTGTGATTGGTTGTCAGTACCATCTGTAGTTATCTTCTTTTGCCTTTTGGGATCACTTGCATCATCTAGCCATCTCGTTTTGTCCTTCGATTTGCTTACAGGCGCCGAAAGTCTTTCATATCTACTTTAAAACATACAAAATAAATGATTAATTGGCAATTGACATTTACGAAATTAATGCTGCTCAACATTCTTATCGTAGCCTGGTATTCAAAACCGGAACAGTAATTAATCGGGCACCTAGACAACTCATCTTTATCGCCAACATTTCAAAGGGCAAAACTGTAATCACTAAATCAAGCGTACAAATAAATTTATATTTTCCGGCCGAAGGACTTTCCTATTTTATTTGTAAGGACTATTAATGTATTTAAAATGCACAGCCAGCTGGCAGTAGAGCTCGGCATTTGCGTTGTCCTGGCGACAACTTAGAGGATGCCAATGTCGTCAGCAGCCGACGCCACCAGCGAAGACGCCCACACAGAAATGGTCTACGTGCGTCGCCTGGAAAGGGAGCGCAGTGTACGTGTGGTGTGTGTGGTGTGTGTGTGTCGCCCCGAAAGTGCCCTCATGCTTATTGAGTGCCAATTTTTATATCGTTAATGTGTTTATATGCGCGTGTAAGTGTTTGTGTGTGTGTGTAGCTGGATTAAGCGTCTTTCTGCTTTCCTTGTTGTTCTTCTGCATGCTGTTCATCGCAATTTACGATTAGCAATCCCCATAACCCCCCATTTCTTTTCTTTGCACCTTGAGGTTTTTTGTATTTACATTTGTGTTGTGGCATCTGAAATCGTTTTATTTATTTGCCACAGTCAACCTCACAATCCCCAACTCCGTCGACCCACACACTTCCTCTGAAATTGCCTTACAACAGCACATATGTTTTATATGCCTTTGTCATTTGCCATTATTATTATTGTATGTGTGTGTGTGTGAATGTAGCAACAGTAGTAGTAGTAGGAGAGGTTGATGGAGTGTTTTATTAGTGTGCGTTTGTTATTGTTCATTCATTATGGCTTCTGTTGTTACTGCGGCTTTTAAGTGTCAAAGCACTTGGCGTGTTCCTGTAAATGAATATTTATGTCCGTTTAAATAAGAAATGAATAACTAAACGTATTACAATTATTTTATTTCTTATTCTCACCTTGCTGTCAATGAATACTGATTCGGTAAAAACAATTGCCCTGAGGTACGACTTTAAACTTCGATTTTGTTTGGCTTATAAAAGTTTGAACTGTGGGAGGTCGGAAAAAATGTACACAGAACACATAACAAGGGTAACAGTTCAAAAAAATGAAAAAAAAACCCTGAAAAACAATTTACTTTATTGTTTTACAGCTATCAAATTGCCTTTGCATAACATCAATATAAAATGTGAGAGCAAAATTCGCAGTAGACCCTTACAAAAAAATAATTTAAGAAGAACTTCGACGTGGCAACAACAGACAAAACTAAAAACTTAAAACAAAGCTGTCCATAATAATCAAAATAATATATTCATTTTTGCTTAAACAACATTTAAATATTGTTTTAGCTATTTGGTTGTTCGAATATGTAAATTGTTGATTCAGAAGCAGTAGAATCGAATTGAACTTGTACCATTAATGAATCTCAATTTATAACTAGTTACTCTTATTGTGTGCAAGCTACGCTGTCGTTATATCTTGCCTGAAGGGAAAAGCGAGATAGATAGATGCTAAATCATCGTAAGAATGGAGCCATAGAACTCTAGAGTTGCCAGCTTGTTACACTATAAGCCAATTAAGTGAATTTAATTGCATTTGCATATTACCAAGTGCTTTTACTTGGCCAACTAATTAGTGGTATTGAACCCTCGACTGCCAATGCTCGCTTAATATCAAATTATTATTCTATTGATGAAGCTACAAATTGCAAATAAAGTGCGCAACAGAATTTTATATTTCAAAGTACAAAAATTACGATAACGAATCAACAAAATGCGCAAAAATAGAATTGTAATTTAAAACCATAAAACCAAATTTAAGCAAGGTTTCTCCCAGAAGGAAAACCATTCGGGAAAGTTAATAAAGCCAAAAATGAGCCCTCAAGCTGCCCTGATGACAACTTGACGTACTAGCAACTGAAGCATCAACATCCTGTTCTAGCTGTGACTCGAAAGAGGGTATATTATTTATTTTTAATAAGTAAAAAGAAAATAAACATAAGAAAGAAATAAGTATGAAGTCATCTCAGTTGCTCGGCAGGCCCTGATGGGATGTCAACATAACGTTGTTGGTGATGATGATGAAGGAATCGTGGCACGAACGCAAATCTGCCACAATTTGCTGACAGATCAACGCCTCTTTCATTTGCAGAACGTAATTTAATGTTTGTGCCAGTCACAGCAACGAACTTAATCTACAAACACACAAGAATATGCGACATTCAAGTCAACATATTCGGCAATGGCCGGAAATCGAATGGGGAAAAACAAACAGTGCTTAAAAGCCGCACAATTTGATTGAGCCCACACCTTGTTGTCGTGCCTGCTGCTAAACCAATTAATCTCCTTCTTGCTTATCGGCACACACAGTCCTCGTTGCTGGACAGGCCACAAAATACTACCAGCGATCCCAATGCCAATTCCAAATCCAATCCAAAAGCTGCTTTTCGCCGCTCCCATTTCCGGTTTTGAGGTTTTGAATTTGAGGTCGCGCGACCCGTTAACGTTCAAAGTTTTACGTCTTAAAATTGGTCATAAAAGTCACAGCTGCAGAGCGAGAAAGACAAAGAAAGAGTGTGCGAGCGGGAGAGGGAGAGGGAAGCAGAACAATGGATTGACACGCTGAAAAGCGGGCAACACTTTTGACTACTTCGAGACATACAATATACTATATGCATTAAATCACATTTTATAGCTTAACGCACACAAATAAACATTTATTGCAACAATGGTTTAAAATCTTTGGACATTTGATACACATAATACATAATATACTTAAATATATTTACAAAGTCTTATTTATACATGGTAAGTGAAGTAAGTGAATTTGCAATTGATTTGCTTTTGCTTTGCATTTGCTTTGTTGTGTGCATGCCAAGCACGTAACTTGTTTAAATCTTTGTCATATATCTTCTAGTAATCGTTTAAATGAAACGAAATTAGCTTAAAGCCGTGCAACAATTGCAATACTTTAGTATGGACACAGAGACACTGTTTTATCACCTTAAATACTAAAATAGAACGACTGCGAGTACGACTATGACTACGACTACGACTACGACTCCGACTAGAATATGCAACATGAAAAAACACATCAAATTCTTTCATATTTCTACTCTTATGTATGTACAAGCTGCGGAACTCTGGAAAGTCATCAACTTTATATTAACCTCATGATGTTCTTTTTAAATCCATTTCGACACACCAAAAAACTGTTAACCAGACCGAGTCCCTTAACTTTTTATAGCTTACTCTTTGGGGAGTCTTTATGCTAGGATGCTGTGGTCAAGATTTGGTGTTGACTTCGTTGTGTTTAAGATTTAGTTACCATTCTACTTGTATTTAATAATTTAATGAATTTAGTAATTCATGGTGTTTTATGAACATATTTTATATTATGCTAAACTTAGCTTTATGCTGCTAGTTGCTTTATGCTTCCTGTAAGCTCCGTGGGTGTTCAGGTCCCAGCCTGGTCAGCTCAGTTTAATTGCGACTCCTGTATGCTCTGTGCCAGCTGCGAGTCCTTAAGTGGGCCAAACTCATTGTGGGGTGCAAACTCATAGCCCGCGGTCTCATTATGCGAAACGGCTGCGATGGCTGACGATGCTCCATTAAGGCCACCATTGGGCAGCGTTGTAATTGTGGTTGTTGTCTCCTGCAGCCGACAGCTACTATGTGGAGAGTTCGTTGGGATGGGCTTAGTCACCTCTAAGGCCATAGTTCACACTCACCTGCGCACGGTGCTCTGATAGCAGGAGTGTCGCGACTGAAAACGCTTCGAGGCTGTGCTTGTCAGCGAAGTGTTCCTGTGCATGCAGAATGTATCCCGCTGCTTGCGACGTCCGCTGGCTCCACGACAGAAGAGGTATCTGGATGGAGTGCAGGAGAGGATTGGCAATGGGAAATTGGGTATTGATGTTATTGAATTGGCCAAACATAAAAAAGGGGGAAAACAATCAAAATCAAGCATAAAATACATTTTAGAAACATTTTATTGGCTGTGAGTTTTGATTGCAATTTGTGGAGCAAATCTAAAGGACTTTTATTGCAATTCAACGGATTCACCAAATACTCGCAGTCTGTCTATCAATTTCCGTATGCGTATTACGTTTCTAAGTAGTATCTAAGTTTCTGTGATATGTTTTTTAAAATATTTTAAGGAGTTACAAATATTTCTCTGCCTTTTATAACAGACACTTTAATTTCGTCGAAAGATAAAAAAAAGATAATTTCCCTTGTGACTTAAATTGTTTCTCGTGTCTGATAAACAAATAAGAAATTCCATCAGAATTGCAATCAAAAATCAAGAGAACTTGTATGATTGTATGAACTTGTGTGATTTGCGCCAGAAGGACATGAGTTTGGGAAACTAAAGAAAAGTGAAAAGTGTCTGTGTTTGCATGTTGAGTTTCCTTATTGTTAGTTTGTTTGTTTGTTTGTTTGTTAGTTAGTTGTAAGTTAAATGTATACAAATTGCAGTTTGCTTACGCTTACAGTTACAGTTTTATTGATTGATTATCGGTTATAGATTATCATGCTGTTATCGTTAGCGTAATCGTTATCGTTAGTCAGCTGCAGTCATGTGAATGAACAAATACCTATTGAAATGCTTGCGAAACGCGCCGCTCACAAAGTAGAGGGCCACAGGATTGGCACAGCTGTTGGCAAAGGACATGCAGAAGCCCACGATGCGCAGCACATGCCAGAACATGTTATAATCCTGTTGTGCAGTTGGCCTGTAAACGGAAGAGCAAAACGCAAACGAGGAGAACTGTAACTATGTGTATGTAAACCTAATGGAGACATAAGCCAACAAGCAACGACAAGCTAGAAATTGATTGACCAAGGCAAAGCGGGTCACAACGCATGATGAACGCATTACTCAAGTGCAATGCTCCCCCCTCTCCTTATCACTCACTCTCTCTCGCTGTCTCGCTCTCCAGGGCGAAGACAACTCCGTCATGGCATATCATAAATCCCAGGCATCCTTTTTTTTATGTATATCTGAGAATATTCCTGCCGCTTGTCGTTGTTGTTGGCGTTGAGTGAAAACTTACACTTACCAGTAATAGAACCAGAGGAAGAAGATGTGATAGGGCAGAAAACAAATGCCAAAGATGACAACAAAAGCCAACACCGTTACGGCAACTTTGCGACGCGCTCGAACCTGCAATAATACAAAGAACAAAACAAACAAAAACAACAACAAAACACTATTACAACAAGAAAGTAGTAAGCAAGTAGCAAGTAGCGGGAGTGCATTAAAGCGGATTCTATGGAATATTTATTTATTGCAAAGCTGAATCTCAAATCTAAAAGTCATTGTGTGAATAACAAGTTGAAGACATTGAATCGAAGATTCAGAAATAGTTATTGGATGTTTAGTCTTTCCATAGTCATCAATCATCAAGCGTATATCTTCCTCAGATAATACAAAGCCTATTGCTGAGTTTAGTTACTGTTTCGCAGCAATATACTTCAATCGCCATCAATCATGTGCTTTTCTCTGCATGTAATTGATGTTATGCATAAAATATTACATTTAAAGTATGTAAATCACTGACAATCGTACATCAACGGCCATCAATCATTCGTTTCATATCTCAATCATTCATTACTCATGCATATTTAACAAACTCTTATTATTTACTACAGGTTCAACTTCAATCAGCATCAATCATAACTCACCTGCCGCACCGCTCCCTGCATTTCGCCAGGCACGTTCGCCGAGTACATCAAGTGCAGGGCAATCAGGACATAGAACACGGCTATAATCACCAGTGGGATGGCATAGTAAACCAGAAAATGCAACATGACCATCAGCTTGGCATAGTCGTAGCCCCAGGCCTCCGGATACGGATAACAGATGACAATCGATTTCTCCTGATTGATGCCAACAGGCTGCAAAGCAAGTTGGTTGATAACAATTTCAAATGAATGCCGAATTCGAGCATATGCGATGAATTGCGGTTATTACCTTCAGATTGCTACCAATCAAGGCTGGCAAACCGCAGAGAATGGCCAAAAGCCAAATAGAAACGGCAATTGCCAATGTCATGTGAGTAGCTCGACGTCCACCGCCTGTTTGGAAGGAGTATGGCTTGAATTGGTTACTTGACTTATGAGTTTTGGGCCACATTGCTTACCATGTGCATGGAATTTGCGCAATGGATCGACAATGGCAAAGTAGCGATCACTGGAGAGAGCGGTCAGTGTGAAGACGGAGACGCCAATGGACACATCCTTCATGAACTCGGACACACTGCAGAGGAAGCTGCCCCAGGGCCAATACTCAACCGTGTAGATGGTGGACACCAGCGGTACAGTGGTCACTATCACTAGAAGATCAGCCAGCGCCAACGAAAGAATGTAGCTGCAATGGAAAGAAGCAGAGAAAGAGAAGGAGAGTTAAAATTATGGAAAATTCTTCCTTAGCGGTCTAAGAGATTTATATTTTGATGCCAAGTTATGTTAGGAAGATGAGAATGAATGGAATTTCAAATGAAGCAAATCAACAGCAAAGTCTCGAGAAATTTCCCAAGCCAAGACGTTAACGTTTGCAGCATTCGCACTTGAGATAAGCAGGCTGACCCTACAGTATGCTAGGGTCCTTTGCACGTGTTACTGCGACCTCGTTGATTTATGTAGCTCAACTTCGAAGACATTTGCGCACCCCTCTCATTGAATTGAGGGTAATGTTGTACATTTTTGTCAGCTCGCGATGATAAAATTGATTTATATTCGCATTTTATTAAAAATATTTTATGATAAAACATTTAAAATGCGCGTAATACAAGTTGGCGCAGTCTTAAAGCGAATTTGGTGTGTTAATAAGTTTTGTGATTATTCATTCAGTAGTCAGTCCTTCTTTAAGTTGAGAGAAGCGAATGCAAAGGAATCCAATGTGAATGCATCATTCTATTTAACGACTATCATCAGACATCTGACATCTGACACCAGATGGAGATGAACATGAATTGCAGCTGTAATTCAGAATGCGATCTCATATATATGTAGTTAGTTTTTTGCTCTTATGCCACGTCCTTTACAATAAATAAGCTGCATGTGGCAGCTTGTAGTTTGTGCAACATCCAATTACATTCATGTGGCACGGGCAGCCAGCGACCGATAAGCATCTGCCAGGAGTTTGGCCAGGAGAGGAACTAAGGCTGCTGTTGGCTTCCCAACTGTGGCCAACTGGTTCCAGCATCCTGGTCATAAAATGCAATTCCAACTTAATGTGATCAGTTGACATTTCCGTTTTCTTTTTGCTGAATTATAACCATGCAAGCTTTTTTTTAGTTGGCTTAAGGCGAAATACCCTGTAATCATTGGAAATCACTTCGTTCGGATGAATTTAGAGTATCAGAACTCTCTACAGGATATCTTCGTGTGGTCCACAACTCTAACTTGTTTTCGGGCATTCTATAATAAATGTTAAGTTGGACTTAAATTCCTTTCAATTAGTTGCAATTAGTTGACTGCTCAAACAGCGAGTAGAAAAGCTGAGAGCAAGATTGTCGAGTATTTTTTTTGCAATATTTTCCAACATATAAGTGGTTGATGCTTCTGACAATTTACACACCAGTTGACCGTCAATTGTGCCATGTAAAATGCGAGTTAAGTTAAATAATTTAATTGGACGCATGCGGTCTGTTGACAAGTTGCTGTTGACGTACCGCAGCATCGCGCCTCACTGGACTGGCTTATGTTGACAGACTTCAGCGAGCTAATGATGAAATTCTGTCAACGAACAAAGAGTGCGTACAGATTGCTACACCTTAACATATAAAATAATTGCACTCAGTCCACTAACAAATTCCTAATGCGAAGCTACTCCTGGGACTGAGCCTTAGGGCAAAACGAGACAGCAGCTGGTCATCGTCGTGATCAACAAGCAAGCGAGCGCAAGAGCTGCCAGACTACTATATTTAGATTAGTTACAGTCATGGCAGCTACTATTGGTACATCTGAACATAAGTTAAATACTGAATCAACTTAGAGGCTAAATAATGCCTTAGTTTTTCACTGAAATTGCTTAACTTTTCACAAAGTTATGCATTTTTGAAGAAACGAAAGAAATGCATATAGTTAACAGCTCTTTAAGACAACTGCTCGTAAAGCTTAAGCAACATGGGTTTTGCGAGCATTTGCTATCAAATATAATGGATAAAATATGGCGTTAGAGCTGCATAAAATGTAGACTTTATACTCGACTTCACAAGTTTAATAAACTCAAGTAAATCAATATCTTATGAGAATATAAATTACATGAAGTTGAGATGCACATATTTAAAGCCATACGCTTACAGCGCACAAAAGTAGGCAACATCCTTGTGGCAAGTCGCATACGTTACGCATCTTGTGGCACGTCAGCAAGTCGGTACATGATTTTAGCCATGACTGAATCACATTAAACGCTACGCCTAACAATAGCTTGATTTATGGCATTCAATTTATGCAAAAATAAAAATTCCCGATACAAGCAAACACACACACACGCACGCACACACACAAAAGCATGGCTAATTAGTTGGCACAACAAGCGAAAGTGTATTTTGTGGCAACATGTACGAGTATCTGTTGTGGCAGCGAAAATTGTAAGTAATATCTACTGGAATCAACATTGTCACCGTCATTGCGGATTCACCACGCTCACATCCGTAATTAGGTGCGTTCGTATTTTCTGGCCTCGCAACATTCGACTCTGCATGCATAATTTGGCAAAGTCATATACTTTACGCATAGAGGCTGCGCATAATTAAATTCACTTTAAGTTGGCCATAAATCAAAACACCCTAGCAAGCAGCATGTCGGAAATATCTCCACTTGGCAATACCCTGCACTGCATCAATTGGCAGTGCTACAAACGTTAATGCTTTAATTCCCTTTAACAATCCATAAAAACATCCCATCTTGGTATACCCTGTATTCCTTATCTTTATCTTAATCTGTTTCTCTTTTGTATCTTTCTCTCTTGCTCCCTTCTTTTCTCCCCTTCTCTTTAACTAACGCGTGTTTCTCAGGGCAACTGACAGTCGAGCCTGCTTCTTTTCCCGCTTACTTCATAGCGTATACACAACTTTTAACTAAACTTACGTGTTTGGAACATTGCGCATCTGTCGCACGCTGAGAAATACCACAATCAATGTCCCATTGCCGAGCACGCCCACCACGAAGATTATGGCAAACAGGATCGGTACAATGTAGGTCTCGGGTCGTCGTCCATAGGGTATATAGGGTGTTTCGGTTGTCGCCAAACTGATGTTCTCATCAGACAGCAATGTCTGGGCCGTTGTCGTCATGGCCAAATCCCACAGCAACCGTGTGGCATTTAGAGAAGACAGCGGCGTCTCTGAACCAGCATTGATATCCAGATCCAAATCCATGTCCATGGAGATGCTATTAGTGTTGCTGAGCAGTAGACTTGTCATCATAGCTCGCTTCTTCTATCGCAAATAAACGGCAAACTATTTATGCGTTTACTATTAATTTAATTTCCTCTCGCCTCGTTTCCTGTGGCATTTTTTATCTCTCTTTCCTCCCTTGTGAGTTTTTTATTTCCTCTCACTGGCAAATGCATGCAAATGATTTTTTTTCTTTGCTTCCTTCTTTTTTGTTTGCGTGTAAACTTTTTGATGCAAATTCGCAGCGATAAATTCTAGAAATATTGTTGTTCGTTCGGTGTTCTGTAAACAAAATAAATGGAAACAAACGTACTGTGAAATTGGTTTAATTTTGGATTTTTGTTTAAATCAAATTGAGCATATCTTAATCAAATTTTTTAACCTAACGAAAATGTGTTTTGGAACTTTATATTTGCTGCATTCTAATCGCATAAGCAAGCCCAGACGACTCGTTATGTGTTTACATTAAAGGGTATCAATACTCAATAACTATTTATGTTATTCTTTATTTTGTTTTCAATTTCAGAGAGGATTCTTCTGTTCGGGCTTTTTATTTAACATATTAAACGCTGAGTTTGATTTAATTATCTTTCTCAAAGTCATAAATTGAATTAACACAACAAAAAAACTATTTTGAGTACACATTTTTTAATTGAATTCTGTTTTTTTAAAGTTAAAAAACTCTTAGCTTTGTTTATGTATATTTTAATTTGTGAAATGCTCTGTGTGTGTATGTGTGGGTAGGGGAAGAGCGTTTTCAGATTGTCCATAATCTGAGCAGTCGTGTGTGGATTGTGTGCTCAGCCAGGCAAAACAATAAATATTCACGTGGAGGAGTTTGAATTGTTATCTGAACGCAGCGCAAACAATGAATGACCAATCATATTTTTTGTTGTTCCAAAGAAATGTCAGCGAAAGAGCTAAAGCCAAGCAAAGATTTCAATTAACACAAATTCCTTCCCTTTCCAATCACAGGCAAGTGAGCCGAGCAAAGAGCGAGACGGAGAGAGAGAGCGAGAGCTTCAAGCGTCATTGAAATTTGCCAGGGCGTCAGTAACATTTTATGACTCCCTGTATGTGTGAGTGTGTGTGCGGTTAATGGCTGGAAATGTAATCACGCTATGCAAGGAGATGTCCTCGAGCAGCAGCTTGATAAGAATATAAGAATATAAAATCACCGTGGCCATAATTCTGCAACTTCAATCTGTCGTTGTCGGTGAGAAAACTCCGCTGCAATTAGCTACAACACACATACACAGAGACATTTCACTTTAATTTCCCTGTGTTTGCTTTAATTAGAAAGTGCTCTACACTGTTACTGTTACACACATAACTTGCATTCACATCATATATTTATTTTCAGTTTTACGTGTTCTTGCTTTCGTTGAGCGCCTGCAAAAGTCCATTGAGCTGCGGTCCCCAAAGAGCAAAGCCAAAAGGGAAGTAAGTAAGTAAGAAAGTGACTTGCAACCGGATGTTGCATGGTGACATGAACTTTAAAGCATTGACAAAGACGCACACAAAAACATTTCAAATTTATTCTGAAATGACAAGTTGTTTTGATCAACAAATTGTACCGCAGACTAGTTGTAAGCTAGCCAAAGAATTAAACACTCAGCAAACTCCATTAACAACATGAGTTCGAGAAAAATACATAGACATATCAAGCGTTACTTATGGCGTCTCAAAATTATACTACCCTCTGCAAAGGGTATGCAAAAGTTTTCGCACGTAAGGTACGAGTACTTGAAATAATATCTTCTAAGTAAGAAATATAAATCAAATAGAATTTAATTAAATACAAAAGATACTCGCACTTTAAAAGCACAGAGGATTTTCAACTGCCAAAAGTCAAAGTGGACCAAACTTTTAGCAGTTGAATATCCTGAATGAATTTAATATTATTATAAATTATAAACTAGCAGAAGAAGAGCAAAAGATAATGTTTATATACAACTGAATATATCTGGGGCTCTTCATCAATGTTGCAAGCAGATTGTGCCGCATAGCTAATTAAGTTTTAGTTGTAAATCACTTAGAAATGTTGAATGTTAAATGCAGCCACATGAAAAGTTTTCTGAGGAAACTCCTTCACCTGCAGCAAGTATTGTCTTATTAAAACTGTGGAAAGCCGAGGAAAAGCTCAAGTTTGTGCGACACGCACAAGTTTCAAGTTTCAGAGAATTTCATGTTTCTCTTTTGCAACGCAATTTATGTATCTTTTGTTGCCCACTCTGCGGCAGATCAAATGATAAAAATTGATTTTTAATGAATTTATGACATCGTGCGCCATTCTTGCTAATTAATGCGCTCAAATTAAAAGCGCATTTATGGCCATTAAAATGATTACTGACATTGAAATCGAAAAATATAAATATGAAAATGATCTAGTTGAAAGTGCTCAAGACAATTACCATGACTCTTTGTGAGAACATCTATCGAGTGTAGTTTAAAACTTATTAAATTTCTCCTACTTGAGAATGAATGAGGCAATTTAACATAAATTGCAACAAGTAGAAAAGCTTAATTGGTATCGATTATAATCGTAATAAATTCACAAGCATTTACATTGGATGATGTCGCTATGACAGCCCCTTTGATGTGGTACAAGATGGGAGTGACATGAATACCCTTTCAGTGATAAAGTATAAACTTGCAATGCGATAACGAATCTGATTGCCAAAGCTAGAGAGCAGTTCAGCTATTGAGTTCGCTAAATATTGGTATTAAGAATTATCATAATAAATATAAAGAATTTATACAAAAAATCTCATTTGAACTTGGTGACGCTACGTTGCTTAAGAACTTTATTTTGTGTAAATGTTTAATTGAGGTAAGAGCAAAATAGGATAAATGTGATGGGAATGAAGTGTTACTTTTCAATTCAGCCTGTCACAAAAGAGGACTAATTAAGTAACTTGAATGAGCAGTCAAAATCATTTGCATAGCTTCATTTCAATCATTCGCTAAAGTTACTAACTTTCGTTAGTCTTTAGCATAATTTTGCAGCATTGTAAAGCCTTTGATGATGTTGTGCGCCCAACAAAATGCCAACGTTGTTGTATTGTTTGCTGTTCTTGTAATTAATTTGTTAACACAATGGCCGAACAGCTTGAAGGATGTCAACAGTTTATTAGTACAGGTATACAGGTGTTTGCTCTTCACTTAAGCTAATTGAAATTTACAAACTGCATGGCAATGTACAAGTAATTTTCATAAATGATCATAAAGCTTCAGTTATGGCTGCGACCTTGGGTTTCTAATGGGATCAAATTCCACTGCACAATTCAATTTGTAATCCACTTTGAATAATTCGGTAGCTCTACAAGTATTCGCATACTATGTGAGTTAACCTGTTAGCCTGCATTATCGCTACACAAAAATAAAATAACTGAAAAGCGAAAAAAATGAAAGTCCATTGATTTATGACAAGTCGGTGGCGGGAATGGTTTGTTCGCTTATCTGACGACCATCTGGATGCCTCGCTTTTATGGACTCCCAGCGAGTATGTGGCCCTTTTATACACACACACACCCACACACACACCCACACACACAAATACAGGGGGAGTGCGTGTGAGTAGATTTGATAAATCAATGCAATTTATCAACTGTTCACTTAAAATCTGTCGCATGTTTTTGGCCACCCGTCACTTTTATCTCAACACAAACATTCCGCACATGTCCCTGGGTTCCAGTTCGAGTTCGAGTATCTGAGTGAACACGAATCTTATCTGTCAGTAGTTGGGGGCTTACTGCGTCTCCTAATAAATACAGTTAAGTCTTTGGCTCTCCCAAAAAAAATATTTTGTAATAAATAACGCGACTCAACACCATTTTACAGTCGTTGTACTCATTGTTTTCTTTATGTGTGTCTAAGGATTTCATGAAATATACGTTACTGTTGTCTGTAGACTACCTACACCTATATGAGTATCCTCCCCACCCTCATTGAGACTAAGATTTGTGACTGGGCATTTGTTTTGCTGCATGTAATTGAATATGCCCAGGGCGCGTGTTTGTCGAAAAGAAGGCGGCCAGAAATATTACCCAAATATATTTGTAATGGAAGAATAATAATTTACAAAATACCCGAAAATAATGAGCGAGGTAACATAAATAACATAAGAATAAGTTAAAGGTTTGCAACTTTAATAAACGTAAACCAAAAGAACTTTTCGTTTTTGCAAACTGCAGTTTCTCTTTGGAGATCTGTTAACTGTGACATGTGCAAGTGTAGCAAGCTGGCAACGCTGAAGACCGCATGCTTAACACTGGAATGTCTAGCATCTAGTCGTCTCGTTTTGTCCTTCAGGCGAAATAGGACAGTTGCCACTAATCTCATTTAGCACTTTTCATAACTGAGACAAGTTTTAAACGAAAGATAAACGTCAAATCCTATTTAAATGGCATGCGTGCAGCAATATATGAATATATTTACTTACACTCATGAAGCAGCAATAAAAAAACAAATTTCCAATGGCTTTTAAGCCATTCAAATAGATAGTTGAACTATTTGCATTTCCATTTACATATATTTATGGCTAATGGAATTTGCGGTTAACTTGCAGCTGTTTCATATTTAGCTCATGAAAATTGTTTTTGATTTAAAATATAAAGTAGATGATAGCCATTATCTGCTTAATTTATTTAATAGCGGCAGCATTAACTTTATAAATTTCTCCTCCTCAAAATATGCTTTCAAATGGCTCGCACCGGAAATCGACTATCAAAGAGAATTGCGATAACATTTTAGACTCCGCCTTGCGCAGCAGGCGTTAACCGCTTACAATATTATATACAGTAATTTGGCTGAGCACTTAGAGCAGCATGAAAACGCAATTTAAGCCGGTTCAATCAATGCCCCAATAACTGGTGGAAACTTTAATCAATAATGCAGATTTCAATGAAACCCCGCCCGGAATATGTAATTTTATTATTCTTAGTTGAATGCAATTGGATAGTGCATTACTTTTGGGCAAAAAGTTTTTGTGAGTAACAATGGCAATTGAGACTGCAACTGTCTGACAAATTGAAATCTGTAATTCCTTGCATTTATAACTTTCTAACACGCAACAACAAAGTGTCTGCCTCAAATCGGTTTCGCCTTAATTTCTCCAAGGTCTGCATTACTTATTCGTCAACCATTTACATGACGAGCAGCAAAACTAATGAACATATTATTCAAGAGACGCAATCATGGTGAATTCCTTTATTGGACCAATTTAGATTTTAATTCGTCCGCTACTGCTATTACCGGCATACGAGTAAACATTCTTTTAGCTTTATTTAACTAAAGTTCATTCAATGCTCACATTCAGCATGACCCGTTGCCATCCTCACTGGCTAATTGTGCACTAAAAATGGCAATTTTTCGTTCATTTTCTTGTGTGAGCATTTATACTCTTCCTGAGAGCATATTATGATTATCATTAAATGTCAGACTTAGCAATTAGAACGGAAACCAAGCAAAGAAAAAATGTTAATAAAAGAACGAATGTTTAGATACATATACTCAATTTGTTAACTGAGGCAGATGCGCAATGTTTTGTAAGGACATTAAGTCGTCGCTATTCTGTGTATAATCGTTATTGCCTCTTCTTTTTTGTCCCACACTTGGTGGTGTCCTTGCGCATGTAAATGAAGTCCCTGCCTGTGATTTATGCACTTGAGTAATGGTGTTTTCTCATAAAGCCAGTAGACGACAGGCTTTGTTGTAGTGGTTTACGATGTGAAAAACAAACATACAATATTTAAAAGAAACCGAACTACAAATGATAAACTTTCAATTGCCTGTGAAAAGAGTCAAATTGCATGCAAAGGGGTTGATTGATTTTAAAGTAAAGCATAACATTTTAAGACTGAATTTAAATTAATGAATTTGTAATGCGAGGCAGTCTCTTCGGCTACATCAGTAACTCAAACGATTTCCACTTAATCGAACCAGTGCAAGTGACATAAACACCCGCTGAGCCAATACTCTATTTTCCCGGACATCGATTGATGCCTGCCTGAGAAATGTTGCCCACTTTTGGGCTGGCAGATTTCTTTCAGCTTCTGCTCATTAATTCAAATTTCTCTTTGTGCGGTGGCGCTTTTTATCTTGAGCATATTCTTGGCAAGAAGGCGGCGGAACCTAAATGTCACCAATTTGCATATTTCTTCTCGCTCAGTTTTTTACTGAAGTTTGTTGACATCTCTTTGTTGGTCACAGTTCTAGGCGCCAAGCGCTCCATAAACAGCAACAGTTTGAATTTAGATGGCTCTCGACACATAAATTATGCTGGATAGTCGTTTGCCGAGTGACAGGCTCTGTCTTTGTATTACTACCTCCTCTATTTCCTTTGTTTCCCTCAACACCCCACACCGACAACAGCAGATACATACATACATATATCATTTTCATTTTGTAATTTGTCTGTCATTCCTCCTATCCGCTGTGCCTTCACTCGGCTAGGTTCATTATTGCCCAACAGCCCACAGTTAATTGGTTGGGTGTCGGCAGCAGTGCTGTAAGTATTAAATTACATGACAGCATACATGAAAGGTAGAGGCGAGGACAGAAGTTCGACCTGCCCCCACTCATTAAATGTGTGAAAAAAATGGCAGCGGTTTGTCATTTATGAATAATGCGGTAGATTCAATTTGGCTTATGCAATTAACGGTGGCGTTAAGGTTCCGGCTTTGACTTTTGGCCTAGTTAACTTTGAGGATTTAAAGTGAATTATGTAGTTTAGCTAAAGAATGATAACAGACTCTTTAAATAATATTCATGCTACGCATCCTAGGAATGTGCCAACATGTATTCTAAGGATGGCCGATCAGTTTCATTATTAGAGAGTTGCCAGCCTGTCGGAAATATAAGTTGTTTATCAACAAACAGGAGAACACTTCCATAATTTTGCTTTCCTTTTCTTTTATTCTGGTCATACCTTTGTTGCTGGCTACTAAAATGCAATTATGAAATGAAAAGATAATTGTAAAACAATATCGAAAGTGCTTTTAATAATTAAGCATCGTTCTGCTTCCCACAGCAATCCACAGAATGGTCAAGAAGTATGTATAAGTGCCATAAGTTTGAGAACTTTATTTGAAAACACGAATGTAAAGAGACATGAAATGATAAATTAATTTCAGCTCAGAACAAACACAGAACAGCTCTAATACAGTAATAATTTTGTGCACAGATCCGAAGCAGAAGTCGCTGCCATTTCATTAATTCCAAACGCGTGCGCTTATCAGACAGTCTTGGCGAAAGTATTAAAAACGCCCAGCTTCATTTAGTTAATTAATGAGACTGTCGACACAACCCTCGCACGCGCTATTCTAGTAAGCACTTATCTTAGTCTGTACAATTTAAATTTCATGCTTCAAAAAATCTGATAAATGAAACTAGCATCAATTGGGTGGCTTCTAATAAATTGTTAATGCCTGCACAATCAAATAATGTTAATTGTAATTTGGCTTTTTAGGCAAACCTCTCAGTATATTGCATACTTATTGGAGCCAATTGTAAGCACAGACACTATGGGATAACTAACACTTATTTCGAAAATATATTAACCACTTGGTTGCATGTTTATGTGTTAATATTTCTGGTAGTTTACATTGACAGCATTAACTTAACATTCTTATCTTCTTAACATTTCGTTGTATGTTAATATCCGTGATAAGTAACGCTTTACAGTGTAATTAATTGCATAGACTCTACACATGATAGGCAAATAAATTTCCCAAAATAGCAGCTGTTATACTAATAACTTGATAATACCAATGATTACTTATAATCTAATACTGTAATAGAGTATTCCTATCCATTTGATTTACGAATATAATATATAAAGCCATTGCGGTAAAATATTTATTATCTGCTAATTTCCCAAATTGCTGACTCTAATATACGAGTTTCATTCTGACTTTCAATGATTACCCAAAAGTTTTGTAACAATTGAATCTTTAGCAGTGCAACCATTCTTTTTGTTATTTTCGTTTTATTTATATTTTCCGAGAATGAAGTGAACTTGCCTTTAATCTTCAGCTTTCCATCGCCGATGAAAACAATGAAATCATTGAGCGTTTTATTCAATTTTAACATCTGTAATGGTGCCTGACTTAAACTAATAGTATGATAACAATGGGGAAAACAAATACCAATAGGAGACTGACAAAACCACAAAGTAGGAGACAAAAGCCACTTGCATAGTTCAGCATCATTAGTTTTGTGTTTTGTGGTGATTGGTTTTGTTGTGTGTCACGCAAACACACACACATACACGCACACAACGCATAGCACTCCAAACGGATTCTGGCATCGACTTCAACGTCACTTTTAGCAGTAAACAAAGCCAAAGTGAAGTCAAGCAAAATGTCAGACTGCAGCTTCAGAACAGCCCACATTTAACTCGTAGGTGGTATAGAGTGAATGGTAAGGGAAGAGTGGTAAACGGTAAGTGTTAAGCGAGTGTGTAAACAAAACGCTTTGGCAATGCGTTCCGTTCGCCATGGCCATGTTTGATAGTACTTATTAAGCGGCGCGTGTGCACAAAGCCCTTAATACAACACAAAGCCATATAAAAAAAAAAGTAAAAAAAAAACAAAACAAAACTAGCAAACAAGAATACAAAACAAAATACAAGTCTATTCCCATGAAATGAGAGCCATGAATGCCTATCAGAACTTTTTGTCTCTTTACTTCGACCAGTTATTTACTTTGCTTAAAGTTTAAGTCGAATCTCTTTCACAGTTTCCTCTATGCAAGGTGCAATATTACAATAAAGGTATGTTTTAGTTGTATTACATACATAGATCGCAGAGAGTCAACAGTCTGGCAACATCATTACTATGAATTTTTCCATTACAATCTTTAGCTATAATCTGTAGCTATCTTGCTATCTCTCTTTGCTATTCAACTTCGCTGCCAGAATAGATTCGTATAGTTCTTGAGAGAATTAATGTAGATATTCTTGAGGATTGTTCATTTGTCAGCTAATTAACTGCAATTGTTTGTTGTTATACATTTAGCAGAGACTGTGTGCTGCTTACATCACAGTCCCATGCAGCGGAACATATAAAAACACATACACACACTTGCGTTTATAGAAACCAAACGAATGTGCATTATAAAAATTTATGACTCATAGAAATTAAATGACAGTCATTCGTAAGCATTAACAGCGAAATTAGCTCAGTGGCCAAGCAAACTGATGATAGTCAGAGGTGCCTGTAGTACATCCACACAAGGAAGTAAGTTACGCGGAATTGGTAGCATATTGCAAGATGCTCGTATCAACAGCTAGTGGGTGGGTTAATGAGCTTACAAAGTTCGACCATAAAACCCAAGGCTGACAAACAATGTTTCTTCACATGTGGAAGCATAAGAATGATGATGAATATCAATTCAATTGACTGAATAATTAATCAACTTGATAAACATAAGCAAATAAGTTGCTCTATTTCGGATTTAGTTTACTGATAAATGCTGAATTTAGCAAACGAACTCTCTGAACTAAGAGCAAGTTAAGCAAATAAAGATACATCCATGCACTGCAAACTAAAATAAAGATAGCGCTCTTATTGTCTTGCCAGGTTCCAATGGAATATAGTCTCTTGGTTAAGTCTCGGATTGTAAGTCAATTGTAATGGAACCTTTAATGTTATTCAGATATCTCAATAATTCACATGAAGGTCACTGGTACAGAATATATACTTTATATTTTTACAACTCTACTTACTCAAGTACTTACGACACTTATTAAGTACAGGGTATACGCATAAAACATAACAAAGTAACTGAAGTGCCGTACCGCAGTCGAGACGATGTCTGTGCTTAAGCATCAATCTCAGAGATGATAAGAGCTAAAAGAAAACATAAAATGGTATATTATAAGAGAGCTTCGTATGCCATCAACTGAACGAGTTTATTTAAAATTAAGCAAATTTATTGGCACGCTCGGGTATAAGAGATTTTTCTCGGTCCGTCGATACAAGTGTAAATGGGCACAATATGATAAAATTGAGCCCAAAAATAGGATCGTATGGAAATGGACTATCGTGTCGACGTCCATTAAATAGCCGTGCTATTCAGGTGAGTAATTTTTACGATTTTGCTACTTTGTTTATTTTTGCTGGACGCTATCTGTTTAGCGCTGTCGCGTCGTTAAATTATCAACAAATTTTGAACCGATAGCAGCTATGTGTGAGGCACGGCTCCGATTTAAATATGTATATATATCTCAAATATATATGGGGCAAACATAGACTAGCATCCATCAGGCTGCTGTCAACCTGGATGCCGTCTACCAATATGGCTATCGAAAATGTATACAAAATATACATTGTCCAACAATTAGCAGAGGCCATAAAGATTTCTATAAACAGTCGTTTGCCTTTAAACGCTTGGCGCTTCCACTACTTATGGCTTATTTTAATAGTCTTGGCCAGAACACGTTTAAGCATTGCGCATCTTATGCTGCCAAGGGCTAATAAATGGCACGCGCTTGTCCTCCAGCTAAAATCGCTCTTTCCGAGTGTCCCAAGTACCTTCCAAGACCAACTTTCACTTTAGTTGCATGTTTAAATTGTTATTCAATTTGTATTCTTGGCGTTTTTCATTTTGAGCAACACGTTTACAACTAGGGGATCGTGGCTTTATTGTGGTTTTGTATTTTATTCATAGACTGTGAGAATAGCATTGGATTCGACTGTTTCCCAATTCAATTCCATGTTTGTCTTTTGGTATTCTTTCTTCTACATAATTTATGGTCTGGTTTAATATCGATTGAATAGAAATTGCAGGTAAAAGAAAAAAAAAACAAATATAAAATCGGTTGAAACGCAATCCAATGTGTGGTTGAGTTTTTTATTGTCAGTTTTTTATGTCATTTCATAAAATAACCAAACTTATTTAGTTTGTTCAATTTAATTGAAATTAAATAATAAATAATTTGAACTTTCATTAAAATGCAAATGAAATCAGAATGACAGTTGTATGCAAACGGACAAAAAAATATAAACTGCAGCAAGGGAAATGATTGAAACTCTACTCTGCAGGAAAGCGCATTGTATTCATGAAAATGCATCTAAGCTTTTGTACTAACGATTTCCGTGTTAGCAAGAGATCCATAAAATATGGACAGCAAAATGGCGGAAGGATAACACGGCGATGCCTTATATGCAATATGCAAAATGCATTAATTGTGTGACCTTTTACTCAATTTTTTTGAATAAACAACACATTAATTTGCCAATCAATTTTCTCGTATCTGTGCAGTGTCAGCTGTCAGATGTTAAAAGCTGTCCATAAGTAATTGGCCGGAATTTACCTGGTCAATTTATGATTTCCATTTCGTTCACTTTGAGCGACATAGATAAACACATTTACATCAATTTTAAATTATTATTTATTGTGCTTACGTTTGCGTTTCAACGTTTCCTTATTTTCGGGATTTGGGATATAAGCACACGTGTATGCAATTTTCAGAATGAGCGGAACATACGCCAAACACTTTGTTTAAATTTAGACTTTATCACTTTACGATTTCGATTCGCACAGACACCAGAAACGAAACCGGAAACTGACTTCAACGCTTGAATTTCGCGCTATGTGAAAGATTGCCGCTTCCGCCGATTGGCAGCTGGTGAACTGGCCACGACTAGCGAACGCAGGCGACTTGTTGGCGCGCGCAAAGTTGTCGACATGTTAGCCATATTCCACAATATTCATTCACATACAACTGAACAAAGATTTGGAACGGGGAAAGTTAAAGCAAGGGGACGGTATGTTTTGTGCCAAATGCCGGCTGTTGAATGCGCTTGCGCAGATATTTTAGCATTTGGTATCTTTGATTTTCGCAAATAATCCTTTAAGAAATATCTTATAAATTGGATATTTTTAATATATTTAAGGTTAAGATTTTGAATTATTTTCTGTTATTAATTTCGTTTGTTTATCATGATATTAAACGGGTTAAACCCAATATGGGACTGTTATGCTCAAATGGCACTACTAAATAAGAATTTAAATTTAGTTTCCACCTCGAATTATCTCTTTCTCTCTCGCACACTTTCTAGCTTTATTATAAAATACATAACATTCTCTAATATAAGTGCCTCTAGAGTGTCAGATAAACAAAATATTGTTTCAAACTGTGCAAACACATTAAGTTTATATAGTGACAACACCCTAAAATATACTTTCAGATTAAAATATTCAAGACTGAGTACTTGATGTGGCCAGTTTTTAAAAATATAAACAAAATATCGATCAAAAATATCTAAGCATACCTGACACATATCGATAACCAGAAATTTGTATTCCTCTTTTCTTTGATGTCTTGTGAATGACATCGTTTTGCTGTAATAATTGTGAGTTATTGGGAAAAGCGTGGCTAAAACGATACAAAGTTAGTACTGCTCCCAAGAGCAGTGACCGCGGGGTGTATCCGCGTCTCGGGCATATTGATAAATCTTGTAATTGTGGCAAATTTGTGCGGTCATTATTTTGCAAACGCCATGTTGGCCGCTTGCACATAACCTCAACCGCCAAGTGACATCCCAAATTAAAGCTGTTTGTGTTTGTATTTTTATATTTTGTTTCAGAAAACGGCATAAGCAGAAGTTAACAACATGTCACGTTTCTTTGCCAACGGTTCCGACTCGGAATCCGAGTCCAGCGAGGAGGAGGTCCAAGCGCAAAACTACAACAAAGCCTCCAACTTCGTGAGTATCACAGTCATTAAACTATTTCGAACCACTGATAGTAAATACCCACTTTCTGCACAGCAATTCAGCGATGACGAGGAGGAGGTAAAACGTGTTGTCCGCTCCACCAAGGAGAAGCGATATGAGAACCTGACAGGCATTATTAAAACGATACGCAATCACAAGAAGATTAAGGACATACCGAATACGCTGAGCAGCTTTGAAGATTTGACGCGCGCTTATACGAAGGCCTTGCCTGTCATTTCCAAGGAGGAGAACGGAATTACTCCGCGCTTCTACATTCGTTGCCTGGCCGAACTAGAAGATTTCATCAATGAGGTGTGGGAGGATAGGGAGGGACGGAAAAATCTCTCGAAGAACAACTCGAAATCGCTGGGAACATTGCGTCAAAAGGTGCGCAAGTATATCAAAGATTTCGAAGATGATTTGGCTCGCTTCCGCGAAGCCCCCGATCAGGAAAGTGACGTTGAAGAGGGCGAAGGTGAAGCGCATGACAGCGATGCGGATAGGGCAGGCGCTGATAGCGATGGTGGTGTCGTTGGAGTTGGAAGCGGCAAACTGCCAGAACTTCCCAAGGCAGTGAAATCGGTGGCATCTAAAGTCGTTGCTGATGATGACGATGATTCTGATGATTCAATCGACTGGGACTCGGATACCGAAACGGAGACTGAGTCGTCGGAGGATGAGAATCAATACCAGAACATGCGTGAGCGATTCCTTAAGCGCACCACCGAGAAGGAGGACAAGGATGATGACAAGAGGAAGGATAAACGCAAGGAGCAGAAGCACAAGGTGCGCAAGCGTGCCGACGACGATGAAGATGGCGAATGGGAAACCGTGGTTAAAGGCAATGTTGTTGAGAAACCCAAAATGTTTGAAAAGGATGCTGAGATCGATATTCCTCTGGTGTTGGCTAAGCTGCTTGAAATTATGTCAGCTCGCGGTAAGAAACGCACGGATCGCCGCTTGCAAATCGACTTGCTGTTTGAACTGCGGGACATCTCTGAGCAGCATGCTCTGGGCATTCCCATTAGCGTGAAGATTCACTTTAACATCATTTCGGCCATTTTTGACTACAATCAAAAGATATCAGAGCCCATGAAGCTGGAACACTGGGCATTGTTGCTGGAGGTTATGCAGAGCATGTTGAAACTGCTTCTCGCCAATCCGGATATAAACATGAATGAGAGTGTTGCCGAGGAGCACGAGGAGTATGGGACGGCACCGTACTTCATTCGCGGCTGTCCCCTAGCAGCCGTTGAACGTCTGGACGATGAGTTCACCAAGCTGCTGAAGGAGTGCGATCCACACTCGAACGATTACGTTTCGCGGTTGAAGGACGAGATCAACGTGGTGAAAACCATTGAGCTGGTTGTCCAATACTTCGAGCGCTCCGGCAGCAATAACGAACGCTGCCGCATTTATCTGCGTAAGATCGAACATCTGTACTACAAGTTCGATCCAGAGGTGCTTAAGCGTAAGCGAGGAGAACAACCGGCAGCGGGCTCCGCACCATCCTCCGTGGAAGTTATGGATAAGTTGTGCAAGTTTATCTATGCCAAGGACGACACCGATCGCATACGGACCCGCGCAATATTGGCGCATATCTATCACCATGCTATGCACGATAACTGGTTCCAGGCCCGTGATCTTGTGCTGATGTCGCATCTGCAGGATAACATCGATGCAGCGGATCCCTCTACTCGCATTCTTTACAACCGAATGATGGCCAATCTGGGCCTTTGTGCTTTCCGCCAGGAGAACATTAAGGATGCTCACCATTGTCTGGTCGACCTGATGGTCACTGGCAAGCCGAAAGAGTTGCTCGCCCAGGGTTTGCTGCCTCAGCGCCAACATGAGCGTTCAGCCGAGCAAGAAAAGATTGAGAAGCAGCGTCAAATGCCATTCCATATGCACATCAATCTGGAGCTGCTCGAATGCGTCTATCTGGTTTCCGCAATGCTTCTCGAAATACCCTACATTGCAGCGCACGAGTTCGATGCCCGTCGTCGCATGATCAGTAAAACGTTCTACCAGCAATTGCGATCCTCTGAACGACAATCGCTAGTTGGACCTCCTGAATCGATGCGAGAGCATGTTGTTGCCGCAGCCAAGGCGATGCGCTGTGGCAATTGGCAAGCGTGTGCCAATTTCATTGTTAATAAGAAGATGAACACTAAGGTGTGGGATCTGTTCTATGAATCGGAGCGTGTCCGCGAGATGCTTGTCAAGTTTATCAAGGAGGAGTCGCTGCGCACGTATCTGTTCACTTACTCGAACGTGTACACATCGATTAGCATACCATCGCTGGCACAAATGTACGACCTGCCGTTGCCTAAGGTGCATTCGATTATTAGTAAAATGATCATCAATGAGGAGCTGATGGCAAGCTTGGATGATCCTAGCGAAACGGTAGTCATGCATCGCTCGGAGCCATCGCGTCTACAGGCATTGGCCATGCAATTCGTTGACAAGGTTACCAATCTGGTCGATGTTAACGAGAAGGTGTTCGACATGAAGCAAGGCAACTTCTTCCAGCGTGGCAATATGGGCAACCGCGACCGCGGCTACAATCGCAACCAGAACAATCAAGGTGGCAATTGGAACCGCGAGCGACAACGCGGTCAGCGCAACCGCAATCAACGTGGACACCAAAAGCAACAGCAGCAGCAACAACAAGTGCAGACCATCGACGAGGAGTAGACAGTCACTGTAGCGCCCCATAAAACAAGTACATGGCAATGATTCTGCGATTGAGGCAATGGAACAACGGAAGAATGAGAGAACCTGCTAACAACTGTGGTCAGACCTCCGGTTCAGTTCATTCTGAACCGGAGGTCTACACTCTTCTTTCGCCATTTCAATTACGCTGTACTGTGAATTTGTTTTAACGCTCATTATGCTTAAAAACTATTGATAAATGCATTTTGTATGAACTAAAATCTAAAGTGCGCAAGTCTATGATTAAAATAAACTGAAAAGAAAACTACAAAACAAGAAAAACTACTTTAATTTTTAATATGCCACAAATCAACTATTGTAAATTTATATTGTAGATTGTATGAGGACAAAAACACACAATCGCATTTTAAACAGTTTTACACAATCAGTTTTTTAGGCAAATAACTCTTGAACTTTTCTGTTAGCACCTTACCGGTCATTAAAAACAGACCAGTCCATAGTTCGAATATATCGATGTTGGTACATCGATAAGTTATCGGCAATATTTCTGCGGCCAGTGCACATTTTATTGGATAATATTTTAACAAGCTGCAAATTCTTAATTAAAGTTAAAAATCTACAGCATGAACAGCATAGGCGAAGATTGCAATGAGCTTAAGAAACAGTATGATGCATGTTTCAACAATTGGTTCTCCGAACGTTTTCTTAAAGGACAAACCGATGATTCCGTGTGTGCGCCCATTTTCAAGGTTTATCAGGAATGCGTAAAGGTTGGAAATTTATTGCTAATGACCACATTATGTGCATACAACTTAATCTTAAATTACCCTTTAACCCCCAGCGAGCCATGCGTGAGCAGAAAATTGAGTTGCGTGAAATTGAGACGGATTACACCACCGGCACTGATTACGACAACAATAGTGGGAGTGCGAGTGGCAGCAAACCGCAAGGGGGCCAAAGCAAGAGTTGACCACAAACCAACAGTTTAAAGCCGTGTTTCACTTCATCGATCACAACAAGCGAGCCCAACATTAATACCAACCTTGAGGCACCTGTTGGGAGCGAGGATTCATTCCATCAACATCGCCGGTACAAGCGCAGCTCCACAACATAATAGTAGAAAATGTCATGACGATTAGCTGCTTTTAAAATACCACAAATGTATAATATAAATTAAAGTTATGTTAAGTTGAAAAAAGAGCTAGTTATCAAAGAGTTTGTTACGATAAAAGTTTGTATATATGTATGTTTTAATAAAATTTAACAGATTTCATTGTTATATGTGCTCATATTTAATATGCTATAATTTACCTGCATCTGGAAACTTGAAGAGCTCACAGAACGTCAAGTTACTTATTTACACTTTACTCTCTATTTGATCAGCATCGGGTATATTGTGAATCCCAGAAGCTGTTATCGCACCAGGAACTTTTGGGTCAGGTGCTTCCCGGTGGTGCTTTTTACCGATACTACAAGTAAACTACATATACGTTACGGCGTATAAAAGCGGATTGAGAATCTGCACAGATAACAGGCTTAAACTCAACTTGTAATCGCTAACATGCAGCTTCTGTCCACGCTTGTGATTGTCCTGCTGGTTGTCTGCGCAACTTGCATGCAACTGATAAATGCTGAACCCTTCGGCTCTGGATCCAGATTGGGTGAACGTACTCGACCACAGACATTACCACCAAACAGACCACAGGCGCCTAACTTTGGCCCGTCGCGTTGGTAATCTCTGGTGCTGGATCACACAACTGTAAAAGTAAATGTAATAAATACAATTCAATTAAATAAAAGGTGTTGTATTTTCACGTTACTAAGCATATGCTCTTTTCATAGTCAAAACAAAAACATATGCTCCGGTTTATTAATATTTTGACTTAAAATCTATGTGATTCGAGGACAAACGACTAAAAACACGAACGATCAAAAACGTTTTTAGTCAAAATGCCATCAAATGTTGTATTTTATGCTGACGGAAACTTAAAAATGTACACAACTTTTGCCTTAAAATTAGAAACGAACATTGCGCGTTTACTTTCCGCCAGCAGTGAACTTGGAAAGCTTTTCCAGCAAGGCAATGTAAGAGGTGTGCTCGTGTGTGGTGGCCAAATCAGAAAGTTTCTCAACGAACTCATTGCTGACACCCTTCTCTTCGAGCAGATTCATCAAAAGATCGTACAAATAACCATCCAGCACATCACCAGCAACGGCATAAATTTTGTCATTCCACTCGCCTTCATAGATAGACATTTCATCAATGGAAAATACATCGTTGTATTCGCCCTCCTGGGCCTCTCCTTGCAAATAGGAGCATGTAAAAGACAGTGTCGAGCTGCCCCTGACGATGTCAACTTCGAATTGTGGCTTGCTGCGCATTTCACCCAATTCTGGCTTATCCGCATTGGGATTAATCTCTGGCTCTTCCTCGCTGTCTACAGTGTGGTTTACATTAAAGCTAATGACAACCTTCTCCTTGTCTGACTGTTTGATGAGCTCCACATCGGCGCCAGACAATTGAATGCTGAAGCCATCAAGTGTGTTGGGGACAGTTTTGCCCTTTTGGACCTTGCGCTCAGCAAGAATCTCCTCGGTAAGGAACTCGACCAGCTCGCGTTCGCCTATTAATATAAAGAATTCATTAGTGATTTCTCTTTTCATCTTAACGTATTTCATCAGCAACACGTTTTTGAGGTTATGTAATAGTGGAATACCATACACCAATCTTCCACTAATCAACCGGCGAAAAGTTAATTTTCTCAATTAAATACTCACCCTTTGTGTGAACATTGCATCCACAGGTGCAGTTTATGCTCGGCTTGTGCACATTCAGCACAGTAACGTGGTCGTTGCCTCCCGCACCAACCGTCGCCGGCTTTTTAGTCATGTGCCACAAGCTGCGTGTAAAATCACGTTTGCCCAATGCACCAGCAGTTGAACTGGCCAAGCTGGCTAAACGCAAAGTTGCAGTCTTCAAGCTGTTCATTTTGTTATATAAGATACTTAAATCCTTTATGAAAATTAATAGAAAATGTGCTGCCGCTTCCGTGTTGCAACTTGCAATGGTCTTACATATACCGATTTCGATAGAATTTCTATTTGAATCGATAAGCAGAATTGCGTTTTCTTATCAGGTGGCAACGCCTTACAAGTACAAATGTGCACTCCGGTGGTCAGTTAAAACAAATGACTGAAAACATCAAAGAAAAACTTCTTCTTAAAGTGGAGGATGCCGATGGTGATGTATCAGAGCAGCACCCCAGTTGCCCGCATGGTCCCACAGTTTTATTTTATCGGCAAAGTGAAACTCCCAACGATGGTTTTTATGCCTGTTCTGCTCATCGCAACCCAAAGATATGTGCTTTTCGGATGACACAAAATCAATGGAAAGGTAACAAAGTAAAACGATCATCAGATGTTCTCGATTTTCCCAAGGCCAAGTACGCCAACGATCCTGATCCCACTAACCACCTAGAAGCACTTTCTCAGGATGATGTTCATGCACAGTACTTTTTTGATGAGAAAGCCTTGCATTTCTTTGCGGATCAGTGCCAATCATTAAAAATTAAGTATGTCAACTATATATACTATATCTACATTTGTAATCAGTAATATTTCCCCTCTTTAATAGTAAAGTGATTTGCATGGGCGCGCCTCGACTCCACTTTCATCTCCGGCGCAGTAACAATATAGAAAGCTTCTTACTTGATTTTGATGAGAGATTTGGGAACTATCTGAGTCCGCAGGAGTTCTGCCTTTACAATATGTGCAATAATCACTTTTTCTATAATCGACAGCCATTTGAGTTATTTCTTAAATGCCAAAAGTGAGTTCTATCTGTATCTGAAAGTGTACATCTAAATCGTATTCATAATATTTCAGCAATGAAAGCATACTAATTGTAACGGATCCGCCATTCGGTTGTCGAACCGAACTCATTGCACATACGTTGCGTTCACTCATGCGTTTGCATAATCGGATTAATGGAATGCCTGTCACTCCCCTTCCGATATTCTGGGTATATCCATACTACATGGCCAACTATATAAAGCAGGATATGCCCGAGCTCCAAGTCTGCGACTATAAGCTTAATTACACCAATCATAGTCGTTATACGAATGTGGGCGCTTCACGTCGATCTTATGGATCTCCAGTGCGCGTTTTTACCAACGTGCCACTTGATCTTCTCAAGCTGCAGCCAAGTGAAGGCTACAAATATTGCGATAAATGTCAGAGGTATACGGCCGTAGAGAACGTGCACTGCGATTCCTGTAACAATTGCTGCTCTCAGAATGGCCAAACCTATAGACACTGTCAGAGCTGTGATATGTGCGTAAAACCGAATTATGTACACTGTTCCAGTTGTCGGCGCTGTTGTCAACGTGAAGGTCATGTGTGCCAGTTATATCAGTCTAAGCAACATTGCTGGCTATGTGGTCAACGTGGGCATATAGAAACAAATTGCAGAATTGGTTTACAGATGAGGCGCACAAATCGAAAGATCAAACGGATCCAGGACAGGCACTCTGGCTGTCTTATTTGTGGCCAAAATCATAGTGAACGCAAGTGCAAACAACGAAGCAGGTACTTCAAGGAGTCGCAATTCATGGGCCAAACTTCGATAGCAGTCCGTAAACATTAACTATTTTACACTGGCACGTCTGGTAGTTGTTTAAAATACACGATATACATTTTTATACACTTTTTTAATATCAAATTCATTATTTTTCTTAACACTTTTGAATTGCGTCCGCTACGACGCGAAATGAATGCACATGTGCACGACCACCATAAATTGTGGAATGGATTATCTGCCACAAACTCAAAAAGTTTTGTAGCAAAGAAGTCAATAGCAAATTTTGACAAATTATGTATAAAGTTTAGTTTATCATTTAACGACGGGTAACTTAAGCTTAGACAATAATTAATTTCAAGTGGAAAACACCAATGCCTCAACTAACGGAATGCAGATACAACAGCGCCAATTGCGACTGTTCATTTGTTGTTGTTGTTGTTGCTGTTGTTTGGGCCACTGTTGCTATGAAATCTGATGACGTTGACAATTGGGTCGCGCCGTGTTCGTTGAGGTGAAAGTATTTATTTACTATGATGAAAATGTCTAAGAACGGTTGTATTTGCCCCAAATGTGAAGCATGAAGACAGAGGCGATGAAGAGCAACGACATTACCAAAACTGGAACTGGTCCACTGTAAAAATCGTAGGCGGGGAAAGATACATATTTAGCCGACAAACATTTTAGTTAGTTAAATAGTTTGCTTACACTTTAATGCCGGGGGAATCGTCTGTGTAGAATCGCCACATGCCACCAGTGCCTGCTCCGCCTGGGGCACGACTCCTAGCCGCTGTTGTTGTCGTCGTCTTTCGTTGCTTTAAAGTGCTACCACCACCAGCGCCAGCGCTACGTGGCGCCGACAATTTGCTGGGCGAGCGAGAACCGCTGCCAACGGATGTTGAACTTGCAGGAGCAGGCTATAGTCGTTTATATCTCTTAATTACAATTGTTTTATGGTAAATAATCCCTTAAACTTACCATTTTAATTTATATGTCTAATTTTTATTAAAAGCAAAATGTGCACTACGTTCGTGAGTTCTGCGTGCTGACCTGGAAAGTGTTGAATGCGTTGAAATCAATTTGACGTATCTTCGTGTTGGTTTCGTGTTCCACGTCACCTGGCATTCGCCTGAAAACGTTAATTTGACAGCGACCATTCGATAGGTCTATTCAATTTCGATAATTTCTCAGCAAATCTGGGTAAACAAGTTAAAGGAAAGAGCGCTTATTTTAAATGTTCAGAAGAATGCATACTATTACACCGGTATTCATTATTTTCAGAGTAGGCTTGTTTTTATCACATTTTACTTAATTGATGTAGGTTTTCGAACATATTATACTTATAAGTTGCAATTACTTTGGGATTAAATTGCTTTCTGTGGGTAGTGAAACTTTTTCAGTAAACGTTTTATTATTATTTGTAAGTTGTTGATTGAAATATTAAAAATAAGAACAAAAATAAATGATTAATCTGATTATAAAGCCAGTTTCGCGTTTAATTCTTCTTCTTTTGCATTCATTCACTTTTTATTGCAGATTGAACAACAATCATACGAATTATCGATACTCAGTTCGATTTATCATGCCACTATCGATAATAAAAAAGTTTATATCCAATATATTTTTCATGTGCGGAAGAAGATTTTAGTTAATTTTCAATAGAGTAATCCGTATGTGATATGGTATATTGGACTGCATATGTAAAAAGTATAGTTTATTTTGGATGCGCAACTTTAGATGTTGGTGCACTGTTGTTATGTTGAGCAAATTGATATTAAAATCCGATATCTACGACAATCCATTGTAAGAGTCAAAGCTGATGCAAAAGAATAAACCACAATAAAAATACAAAATAATACAATATGGAGGATATAGAAATAGAATATCTTGATGAGTACAAAGACTTGGTGCTGCCAGGTAAGATACTAATTTAACAATCTATATTTATATATACGCAATGCCTCAATATTTTTAATGGCCAGGCATCAAAACAAGCAGCGACGGTCGCGCAGCAACAGCAGCGTCATTAGACCAAGCTATGGCGCGCCTACGTCAGGGTAGACGCACTTCTTCTGACTCGAGTAGTTCCTCGATAGATCCAGATATTTTTCAAAAACTGTTTGATGGCAAGTTTCTTGACGACGACCTGCTCAATGAAAGTAAGTAAATTCTAAAATGTATAAAAAATTTCTTATTAATTCCTTCTAATATAGGCGGCTCAAATGTAAAAGAACGATTCCGGCGTAGTGTAAGTTCTTCATCTAGCGACTCTAACGATGCTCTCGATGCATTATATAATCGGCAAAGAGGCAGAAAAATCAAGACCAAAAAACGAGAACGCTTAGAATCGTACGATTCTATAGATGATTTGGGTATGTAGCGTTTTACAATTTAGAAAAATTTATTGCTGACTTTTTCATGCATACGTTTCGTTTTAGGCGATGCGTTAATGGGTTCAAGCCACAAGCTTTCGCTCTCTAACATGCCAACAAAAAAGGCACAGGGCCTACAGAAAGCCACAAGCGTAGCTAAATCCAAAAGCACAGAGGGCAAGACGTCTGTCAATAAACCTAGCTCCTCTTCCGTATTTACTGCGAAAGCTGGTGCGCCGAGAGCAAAAGGCAGCAGCAGCAGTAGTTGCTCGTCGAACCATCCATTGGCAAACATAAAGAAAGCTGTGACTATTATAAAACCTCAAAAACCGGATTTAAAGCAAACAAAAAACGAGCCTAAAAAAGATCCACTGCGTAAGTTTCGCTTGCATCTAAAAATGCGTACAATTCAAATGAACTGTAATTTATTTAATAGATTTACAAGACTTTGGAAATGAATCGGATAGCGATTCATCCTATGAATACGAATCGGATTATTATGGCGACTCTGATGAGGATGGAGGTGCAGAGGCAAAGCAGATTATTGATATATCAACGGATACAAACTCAACCACATCAGTGGCGGGTAAGTCGGCTTTAAACAACTAGTTGATACTGCCAACCCTCTGATTATATTTATAATGTGCGTAAAACAAACCGTGTAGACTCTGTGACACCTGTTGTTTCCGAGGACGAAGGCCACCAGCAGTACCAGCAGCAGCAGCAGCAACATACGTCAAACGACAATAACGAGCTTCTGCAGTCATATTTAAATAATCTTAGTTGCGCTGAGACACCACCCTCTAATCAGAAATACAAAAGTTTAGCTAAAAAATCGCGTTCGAATGAAAAAAATGCTTCGTCTTCATCTTACACGGCTCATGAACAGGTTACTCATTCCGCTAACCAAGCGCTGGAAGAGGGTACGTTTTTCCAAAAGTTTTTTTTTTAAGATTTGTCACAGTTTTAAGTTTATCAATTATTTCGCTTTGATGTTTGCAGGCAATAGACAGCTTGATGAACCCTCCAGCAGCAGCGGTCCAGTCGGAAGGCGACTTTTCGATGCATCGGATAAGTTTTGCGCCGATTATGTGGATGTTAATCTTACATACGAAACTGTAGAGCGCTTAAGCCTTACATTGGCTGAGCAAATAATTAACATTGATGCAGAGCGTTCTGTAGAGTTCGAAAAACGTTCTGGCTCCAAACCACGCAGCAATTCCTCCTCTAAAGCAATGGGCCCAAGAGGTGGTTCTCTGCCCTCCAGCCACGTTCGCAAGCTCACATATTCCAACGAAGCGTTTGATGGGTCAATGACACACAATACCAAACTGCGTCGAGCTAAAAGCGACAGCGCGTTTCCCAAACAAAGGGGTGGTAGATCAACAAATAAGAGATCTTCCTTGGCAGTGGAACAGACCAAATATGATCTGTTGTCGCCAGAGAAAATACCAGACGCAACCGAGCTTAAACCATCCACGGAAATTCAAATAGTAACGGGACAGGCCGAAGAACCAGTGAAAGAAAAACGAAAACGTGGAAGACCGCGAAAAAAAGTTCTAACGATTAATAAGAATTCCAAAAAAGTATCGGTTTCTAAGAACACCGATAGCAAAATAATCGAAAATAAAAAGTCAGAAGAAGAAAGTCCTGATAAATCATCCCACGTTGAAGCTGATACTCAGAATGCTGGAATAGTGAAACCAGCGATGTTAGATTTAAATATTTCGAATGATAATCAAAATGAATCGCAATTAAAATCCGATTTAAATGAGGATAGCCAAGTGGAAAACAAACAGAACGTGACAGTTTCAACGGAGGAGAACACTTTAAATATGGAATCATTTAACCAACCTTCCACATCCTGTGAAGCGGCTGCCTCATCTGTAATGACAGCTGATATGGTCTTTAGTAGCCTTGCCATGGATGATTTACAGTTAAGTGCTGCAAATGAAACGAAAATGGAAATGCTAAAAGATGCTGAATCAGCTGTAGAGATGTCAATGTTGGAGAGTGTGGAAAGTATTGAGCAGTATATTAAGCAAATGAGCGCTGAGCAGAGCAACGATGATGTCAGTATTGGGCAATGCACTAACGAATATAAAGAGAAAGTAGATCACACTGTTGCGGAAGGACGCATGATTAACAAAACAGAAATGAATATTATGTTGGATAAAAATGAAATTATTGCTGAGAATGAGAAACTCATAAATGATTTGAAGGCAATCAGCGAAGATCTCGTTCAAACTGAGCGGCAACTCGAGGAGGAATCTTCGATAGCACACGAAGTTGAACAATCAGAAGGGAAAGAGATGGATACTGAACTACCTGCCATCAAAAATGCAGCTGAACTATTAGACGAATATTCGTGTCCATCGCCAAAGAAACTGCGTAATTCAAATGCAGACAAAGCTTTAAAACTAAAAAGTACAAATGATGATCTTGACGGAAAGGAAGAGCTTTCTACAAAGGATATCCGGAAAACGCTGCGATCAGCCATGGCTAATACGTGTGGGGAGAGCAGAGCAGTAAAGTCGCCTGCTGGAAGTGATGCCTATAAGGATAAAAAAGGCAAAACAGGCGAAGAACACAAAGTTAAAGAGGATTCTTCAAAGGAAGGAGCACAGCATTCTTCCCAATCTACATCTGAAATGAATATACAAGATAAATCGGAGGCAACTGAAAAAATAACTCAAAATAGGAGCAAGAAATCGTTATCGAAAACTCCAAAATCAGATGGCATTAAGGACAAATCATTGACCAAAAGCAAATCTCGCAACAAAAAACATAAATTGGCTAGTGTCAAGACCCCAAAAAAGCATGAGAAATCAAAGAAATCAACAGTATTAACAGATTCAAGACTGGATGCTACCAGCGATAAGCCAATGTCTCAAGTTGTACCACCTCTTGTTGGAGAACAGCCAACAACTGATAATGCAATGGATATCATTAACGAGGATAAGCCAGTGCAACAAGCTGACTCATCTCTCCCTGAAGAACAGCCAACCAATGATAATGCAATGGACATTATTAACGAGGATGTTTCCAGTGTTAAGCCAATGCAACAAGGTGACACATATCTCCCTGGAGAACAGCCAACAACAACTGATAATGCAATGGACATCATTAACGAGGATGTTTCCATCAATAAGCCAGTGCAACAAGCTGATTCATCTCTCCCTGAAGAACAGCCAACCAATGATATTGCTATGGATATAATTAATGAGGATATTTCCAGTGATAAGCCAATGCAACAAGCTGACTCATCTCTCCCTGAAGAACAGCCAACGAATGAAAATGCATTGGACATCATTAACGAGGATGTTTCCATTGATAATCCATCGCAACAAGCTGAATCATCTCTCCCTGGAGAACAGCCAACCAATGATAATGCAGTGGACATCATTAACGAGGATGTTTCTAGTGTTAAGCCAATGCAACAAGCTGACTCATCTCTCCCTGGAGAACAGCCAACCAATGATATTGCTATGGATATAATTAATGAGGATGTTTCCAGTGATAAGACAACGCCTCAAGGTATTCCGTCTCCCTCCGTAGAACAGCCATCAGATGATCAAAAAACTGTTGGTATAGATAAGCCAGCCACAATAAAAACTGAAACAGAATCTGATAACATTAAGGATAACTCTATAAATAATAAGAAAAATCGCAGAACTAAGAAAAAATCTAAGGTTGCAAAGCTTTCAGCAAAGCAAACTGGAAATGAAAAATCCGAATCAATTCAAGACATGAAGAACGTGGATAATGTCGAAGAGAAGGCAATTCCAGCTTCGTCCAAGGAAAAACCAACAGTTGATAATAAATCTCTCAGTGTGGAATCCGCAGTGTCTGTAGAATCTTTAAAATCCCATAAAATTAAAGATAAGTCTTCAACTAAAAGGAAATCAGGCAGAGTTAAACAAAAGTCAAATGCTAAAAAGTCGACAGAGACTCAAACGTCAAAGTCAAAAAGTAAATCAGAGGATTTCGCAAAGCTGCAAAGTCCCACAAACATTTCAAATGATCAGCAAGCTGTAACTCAAGTTAAAGAGAGTATTATTACGGAGACGACACATCCTGAAAATTGTGACTCTGAAAAAATACAGGTCCTCAATGTAAATGCAGAGAAAATTGAAACATTAAATGAGATTTTGATGGCTGAAAATAAATCAGAAAAGAAATTGTCAATTGTTGATGAAAATAATGAGAAAGTATCTGAGGCTGTTGAGGAAAATAAAGAGAAAGTATCTGAGACTGTTGAGGAAAATAAAGAGAAAGTTAGCGAAACTGTGAAGGAAAGTCAAGTAGTTGTGGAACAGAGGACCAAAAAGGAAGTTGTGCCGATCAAAGTGAAGCAACGTAATGCACTAGTGAGAGAAATTCGAGAACTAATACAGGAATCTGGAAACGACTTGGAAAGTCGAACCACACGATCGAGGGCTAATACGCCGTCGACACGCTTCAGACCTCGGGAAAGGGAAATCACCGAGATTCCACAAAGTAAGGACATCAATAAAAGAACACGGCTTGCCAAAGCGATTAGCTACCCGGAATCAACGTTGGTCACTCCTAAGCAAAAAGAGCGCTCAAATAAATCACAAAAGGAAATGAATGCTGCGGAAACTAAACCCTCGTCAAGTGCAGCAACAGACTCAGTTAGTAGCTCGGAAGCGAAGAAAGCAATTCCAGCCCAAGAGGCATCAAACAAGTCTCCTATAAGCGAAGAAAAGCCTTCAAGCAAGGAAACAAAGAAAGAGACGCTTCGAATTGCATCCAAGAAGAGCAAACAAACATTATGCAGTGATGCGACGGATGCAGAGGCCATCACTGAAACTGAAGGGATGCCAGAATTTGCACCATTAAATACTTGCTCTACAGTTCCAAGCACTCCCAGCACCAGCTCCTCAAGTCATTCATTCCGTAAGCTTCGAGTTTTGATGAAGAAACCTACATCACATTGTTCCCAAACAGCTTTGAATTTCGATCAACAGGAGCATGTTGAAGTCGGTGAAGACAATACTCGTGACATTAAGGAAGATACAGAGCCAGCTGATAAAACTGTTGATCAACCAGAAGAGGCCCCATCTGCCAAGAGCTCAGATCCAGCTAATCAAACTGAAGGTGCTCTATCTGCTAAGAGCCCAGATTCAGCTGATAAAACTGTAGATCAATCAGAAGGTGCTTCATCCGCCCAGAGTCCAGATTCAACGGATAAACCTGTTGGTCCATCTGCTAATGAAATCATAGATGCAACAGATATTCCTGTTGATCAACCGGAAGCTTCCTCATCTGCCAAGGAAAGCACAAATATAACTGATAAACTTGTTGATCAACCGGAAATTGCTTCATCTGCTAAGGAAATCACTGATTCTACTGATGAACCTATTGTTCCATCTGCCAAGGATCCAGCCAAGCCAGAGGAGGAGGATTCAACAGGAGAGGATGAGGAAGTTGACGTCGAGTCCCTTGATACTGAAACTCAACTGTCTTCAGATGAACAGATGGACAAAGATGTGAAAGAGATGCCACATGAAGCAGATACAAAACCAGAACAACTCGGAATGGAAATTGCTAGCAAGGATCAGGTTTCTCATATGGAGGAGCCAGAAGGAGATCAAATTAATACAAGTACTTCAAGTCCGGCAGAAACAACAGGTGTCACGACAAGTTTCGATAGCGATAACGACAAGAATGAGGATGTTAAGAGCTCCAAGCGATCTGCGGATGACTCCCTGCCAGATGGTTAATAGCTATTACTATACTACACATCTAATTGCAATCTGAACTCTTAACAATCTCACACTTACATTAATATTTCACTTTTCTTTTTATTTTTTTATTCAATTCTTTGTTTACAAAAGGCATCAAACGCAAGCAGATGAGGCAAATGAACCTATCGATGGCCCCACCAGCAGCGCCCAAGCGAGAACTATCTAGTGGAAAAGCGGGTGAGTTTCCCCATACAAACGTGATCCTAAAATATTGAGTAATGCATCCCTAAATCTTTCAGTGTTACGACGTCAAGGAAAACCAATGGATACGGTATTGCACGTGTCACGGAAGAGTCGCAAGCTTATAGAGCTAGAGACGAAAAGTGATGACAACAAGCCATCCGGGTCAACTGTGCTGATGAAAACTGGCAAAGCCAATGCAGCAAAGAAATCCGTATCAATTCAATCGCCAAAGAATTCGCAACTATCTCAAAAGTCACCCGTTTTAAGCCGCAATCCAGAAGCCCATAATACGCCAGTGAAGTCGACATTGTCTTCGTTGCTAAGTGCCGATGAACCTCCAACGGTCGACAATTCTGTAATAATCACGAAAACTTCCAATGGCATGGCGACAGACCAAACCAAACGAAGTGAGCTGCCGCCATCGAAGGTGACTCCAAGTGGCATTAACATCTCTGTCTCCGTCGTTGCTGATGACAATAAAAGTCAGAGGACATCACCGAAAAAGGCTTTAACTCAGGCGGAGACTGTGAAAAAGATTCTAAAATTGACGGCGGAAGCTACGGCGCGGGCAAATGCAGCTCAAGGCGACGGTAATTCTTCATCAGCTGCGGAAGCAAGCAAACCACAGACAAAGGTAGATAAGCGAAGCACTCTGCCCTCAAAGATTGCGATGCCCCAAGAGGAAACGAAGGAAACATCGTTACAGTCACGAGTTTCGGACTCAACCAAGAAATCCTCAACGCATGTGACGGATAAAAGGAAAAAGTCCCATGGCAAACTTGGAGCAATTGCTACAACTGAGGCCACAGCAACTAAAGAACTACAAGAGGCAATGGAGATGAAGGCTGACAAGAAGATAGAATCAAGAAAAGGGACAAAGAGAGCTGCTAACAAATCCAAGTCTAAGGATACCACGGTAACGGATAAGATGGAAGCAGCAGATGTTGATCCGGCTGTAAGTGCAGTCACCGCTTTGCAGGAATCTTCAAAAGAACCTGCAAAACGATCAGCACGTGCTGGCAAATCGTTGTCGCGTGCATCATCTGCGAATCGATCAGCGGCTGTGGCCCCAGTTCCGGGCCCAATAGCAACATCGGCATCTCAACAGCAACCACTTGCGCAACGACAACCACGCAAGAGTCAGGCACAGAAAATGGGCGCATGTGAGGCAGGGACAGTACAAACAACAATTGCAGAACAGCCACAACATGCAAGCAATTCCCGTAAACGCAAGCTACCTGCCCCAGTCGCATCGGAGACAACGGCTGCCAAACGAGCCAAGGAACAGTTGGCCCCTTCAGTAGCATTCCCAGTGCGCATCACAGCTGCCTCTGCCGTAATGATGCCTGCACAAGCAGTTGAATCTGCACCAAAAAAGCAGAATCAGCGAAAAACGTAGGCAAACAAAAGGAGCAGCAGTTGCCTACGCAGATACTGCCGCTGCAGATACGTAAGTTTCGCATTCTTTTAAATCGAAGAGTGTGCAGAAACTGGTTAGCCAAGCAGCAGCAGCAGCAACAACCACAGCAACAACAGCAAAAAGTTGAGCCTCCACTGGTAGCGGCGACACCAGAAGCTGAAACTGCGGCACAACCAACTGTAGCAAAGCGCTCAAAGCCCTCGTTGCCACAAAAGCAAATGCAATTGCATAATAAAACTGCCAAGTCGGTGCCACTGCCTGTGCTGGAGGTGAAGTCTGAGCAAGAAGTCCCGGATGGGCAACAGGCGGATGTGACGCTGCCAGAGCCATTGAGTCGATTGGAAGTTAATGTAGCCACCCCATCGCTATTGCAAGTTGTAGCGCCCATTCCCAGAACTGTGGCGCCGCTTCGGAGCTCCGACAACAGCGGGAGCAACAATCACATCATCAACAACAGCACCAACAACATCAACACGAGCAGCAACAACATCAACACCAGCAGCAACAACAACAGTGTAGGGCCTCCCTCAAGCAACGCCAATGACGTCTACACATTTGGCACAACGAGAATGTTTTCGTTTTTGTACCCATCGCGTTATCAGCGTTCCTATTCAAATGTGGGACTCGACTTTTGTTGCCCGAATCTGGACGGGCCAATGCAGGCCATTGATCCGACACGACTGCATTCGAAGGTGGAGGTGCCAGTGTTGGAATTGCCGCAGTTTATGGTCATATCGACCAAGATCATATCGAAGCAGGACAAGAATATACCACAAAAGGTGCGCGCCAAGCTCGAGCAACTGGCGTCCAAAGATGGACTTCCCTGTGCCATGCAAATGATGCAAATGTCAACGATATCGACAACATCAGTAACCTCTTCAGCAGCATCAGCCCCAACAGTTGTTGCAAGTGCAATGTCTCATCCATCCACCGTTGCTAGCCATATTGAACGATTACCCAAGCCCCTGCCACGTGGTCCAATTTTAACCAAGAAAGTGAATCCGTCAGCTACTGCCACTTCTGCTGCAGTTGCGCCAACTGTGACCAGTTCACCTGCAATAGCCGATATGTTTCCGGAACTGTTGCAATTGCCACCTGTGTGCCCAACGGACAAGCTGCGCATGGAGTTGCAGACACGCGTTCAGCTCTTTGATGCAGTGCTCCAAGGTCTGGCCAGACGTGCCGCTTCAATGGGTGTGGCCGAGCGAACGCGGGTCATTGAGAATATTGTTAGAAATAGCACACTGATGCCCATTGACGTAGACGTGGGCACCAAGCTGCTGGAGAATTATGTATGTTATATAAACGATGCCGCGGATACCATCGCCTTGCCCATACCAAGGGTACGTCCCATCGTCACAGCAAAAACATCCGCACCCGCCACCGCAGTAACTATGCAGGCCAGTAATAAAAATAACTCGATTAGGCCCCAAACCTATGGCGCAACTCAAGAAGCATACAGCAAGCCTGCAAATGCAGTGATAACTGGGCACAATTTTCACCAAGCAGGAGGAGTAGTAGGAGTGGGAAAAAGAGGTGTTGCGACAGGAGGAACTGGAACAGAAGGAGTAGAAGCTGGATCAGTTGAACAATCTGACAAGCGACCCATTTACGATAAGGATGGAAACATTATTGGATATCAATACTCAACACCAAATCTTTCGTTGCCGCCAGCACAGTCACATTTGAAATCCACCAGAAGTTCAACGGGCTCTTTAGCTGCAACACAAGCAACGCGAATAATGATGGTCCCAGCTTCCCGAACAGACTTTTCTGCTGTAACACATGCGGCCAGCAACAAGGTGAGTTTATATCAGTTGATTGAATCCTCGTCTCCTCAACATTGTTAACTCTCCCACTCGTTGTATATTGCAGCTCGCCGTGATCAACGCAGTTGCATCGCCTCGTGAATTACAGAGAGCCGGATCTGGGACAGGTATTGCTTTTCAAACATCATCAGCTCAAAAGACTTATGGTCGAAAAACGTTACCATCAGTTGCTGCTGATAAATCGTCCAGTGTTAACGTCCTCGGATCAAGCACAAATCCTGCAGCAACTAGTGATGGTGACTCGAATCGTAATGTGTTTATCATGAATCAGCTTCTGTCACAGGCGGAGGAGTGCATCTTGCCAGATGCTGTTGGCACCTCAGAAGCAGCTACCATGGTAACAGAAATTAAGGGCGAGGTTGAGGATATGGATATCTTAATATAATAATTGTATACTACTGATTTGCCCAATTTATTCTACAATATTAATTTTGAAACTTTGAAAAGTATTTTAAGTTACTTTACCATTAGTTTAATATAATTATTACAAAATTATTGTTGGCTGTTTTGGGGCTTTATAAAAAGTAAGCAACAGTTAATATATTCCATAAATATTTTAGACATGTTTTTTTATTTTGCTGAAAACCTTGTGTTTGTGTTAACGCTCCGATTTACGTCTCTTCTTGTAACAATAAAACATGTCTCCCTAGCCAATATCCCTATTCTGGCTCTGGTATTTCTGAATATTCCTAATAAGGTACATAAGGACATTCGCTGACGGCCTGATTTCGATTGATAAATCTGAACTTTAAATATTTTAAACAACTATGGACAAACCGTTAGTTGCGCACCAAGAAAACTGCGCGTGGGAATTAGCGACAGGTTGGTAGCCCTGTATTGTAAATACAAAGTTTAATATAAACTTGAGTAGTTTAAAATTTATATTTAATTAAAAATGAAATAAAATATTAATTAGTATTCAACGATTTTTTTTATTAAAGCATATTCAGTATTCAATTTATTTACGCGGCACAGATCGCTTTAATCTTCACATTAAAACCAGGGATGCACATCACCATTCCTGTGCTGCAAACTAACAATTTCTGCTATAAATTATTAAAATAATAATTGAAATGCAAATACATTAAATTAGTTACTTAATGTTGATTTTGTTATGTTCTGTTCATTTGAATATAAATGTATATTTTTATAGTTGGCAATGTGCTAACAGAGCAATGTAAATATCAGGGTTGCTACGTCATACTGTCTAGCATTGCTGTTCTCAGAGAGTATCTGTGGCGTCGTTGCGCATAGCGACACCTTGTAAATGTATTGAAACATGAATTCGGCGTTCTTATAAGCAAGGGAACATGGGAAAACAACAACAGTTTTCGTTTGCCGGCTGTTTGCAACGCATTTCTTTGAAGTGGTCTCCGCATCGTCTGTCGTACTTTTCGCTGTTAATACTTCGATTGTTTTGTTGTCGTGAGCGCGCAATAGAACAACGAAATACAAATACATATACAAATACATATCAAAGACATTTACCAAGTTGAAGTGAGCATTTCCTTAAAGGACTGCACTTCGGATAGCTGTAAACAATATATAATATCTGTTAATGTGCGATGGCAGTTGAAATAGCAAACTCAGTATTATCGCTACAACCCGCAGTAGAGTTGGAGCCACTGCCGCCGCAATCATTTCATTGGCAACTCGAGGATTACGCATATTTTCACAAGTGCGGTGAAATAACAACATCGCCGGACGTGCAATGTTTTGGTTTCAATTGCGCCTTCTGTCCGGCAATTTGTCTGCAGTTTACGGTGTTCATCGATCACATACGCGGCCATCACATGCAGGATATGCGCCGGCGCTACGAGGTTGCCGAGGACAAAATGGAGCAGACTACGCAGACCGATTTAAATCTAATGCATGGACACTTGGGCAACGTCGGATTAGAAATAGGCTCAACAGCAACAACAATTACAACAACAACCTCAGCAATGGCTACAACAGATGTGCGCCTTGATAAACGCATGAAGAAAACCAATTGGAATGATACAGTGGGGTCGATAGACACACAGAGCGCTGGTACTATGGGACTTTTGGATGTGAGCATGGACTTGGGCATAGACTTGACTGGCATTGTGCACTCAGCTCCACAGACAACAACAATAGCAACAACGCCAACATACAACAATGAAACGCTAACGCAGCTAAGCAACGCAGCAACAGCAACAACAACAACGGCGACGACGACGACACCAGCCGAAATAGACTTCGTTTATGTTATAGAAAATCCATTGCCACCCTCGCCCCCACCCTCGGCTGACATTTCATGCGACGAGCAGAGTCCACGATTGCTGCACTCGATAGATCCATTTGAAATGTTGCATGGGACAAGCACACAAACAACGCTGGAGGCGTGCTCCAAAGGTGGCCTTTGTAGCGCTGCCCCGCCTCGCTACGAGACGCGACGCGTGGTAAGTTAATCGTTGATTCTTGTCTACCCCTGCTATCTCCCCCCCCTACACTTCCCTTTACCTTGCCCAACCCCTGCGTCATTTGGCTGCCGCTGTTGTTAACGTTGTTTTCCTTGTTGTTTTTTTTGCGATTCCGTAATGCAAAAAAGGGGTTTCCGTTGTTGTTGTGGCCCTTTGTAAATAAGCCCGATGGTGGCCACATCGACCTTCAAAATAACGGCGCATTACCAGCACTGGCAGCGCCCGCAAAATACTAAAAAATATGTCGCATTTTTTTATATTTTGAATACCCTACAATCCATAAGCAGCAACAGATTTGCTTGTCGTCTTATGTTGTAAACTTGAAGCGGAAAAACGATGACACATAACAACAACAACAAAAGGGAATACCTCTATTCCAAGTTTCAATTGAATTAATTGAAAAATACAGGGTATAACAATAATAGAGGGAATACCATATGAAATAAATACATTTGACTGGAAACTCTGCGCATCAGTGTTACAGGGTAACAAGCCGTCGAGTTGCGTTTACATTGCTTTCTTTTCGTTATTTATGCCTCCATCCGCTGCCCGCTAATCCCGATATACAATTCGGGGGAGGCTACTGACCAGATGCACAGTCCAAAGCCAAAGGTGGGGAGACCTGGGCAGGAGACAGAAGCACCACCCAGACAGTTCATCAGCTCCACAAGAGTCTCGCTATTTTTACTTGCTGGCAACGCGACGTTTTTCTTCTTCTTCCGCTTTGTTGTTGTTGTTTTTCCACTTGTTTTGGATTCGTCCAATTTTCGTTTCTCTTGTGGAAATAAATTTGTGACGCCAGCAACAACAAAAACATTTGTTTTTCAACGCGCGCACATAATAATTTATGTGCTAACAACAAAAACCAAAAAAAAGAAGAAAATTAAAAAAAAATGAAAAAACTACAAACATTTGGGACAAAAACATTCGACATATTTGGAAAAGTATTTGAAAAAAAGAATGAAACAAAAAGTTAAAGATTTTGTTGTTTATACTGCAATTAACTATTAAACATTAAACATTTCAGTGAGCTGATAAAATATATAACTTTAAATGGTTAAACAATTCGAAAGCAATAATTTTACACATTGATTGATGACGATTTTTGCAGGTTCTATGAGGTTAAAAGAGGATGAGCTGAGCTCAGTTGATATATTTATTTTCGTGTAAAATAATATATAATAATAACTTATTAGTGTTGTAGATCATAAACAAAAAGTTCACATTACAAGCAAATAAATAAATAAAGTTCCTTAAACAAACAGTAAGCTCTATTATATGTTCAACAGAAAAGAAAGAAACAAAAAACAAGTGAGGGTATTTAATTATCGACTATTCCTAATGATTTCCACTGTTTGTTGATGTTTGTTGGAACCGTATTTCTTTCGGTTGTAATTCATAAACACTTCTCCAGCTAATAATCTGTATATTTAATAGATATTTGAACGGAACACATGCGACATGGCAATACTTATACATATATTTCGATGTGTCCGCATATATATGTGTATAGATATAGATATAGATACAGGTACAGATACAGATACAGATACAGATACAGATACAGCTACAGATATACATATAGATATATACATTTGTTATAGTAAATACATATGAGAACGCCGCTGAAGGCTGCAAAAGTATTACGATCGTTTTACGATTTTATATGTGAAAATGAGTGCGGCAGTATAAATATTTAATTTTATGCGCTTCAAAATTTGTGTGCCAAAAGTGAATTTTGATGTGGCCTGGAAAATCTGCAGTCAATTGTGGGAGGGCAGTTTATAAAATTCATGCGTAAAACAATTGATAATGAAAGTTAATTATTATTAATTTTTTTGGGAAATGAATTCCCCTTATCTGTTATTTGTATATTTGCGATTTTTATACAAACTGCTAGAAACTGAGCAACTATGCAGTTGCTTAACCCCCAGAAAGCTCAAACCAATCCAATATCGATAACAAAATAACAGAACTCATAGAAGTACAAGTGCTGATATTGTCCCAGACAAAGTCACAACATTTCTATACAATTACGCGTATTAGTAATTTCTGTGTCGAGGCACTTTTATTTGCATACCCTGTACTCAATTAAGATTTACTAAAACGGGTATACGCTTGCGCAGAGTCAGCTTTGTAAATTCACAAGTTGCTCAGGTAATAAGTCGCCAACGAAGGAGATTAAGCGCCATCTAGCGTTCGTACTGTGCTTATACCTTTCTATAAGTGTTTAGCTGGCTGTGTATGTATGCGTGTGATTCATTAAAGAGCTCACATTGGGGTAGAGGGTATCTCGTGGTCGAGCAGTTGTGCCTGCAGCGCTTTTACTTGTTATCAATATGGGTAAGTCTGGTGGTGGCATTCGACTGTTAACGTTCACGTTGACGTTGTTGCTATTATCTATAAAACGTGAAAGTAAACAAGCAGGCAAATTATCTAAGCATCGATTAGTCGCACGCACAGTGGAGCAAACGATGGCCAGACCAGTAATGAAACTATTTAATATTGCTTTCAATTATGTGTATCTCATATCATATCGCATTGCATCGCTCTTCAGTTCTTCAAAACAAACTAAGCCACTTCTGGTGACTTTCCGTTCATCTGCCGATGTAGATCATTGCCAATCAATTCACTCGCAATCCCAATTCCCAAATCCTTATCTGGCTGGAGCATCTGTCTCACAAGCACTCCACTCATCGATAGCGATATAAACGAGTAAGAACTGCAAGTTGTGGCTAATAAAATAATTTCAATTTGTCGTCGACGATGAAAACAGTTTCGATAGAGATAAGGCGATTGGAGCGGTGTTCCGTCATGGGCATAAGGAGGTTTTAATGTACATTTAAACACTGGTAAATTGGTATTTTTAGAGCACTCGTCATAAAGTTCTATCGCAACTTGGCTCGATTGGAAAACATAAATCATTGGCCAACTGAAGTATTGAAGTGTACAAATCGCCATATGATAACTTCATATAATCGAGGCTTTGGCAAAACAACATTATCCGCAATAATCGCCTGACAATGCGATAGTATACATTGTGGTATACTTTTACTTTATTCTTGTTGTTATCAGTAACAGTATTAATTATAAATATGTTGAACTTTTACTCTAATCAGACAGAAGAATGAATGCAAGAGCGAGTATTTAACATTTAACACGATTATCTGTTTGATCACGTGCCTTTCTCTCTCCAGCTGTAAATGGTTGTTTCTAGAATGTGGTAAGAAGGGAAATTTCACTAGAAAAATAAATAATACACATTAGAATACTTTCACTTAAATCTAATGTCTGTATCACTTGATGACCTAACCTTTGTTGCTAGTTTAAACTACATTTTACTTCCCAATTGTAGAAAATAGACTTAGACATCTTAGCAAAGGCAACAAACTTGCAAGAAACAGACAAATATGTACATTACTTGCATTATGAAATGAATACAGGATATTTATTTAGTCGTTAGTTATTAATGAATTCTTGCAAAGTTTTACAAGCACACTAATCAATATTAAACAAAATAAAAAACAAATAGCTCAGTTTTTATCAGCTGCACTTATTAAATAATTAACATGTTTAATTCAACATTTGTTTAGCATGTTTTGACGCTGTGCTTTAACTTGTTTTCAGTTATTTTGGCCACATTTGGCTCTAAGGCCGACTGAGTGGTTTCACCCACGCATGTCTCAGTTCCCTGATCGATCAGCTGATTTATCAGTCTTGGTCTTTATAATCAGTCTAATTAAATTACGGCTGCCTTGTGACTGACTGACGAAATTATTTGTTTATAGTTTTAGTTTCAAATCGACGGCAAAAATAAGTTAATAACAGCGCATTAGCGTAGAAATTGATTGCATTGAATACTTAGCGTATTATCTTTGATTTTGGTTTTCAACTCGAGTGGTTTCAGTTGCTGCTGTTGTTGTTGTTGTTGCTGTTGCTGTTGCTGTTGTTGCTGGTGTTTCAGTTGTTGCTGTGGTATCTGGATCGATGGGGACCTCATATTCAAAGTGCTGTGTACACGTGTCTCAAAAGCCTTCGACGCTTTACCTGACTTAACGACCGCATTGGCTTTACGAGCATGCGTCTCGTGTGTATACCCTATAAATATTGTGCCTGCAAGAGGGTATCTGCAGTGCAAGTTTATACACTCTATGTTCACAACTCTTGTTTATAAATGTACATTCACATTTCACTTTATTTATGCAATTTTCTTGGGCATTTCACTTAGGGTATTTCTTTAGTCTAGCATTAGTTGACATCGGTTGAGTTGTTGCATGTTTTGTGGTATTTTGTGCTATTCGCTTGCCGATTATCATATGGACATACGAGTATTATAACTTTTTATAGTAGATTTTCCCCACCTTTTGCCAGTTTTCATAGCATACAAATGAGCGCTACGCATGCCGCGATTCCAGATGAAGTCAATAAAACTCCCGTGTGTGCAGAAACTGGGTCAGAAGTCAACTGGTATAGTCTATGATTATGGCTAAGCTATTGCAGTTTATATTTTACTTATTATGACTAGTTTTTCAGACAATGACCCTAACAATTGACGGCTCCCTTTTACCAGATGTGGAGACCATTTAGTGCAATGCAATGGCCAGCAGTTTGACACAATTCTGTAATCGTTTGAGGGCAAAGCTTTATAATGGTATTAAGCATGTATTAATGGCATTACCATGAATCTTTTATTTGCACTCGGACATGGCACACATGCAGAGCTATCGATCAAGACCCATACTCATACCCAGATGCAGACACAGAGACAGAGACAGACGCAGGCCCATTCCCACACCCACGCCTAGTCACGCATTCCGTTTGCTTAGCGAACGCGTTCTAATTGTCACTTACCATGGCCATCATCATCATTTACCCTGTATTTGAACGCTGTGGCCAGTTTTCAGTTGAGTTTCCGATTCGGTTTGGGATTGCTATTGCTGTCTGTTCCATCTGATAATTACCAATTGGTTTCGCAGCTAAACAAATTTCTTTTGATTAATTTGTGGGGCACATCAGAAATTTGAAACAACAGCGAAATGTTGCCACGGCACATCAACACGACTGGACAATGAATCGACGTCGTCATCATCAAAGGAATTGATTACGTTACCCGCATTTTTTTGTGTCAGCCTTTTCCTAGTGCCAAATGCAATAAACAATCATTTTTAATTGAACGGCGACATCAACAGCAGTCTGCGTATGTGCAAGCATCACACACACACATACATTTATTACATATACCCATATTCAAACTCACACTCACACTCATACTGATACTCATAGTAATACTCATATGTTAACAATACGCCACGAGGTCGAAGCGATGACACAGCTGCCTCTGGAGTCCAATGGAATACAATGGATTTTCATATTGATATCGCCACATGGCACGCTGCGAGTGCCACATATGTATTTCTTATCACTAGAAAGTAATTCTGTCTGCCAAATTCTTATATAATTGAATGACTTGGAGATTTGTTAACTCACTTGCAAGTCTCAATTTTCGACAGGAAATTCTCTAAAGCAAAAGATTAGATTTGAATTAATAATCAATTCTCGTATCCTTTCTTTTAATACATTATTATTCCATTATTCCCAGCCCAGCTCTTCGCCAGCCCAGACAGTTGTCTAACAAGTTTCGGCCCCTTTCCATCAGAGACCATTTGCATACATATAAATAAAGAAAAACCTAACTCAATAAATGCTTGTGCGATCGGGTTTCAATTCTTTCGAGCCTCGAGCAGAGGCTGTTGTTGTTGTTGTTGTTATTATTGTTGTTGTGGCTGCCTTTTTATTGAATTTTTATGCAATTTTGTTAACTGGATCAATTATTTCAATTGCGTGTTCAGTAAACAGACGGCGTCATGACGCAGAGGCCTCGTCAATAGCGGGCAACGGTCAAGCCCCCGAAATGGCGCCATATTCATAAGTATGTATGTGTCTATGTGTGTTAGTGTGTACACACCACACCCAAACTAAATCCAATCTAATGTCGTAGTGTAGCCCTTTGTGAGGGGAACTGGAACTAAGAGCTGTGAACTTGTTGTGAACGTCATCGCTTGAGTTTCGCCATTGTTTGGCACGCTCCACAAATTGTACGCGCCTTTGCTGCAGAAATAAACAAAAACAGCTGCTGAGCCATTTAATGGAACAACCCACAATACGATACAATGCTCGTATACACAAGTCATGCATGCAACAGACCCCAGACCCCCAAGAGAGCCCCACCCTTAGCACCTACTAGCTAAATAAATTCGTTTATATTTTCCTTTTTTTCCACCTGGTAGACAACTTCAAAAGTTGAGGGAGGGGAAGCGTAAGAACAGGATGGCAAACGGAAGCGAACGGCTGTAGGGAAGGGGAGTGTTTTTACGTATTTTTTTATATTATATTATATAATTGCTCTTTAGTTGGCTACGCTAAATTTGAGGGTCTTTGGTTCGCTTTGGTTGGGTTCCTTTTGGGGGGTGTGGTCGGCGCATTGGATTTTAGTTTAACATGAAATTAAAACATTTCTCTTGCATTTATATGAAAGATTTAGAGCCTATGTTGTAGTTCTTGCTGCTGTTGAGGTCAAGGTTTGAAATTCTTTAGCTGGTTCAATTAATAAAGAGGTTATAAACTTGCCGTTAGCTTGAGTAAGGTCAAGAGAGAAATGTTCGGTCATTAATCAGTCGAGTTTATTGAATCGAATTTGCAAAATTCCGAACACAGCTGTGCCTTCAATAATGAATTACAGTTTGGGCTTGACAAACTTCTCGGTTCCCTGTAAATAACGCACAAAGAGAGCCAATATCTTCCAATTTCCAGTCTTGATCAGTGCATCAACCAGCTCAACTGTCTACCAATTGATAAATGTCGTGTACTCCATTTCTTTATCTGCAGTCAATCATAAATTTTATTGATTTGCTGAAAGGGCCAACAATTGTTGAGAACCGAACAAAACATAAAAACAAAATAGTAAAAGAACGTCAACAATTGCACCACAATCGGGCGACAACTTCAATTAGCGATTATAGCCCAAAACAAAACGAGTAACGAGAACTAAGTACTTTTTATTTACGTTACTCAGCATATCTAGTAAGAACCGGATAATACTGCTTTTAAATACTCGTAAATGTTGACATTCCTGTATGTATTGAAATATGAAACAAGATGGAATAATCAAGTTGACAGTGCTATATATTCCAGACGTATATGATTTGCCATTCCGCTGCATTAACTGCACAGAGTTGCCAGACATAATAGGAATGCGCTTTTAAAGTTTATTACGTGAAGTCGGCTTCGCAGTGTTGTAAATCCTACTTCAATCCAATATGCACTGTTTCTCTTTTTGCATCCAGATAGTTCAGCTTTTCGTTCTTGGAACGAAATGATCTAATAATTCGTTAGTTCATTTGCAGCTCCAAAAATAAATGAGGAAACCAATATATCTGCTCGACAACCGTTATTATTGCTCATCAGGCTTTTATTTATTCCTTATGTACACAGTCTCTTCTTTTACTGTACCCTTTATTGTTTTGCCAAAGTGATAAAGGGCATTACGAAAAGCTCCCTTCAACAGATCTAAAGCAAAGGCAGGCAATATGTTGTTTAGTGTGTATGACACACGCGATATGCCCTTGAATTATTCATAGACTTTATGCATGCACAATTCAAACAAAACAAACTTAAGTATACATCACAAATACTTATGTACTATATAAGTCTTTATGTGTCTATAAGTGCGTTTTGAATACGACAATATGCCGGCTACTGGAGATTCAAGAAAACCAAAACAACAATAGATATGTTCCATAGGTATATATGTACGTACAAGTAACTATGTATGTGTGAGAGAGAGGGAGAGCGAGATTGTGTATATGTGTAGTTGTAGCTTCAACTGTGCTTATGTGCGATAAGCCATGCCGATGACGAGGGCGACGCCGGCGCAGAATTCCAAAGGCCAATAGCCGCTGATATTTGTATTGTTGTACCAAGCAGTGGTGCAGGAGGGCGCAGAGGGACTTTCCCTTTTTCTGTGTGCGAAAACGCGATCATGTGGCTTTGTTTGTGCCCGCGTAGCTTGAATTCTTACTCGTATCTGTAAGATACAAACGTATTTACTTATGTTCATTATTTGTTCTTTGCCAGGCAATGCAGCGCAAGCTGCGCGACGCGGAAACGGCCAAGACTGCAGAAGAGCAAAAACAATTACAACAGCAACAACTACAATTACAACTTGAATTACAGCAACGTCAACAACTGGAAGAGAATGTGCTGGAACTAACGCCTCCGGCAACGCCGCCAACTCCAGTGCCACCCACCTCGCCCACGAGCAGCGTTGCTAGCAGCGTTGACTTGAAGTTGGTAAGTAAATATGCACAAGAATAACAAATGCCTCTTATGTAATCGCAATTGATGACCTCTTTCTATTGCTCATTCTTTCCCTCTCTTTCTAACATTTATTACTTCAGCGCACACGTCGCGAACTCGAACGTAATCGGGAATTTGTCAGCTGCCTTTTGTTGGAGTATGAACGCAATGAGAAACTATGGAATCCCAAGCATCCAGGGTACAAATACAATGCCAAGCGCAGTGTCTATGGCGAATTGGCGGCTCCACTTCAGACCGTCTGCCAGATGCCGCTAACGGGCGCTGAAATCTTTGCTGTGCTTAAGGAGCTGCGTGGTCGCTATCGTCGAGAGCTGAGCAAACTGAACTCCTTGGGCAACAAGTATAAGCCACGTCTCTGGTACTTTGAGAAGCTGCATTTCTTGCGCGGCGTCATCGAGCACAAGAGAGCCGAAAGGGAGGCAAAGGTAAGCCACAAAGCCTGATACTATTGCCATTCCACAATTCTAAATGTATCCCAATCCATATGCAGAGCGAATCTACGGAGAGCGAAAAGTCCAGTGAGACGGACAATGAATCGACCACAAAGTCAGCACAGTTCCGTGAGGTTCTCAGCTGTATTATTGATGCGTTTCGGCGCCAGGAGAGCCTGTGGAATCCACAGCACTTTGACTACAACAACTGTTGCAAAAAGGAAGCGTACCGCGAGATCTCGGCGGAGTTGCTCGAGGAGCTCAACTATGAGATGAGTGGCGAGGAGTGCTACAAGGAGATACAAAAGCTGCGCACACGCTATCGTAAGGAACTGCGTATGGTAATCAAACACAAGGGTCTATATCTGCCTAAGCTGTGGTGCTACGATGAGCTGGAGTTTCTGCACAAAATACTCCAGGATCAGATCTTCAACAAGATTAGCAAGGTAGATGTCATGTCGTCGTAGGAGCTCTGCAATCAGTCTATTAACCCAGTAGTTGTTTCATTGCAGAAAAAGGGCGTTGTGGAAACGAATCAGAAGACGAAGTTCATCAATGCCACCTGCATAAGTTTCAACTCGCAGGAGGATCAGCTTCAGTTTGTGGAGATCTATCGCAATTATCCAGCCTTGTGGGATGTGGATCATCCAGATTTTCGCTCCAATGCTTATCGTAATCAGGCCTTGGGCCAAATGCTGGAGGAGCTAAACACCACATTTCAATGCACCTACAATGCCGCACAGCTGGAGAAGACACTGTTTGAGCTACGCAAGGATTTCTCTGCACTGAAACGGAAAATACTCACAAATGCTGCCGGATCAAGCAGCATTCCCCTGCTCCACGCCAAACTGGGACAGTACCTCGAGCAGAATATAGGCCCCTTTCGCTGCGGAGTGTGTGATGAGCTGATCAAGACCTGTGATCAGTACAAGGTACATCGGGCTGGGCACGATGGCACCCAGCCATTCATTTGCACACTTTGTGGCAAGGGATTCCAAATGCCTTGCAACTTAACGGTACACATTCGTCGCCATCGAAGTGACTTTCCCTACGCCTGCGAGCAGTGCGACAAGAGTTTTGCCACATCCACCGAGGTGGCGATACATATGCGCACACACACCGGGGAACGTCCCTACATATGCGATCTCTGTGGCAAATCGTTTAAGACTTGGTCATTCTTTGACATCCATCGACGCACTCACCTCAATCAGTCCACGTTCCATTGCCCCATCTGTGATAAGGGATTCTATGAGAAGAATCGCTTTACCGATCATATGAATGCCCATTTAAACATTCGCAAGCATTTGTGCACCGTCTGTGGCAAGACCTTCACCACATATGGCAACCTGAAGAAGCATACCGAGCTTCATCTGGCCGTGAAGAAGTACAAGTGTGCGGCTTGTGGCAAACGCTTTGCACAGTTTGCCAGTCTGCGGTGGCATAGAAAGCGGGAGCATAACACGGAGCAGAGCCATCAACAGCAGCAGCAGCAAGAGCAGCAGCAGCATGAGGTGGAGATAGGAGAGATAGGAGAAGAGGAACAGGAGATGGTATTCGAGGAGACATAAATGAGAAAAGAAGCTACTATTTATTGGCCAGACTACTTAGAAATAATCACTGTAACGCGTGTACTTATCATATCGTTCAAATATCATAAATGTAATCTATGTACACTTAATTAAGTTCCAGTTAAAAGTATTAAATGCTTGTTGTTGTCTCATCGCTAATCAAACATTTAATTCATCGTTAAGTAATTGATGTTATAAATTAAGTAGTTTTATGACTGAATGGAGAGTTCAATTGAAATATTATCGATAAGATTTACAACAAGCATATGTACATAAATTGAAATAATAGTAATCTGTTAGGTGACCAACAACAACTTTTAATTAGCGATCTCAAAGTGTTTAGCTTAAGTAACAAATGTGAATTCAATAGTAATCGAATGCTATTTAATTTGAAAATTGCATTTCTCAACTTCGCTAGAGTATAGAGGATGAAGCCATCTTTAGATGGACTTTAAGTTAAGTCACAACTCAGCATACTGTTTCATTATTAATCTGTAATAAATCATAATTAATGCCTGATTATAGATACATATCTTGAAATTACATATATATACATAGTTAAACAATTTGTTTAACAGCGTGTATAAAAGATAAACTATCTATTATTTTTGTAGGACTTTTACTTTAATCTGGACTAATCTTTGTCCGTATCAGAATTATAAACAGAATTCGATTTCACTAAATTGTTGCAATACAAAGCGAAAATTAATTGCAACAATGAGTTATGTACAAATAAATATAAACACAATGCAATGAACTGTAACAAACTTAATGAAAACGATACGAAGCAATTGCAGCTGAGGGAAAGAGAAGCGAGATAGAGAAGCAAATAAACAAACAGATAAGTAATGGGCGTAGAAAAATGAGTAACAACAAAATGATTTTGGATGAAATACAAGGAGGGGCAAGGGGAAGAGAGCTTATCTCCCAATGCAGATATCAAACAGACGCCGACCAATTGACAGTTCCATCTCAATTTATAAGTATATGAATATATATTTATTAAAATTAATTGATTGACATTGTTTTGGTAATTAGTCTAAGCATGCTTTGGCCGTATCTGCATTTGTACCGACTTTAATGATTTAAAGCTATACCAACGATCCCAAAAGATCCCCTCTGCGTTGTCCGTTTGTCTTTTAAAGTATTTGCCATTGAGATTGCTAAAGAAATAAATACAAGATATCTACAATTATAGGAAATTACCTCAAAGTAATACGATTCCATCGCCTACCTTCGGGAGCAAAAGTCGTACCACCAGGCACCATGATGAAATTCCGCGCAATTGATGTGAGTAAACTCGTCATTGTCCCTATCGTAAGTTGAGAATTTCATTTTGTCATGTGTGCGCATTGCATCGCTGGCATTACCATGATAATGACCTAGTAGTTTCATTTCGTATCCCTCGGTTTCATTGCCAATAGCAAAGTCATCGTATAAGGCAAATCTGTTGCTGCCATTAAACAGGCGCAGCGATATGTAAAGCTCATGCGGCTGGAATGAGGTTAGTCTGTGCAGCTTTTCCAATCCAATGAAGAACTCGCCATTTAGTTTACCAAACCCCTTACGATACTCGTTCCAGTTGCGATAGAAATTCACAGATCCATCCACACGTCGCTGTATGACCGTCCAGCCAGCTCCTGCATCAGTAAGGCCATCGCAGGGCACCAGAAATGGTCGAAAATCGGGAAGCTGGATTAAGTGAATTCCCGACGTTTTGCCAAACGGTAAGCAGCTGTTGGTTGCCGCCTCCCAATCGGCCAGTAAGTCATCCTTTCTTTCTCGCAGTTTCGATTCCAAATGCAGAACCCTTAACTTCAACTGTTTCATTGTCTCTACATTGGAGGCATTCAGCTTTTTATATATAGTCAACAGATGCTGTTTTCTTTTGAGTCTCGTCTCGTAGGTGCTGGACTTCAATTGCAGACTCTTGATTTGTTCATCCTTTTCACTTAAAGTCACTCCGATTGAAATGTTTTGTGCTTTACAGGAATCCGAGAGTTCCTGATACTTTTTCAGATGATCCTCATCGGATTTGTTAAGGGATTGTAATTGATTAATTGCATTCTCTTTTTCGTTAATAGTGATCGCATTTTCTGCTATTTTGGACATGTAAACATCCAATAGATCATCAAGATCATCTTTACTGATGCTGATTGTCTTGTGTGCATCTATTTGAAATTCTGCCAATTTGGGCTTAGGCGTAACTGTCTGATTAGCAATTGGAACTGCACTTAGTGTAGTGTTTTGACAAACTTGAGTTTTGTTTTTTGAATCTAATGCACAATCTTTGATTGGATCCTTTTTCTTTGCACTAGAAACTGTCACTTTGCCATGTAAAGACCACGGAATAGCTAATATTAGCATAACAATAATAAAATAGTTTTCTTTTTCCATAATAGTTAAATCACTGGCAGTTTACGCGATACTGAAACACAACCACAAATCAAATGATTGTTTTATAGCAGTAACTATTCAGGAAGTCCAGCGCAGCAATTACTTGATAAGAAATTCGCTACATTAAAGGCACGTGCACTTGAAATTTTGAATCTGATCCAATTTCTGAATGGCGATTCCGGAACTATGTTCACTTTATAGTCATTAACAATAATAATACATTTTTCTGTAGATAAGGAGAAACAATTTGAATTTTTCTACAAAGTGTAAGAATTTTTAATGTTTGAATAACGCGCCATTGTAACAGAGTTGGCAGCACCGCGCATATACTTTTGAATGCATATATTGGCATCCCTATCCCACACATTGGCCACTAACCATTTAAGTATACAGAATTTTTCTAAGAGAAAGAAAGTAGTGCGTGATCTGAGCTCCGTAAAAAATATTTAAAAAGTTTATTATAAAAAGGATTTAAGTGATAAAGTAATGTAGAAAAGTAATATATGAGTGCAGCGTAATCGTATTCAATTAAATTCTGTAAAAGTATTCTACTGGATTTAAGATAAAAGCAGGTTAACTTCTGACACCACTAAACGCGACTCAAACCAGTTTTCAGACAGAGGCGACTTTCCCAACTTATTCGATTCAAAGCAAGCGCATACGTCAGCAAGTGCAGTCGCATTCTGTTATAAAAGCAGCATATTATACAAATTAATCAACAAAAAACACTTTAAAGTACAATTTTTATATTAAATAACTAAATAAAGCTGAAAGCGTTAGTTAACATCATGGAATTTGTGCCAAAAAATGTACCTAAAAATTCATATGAAAGTGGTCAGAACAAAGGCCACCAAGGGTGCTCCGCTGGTCAAAGCAGCGCAGCTCTGTGGCAGCAAACGCAGAAAAGACTTAATTGTGTTAGTGTGTGTGTGTCGCTTAAGTAGCAACAGCAGCGCAGTGAGCGTTGAATTTTCTCTACATGGCGACTGCAGCCACACGAATGCAATTTGAGTGTACAAAGAAAACGAGTCTTTGTTCGTTGGAAAAGCAGCATTGAAGAAGGGTGTGTATTTGTATTTTTAGACTCCCTTTTGCTGTTTATCTCTTGTTTGCATTTCTTCTTTAGTTCGTTTTCTTGATAGTCTGATATTTCACATGTACATACAAAAATGCGTGACGAATGAATTGACTTTTTTTTTTGCTATTTCAGTTACGACTGGTCTTTATCCTCCCTGGCTATGGAGCTGAGCGAAAACAATGGGAGCTGTGGTAAGTGACCTTTAACCTTTAATTGGGTCAAGAAAGTTGTTGCAATCAGCTTAATTGTTGAAATGTTGAAACGCAGACGATAAATTCGTCGATTTCCCTGCGTAATCGATAACTCCAATTAAGCGATATATATATATCTTAAAAATACTTATTTAGCATATTTAAGTATATGAATTCCAATAAAAGAAATAAGAAATGAGAAAATCTACATAAATGATTTTCATATACTATCTGATTTCGTTTATACAATATTTGCACATGTATTTATTTCCGATTTTTTCTCACGCTACGAAGCTGATAATTTATCAGCAGTATTTATCTCATGTGAATGACACAATTTGTAACTTATCGCTGGCTCAGACCCTTAAAATGCCCCGTAGTTTTAAAGATTATTTTTATCACTTTGGCGTTTGTCCGTCAAGTTTCTTATCAGCAGAAACCATTAAAAATGTATTTACAAACAAAACCCTTTCTTGCAGTTCAATAAACTTAGACAACGCCTTATAAGATTGCCCGGCGGCTGATGAGACTAGAGAGCTAGCAGACGAGATGAATGATCTGCAAGTGAGCTGTGCCTGGCAGGATTTGGTATTTATGACTACTATTCTACTTGCTACAAAGCATCGCTAACGACCCAAGAACCACCACACATACTAAGTATATCCCAGGCAGCGTAAAAGCGTGTATCATGATGTTATATATATCCACAATGTCTTTGTATATACATATACATATCCATATATAGCGAGTAAGTGTCTTTGCAGATAAACCACATCAACCAAAACCAAACCAAACTACAACAAATCAACGCATCGCTAATAACAATTTTTTCTATAAACCCCCTCATTCATTTATATTATATTTAAATTGTAATACACCCAATATATGTATAAACTCAACTCATGGAGTAATCGAAACCTTTGCAGCACCCAAATACCAAACTGCCTATGCTTGCGAAGGTAAGAAACTGACCATCGAATGTGAGCCGGGCGACCTAATTAATCTGATACGAGCCAACTATGGACGCTTCTCAATAACCATTTGCAATGATCATGGCAATGTGGAATGGAGCGTCAATTGCATGTTTCCCAAAAGCCTCACCGTGTTGAATTCAAGGTAAACATATTAATTGTATCTATACAAAATACTTAGACAAGTAGCCTCAAATTGCAACCAAGATATATCATGTATACATTCTTTTATACACAGATGTGCTCATAAGCAGAGCTGCAGTGTTCTGGCGGCCACTAGCATGTTTGGTGATCCCTGTCCAGGCACGCACAAGTACTTGGAGGCTCACTATCAATGCATTTCGGCAGCTCAGACATCCACCACCACCAATAGGCCAAGTCCACCGCCATGGGTGCTTAGCAATGGGCCACCCATCTTTGGTAATGGTAGTGGTCTAATACAACCGCCTGCACCACCACCTCGCCTGCCCACGCTGCCTGGCGTCGTGGGCATTCATGGCATCAATGCAGTGCCGCCCACGCATGCCACGCCCAGCAGCAGCAGCACGGCAACATTGCCTGGTGGCAGACTTAAGGGAGTAACTAGTGCCAGCACCACCACCAAGCATCCAGGTGGTCGACATGACGGACTTCCTCCACCGCCACAACTACATCATCACCATCATCAACACCCCGACGAGACCACACCCACCAAACCTAGCAACAGTGGAAACGCTAACAATGTCACGGCTCCATCTAACACACGTATTCTGACTGGCGTTGGTGGCTCCGGCAGCGATGATGGCACCCTGCTGACCACGAAGAGTTCCCCCAATCGAACGCCAGGAACTGCAGCCAGTGCTACAAATGGTAGCATTGGTTTGGGTGCAGGTGGAAGTGGAGTTGGAGGTAACAGCGTTGTGCGCACCATAAACAATATAAATCTAAATGCAGCTGGCATGGCGGGCACAGATGATGAGTCCAAGCTGTTCTGTGGTCCGACACATGCGCGTAATCTCTTCTGGAATGTAACGCGCGTCGGAGATGTGAATGTACAGCCATGTCCTGGAGGTGCAGCTGGCATTGCCAAATGGCGCTGTGTGTTGATGAAACGCCTTCCCGATACGGGCTACGATGAATACGAGGACGATGTGCCGGCTGCCAGCAGCACAACGCCTTTGCCTCCAAATACGGGAGCCGATTGCTTGCGCAACAGCAGCAATTGTGAACCTCCCGTGAGCATGGCGCACAAGGTGAATCAAAATCAGAGACTACGTAACTTTGAGCCCACATGGCATCCGATGACACCGGACTTAACACAATGCCGCAGTCTTTGGCTCAATAGTCTGGAGATGCGTGTGAATCAACGAGACTCCTCGCTAATTTCCATTGCCAACGATCTGTCTGAAGTAACCAGCAGTAAAACGCTCTACGGTGGAGATATGTTGGTTACCACAAAGATCATACAAACCATGTCTGAGAAGATGTTTCACGACAAGGAAACGTTTCCCGATCAGCGGCAGCGTGAGGCAATTATCATGGAGTTGCTGCATGGCGTTGTCAAAACGGGTTCCAATTTGCTCGATGAATCGCAGCTCTCTTCTTGGCTGGATCTCAATCAGGAGGACCAAATGCGCGTTGCCACCTCCCTGTTAACTGGCTTGGAGTACAATGCTTTTCTCTTGGCCGACACAATCATTCGAGAGCGTAATGTTGTGCAAAAGGTCAAGAATATACGTAAGTCAACACTTTCATGTAAAACTTGAGTATAACATGACATACTGACTTGGTTGAAAATGCTTCTAGTGCTCTCGGTGCGTGTTTTGGAAACGAAAACCATACAAGGCAGTGTCGTCTTTCCGGACTCCGATCAGTGGCCACTCAGCTCCGATCGCATTGAACTGCCTCGCACAGCTCTCATTGAGAACAGCGAGGGAGGGCTGGTGCGCATTGTGTTTGCCGCCTTCGATCGCCTCGAGTCCATCTTAAAGCCCAGCTATGATCACTTTGACTTAAAGAGTGCACGCAGTTATGGTAAGTTTCTGCAACGGATGGAGGAGAACTTTATATCATCAAACGAATACTTCTGTTCCACACAGTGCGCAACACAGCAATTTTGTCCAACGATAGCGATGCATCTGCCGGGGAGTTGCAGCAACGCATTCGCATACTGAACAGCAAGGTAATCTCGGCCAGCTTGGGCAAGGGTCGTCACATTCAATTGTCGCAGCCGATAACACTCGTTTTGAAGCATCTGAAGACGGAAAACGTTAGCAATCCCACCTGCGTCTTCTGGAATTACATTGACCAGTAATTATTATGTCTAACTTGACAAATAGTATGCATCTTTTATGTAACAATTATCATTTAATACTCACAGTGCTTGGTCTGCCAACGGCTGCAGTCTCGAGTCAACAAATCGCACCCATAGCGTCTGCAGCTGCAATCATTTGACCAACTTTGCCATACTCATGGATGTGGTAGATGAGCATCAGCACTCGCTGTTCACCATGTTCGATGGCAACATGCGCATCTTTATCTACATTAGCGTTGTGATTTGTGTAATATTTATCATCATTGCGCTGCTCACGTTGAAGCTCTTCAATGGCGTCTTCGTTAAGGTAAGAAACGCAAACTCCAACCAGTTGCCCCATCAGCGGGCGGGCAGCAGCAGACGCCAGCAGAATAATATACGCGATCAGACACACGAATCTCTGACACTGACCGCGCCCACTGGTCCCAATAATAGTAGCAATAGCAGCAACAGCCACAGCAACAACAACAACAATGTGCAACAGCAGCACACAAATTTCATTCAGCACAATTCCATACGCAACTCGCATCGCAACAATTTGAATTATAATCTTCAGCAACAGTTGCAGCAGCAGCAACAACAGCAACAGGTAGTTGCTGCTGCTGCTGCCGCTGTCGTTCTCTCTCACAGTCATAACAATCACAACAATAATAACAACAACAACATGAATCAGTCACAACGTGGCATGCAAATGAACAATCTGAATCTAAACTTACATGCTCATGGTCCACAAACGACAGCAGCGGCAGCAGCAACGAATACAACAACAGCAGCTGCTGCTGCAGCGGCAGCATCGATAGCTGCTGCCTTGCAACAACATGCCGCCCATGTGGGTGCTGCTGCTGCCAATGCTGCGGCTAGCAACAATTTAAATATTAGCCACAATTATCTGCAAGCCCGACAACAGTCACAGCAACAGCAACAACAACAGCAGCAGCAGCAACAACAGCTACAGTTACAGCAACAGCAGCAGATGCAACAGCAGCAGCAACAACAACAACCGCAACACAATCATAATCTTAATATTAACGATGGCAACAACGCGTTGGACACGAACAACATCATAATGCAGGCCAATATGGATGATTTGCAGTATAAATGGTGGTGGTGGTGAAAAAAAAAAGAAGAAAACAAATGAAAGATTATACAGTTGTAGGCTAGGCTATATCTAATTACAACAATATATAGAAGGCATTTGTCGTGTCTGACTAGTTAGACAGTTAGTTAGTTAGTTAGCTATTAAATTGGACATGTGATATAATCGTTAAGTAACTCAAATTGTAAATCTTAACTCGACTAACACGATTTGAAGCCTGATCGAAGCCATTTGCTTAATGTCTTCACTCATGTTTCAAGTCTTAGAACTCTTAATTAGTTATTTGTCGTAGTGTTAAGTTTAGCGCATTTTCCTTAACTAAAGAAGAGGGGGTACTCATCAATCGTAACTCACAAATAATCACAACATTTTTGGCATGCCGTGAGTACCCTCCCCGACTATCACAATATCATACTTCATATAGTAATCGAAGCTTAACAATTGAATTATTATTTGTATGTGCATTTCATTGTCTAACAAAACTAACTTTAAACATACAAACAACATCAAACACAACAAAAAAGAAGAAAATTCATATAATTTATGCATTTTGTGTTCCCTTGTCACTTTTTTTGTTGTAATTTTCTTTGTGCGTGTGTAATTATTAATAATAATAATAATAAAAAAAAATGTGAAGAAATGTTTCTAATTTATCCCTTGTAAATGTTTGCATTTTGTGTTCATTCATTTCGTAGTATTTATAATTTATAGTTGCTTGTTTCGTGTCTTGTTCCTACACTCATATCCATACATGTTCTATGATAGATGCGCTAAATTTTATGTTAGACTTGTTATTATTATCTTTGGAAATTTTCACCACCAACAAAACAAAAACTGAAAGAAAACCACCAAAATTATTGTTAATTATGAGACTAGAATCAATGTTAATTATAATTAATTTGTCAAGTGTCTCTGATTTCACGTCTATTCTGCTCGCGTTTCCAGTTCCAAATCTCAACTCTCAATTTATATGTCATTTTTCTCTATCTCTCTCTCTCTCTTTCTTCTCCTCTCTTCTATCTTTCTCTCTCACCTTCTGCAGTCTGCACGCACCTCGATTTATAGCAGCATTTACATTTGCTTGCTGGCCATAGAGCTGCTCTTTCTACTGGGAATCGAACAGACCGAAACAAGCATATTTTGTGGTTTCATTACCGTCTTTCTGCACTGTGCCATACTCTCGGGCACCGCCTGGTTTTGCTACGAAGGTAAGCACTAAAAGGGGACCTAGCTAAAGGAGCAGCATTTAATGTTAAATTGTGTCTTAAATGTCTTAGCCTTCCATTCGTACTCCACGCTCACATCCGATGAGCTGCTGCTGGAGGTGGATCAAACGCCCAAGGTGAACTGCTATTATCTGCTGTCCTACGGTCTCTCACTCAGTGTGGTGGCCATCTCATTGGCTATTAATCCCAGCACTTATACGCAAAACGACTACTGTGTCCTCATGGAAGCCAATGCACTATTTTATGCCACCTTTGTGGCGCCGGTTTTAATCTTCTTTGTGGTAGGTCATCATTCATTCACGTTCAACAGCATTGCCTAATCTCTAATCTGTGTCTCCAAACACAGGCGGCCATAAGTTACACCTTCTTGTCGTGGATCATCATGCGTCGCAAGAGTCGCACAGCTTTGAAAACCAAGGAGCACACACGCCTGGCCAATGTGCGGTAGGTTTTTACCCCTGTGCAAGTGCCCCTTGAATCCCATATAATTGTTTGTATCCCTTTGTTTGTCCAGCTTCGACATACGCTGCTCGTTTGTGTTTCTTTTGTTGCTGAGCGCCGTCTGGTGTTGCGCCTATTTTTATTTGCGTGGCGCCAAACTGGACGAGGATGTAGCCGCCGTCTATGGCTATTGCTTTGTCTGCTTCAACACACTGTTGGGCCTCTACATATTCGTGTTCCATTGCATACAGAACGAGAAGATTCGTCGCGAGTACCGCAAGTATGTGCGACAGCATGCCTGGCTACCCAAGTGTCTGCGCTGCTCGAAAACATCGATTTCCTCGGGCATTGTGACTGGCAATGGTGGCCCAGGAGTTGGTGGTAACGCTGCCAACTCAGCTGGCACATTATCCAAGTCGAAATCAAAGCTGCCGCTGGGCGCAAGCGATGAGGGTCGCGACGAACAGGAACAGCAGCAGCAACAGCAGCTTAATCTGCCAGCCAGCGAGGATGCCATCATAATGGGCGCCAGTTCCGACTGTGAATTGAACGAAGCTCAGCACCGACGCACGCTCAAGAGTGGCCTCCTAACGGGCAGCTTGCAACCAGCGCCAGTTGGTTCCGTGGTGCTCGAGCGTGGCACATTGCGGTCTGCAGGGATTGCTAGTGTTGGGCATGCCTCACCCACCAGTTCCGCTGGCTCCACGCATCTCATCTTTGCACACAAGCAACAGCAGCAGCAGCAACTCCAGCAGCCAGGCGAAGCATACTATCATCAACCGGATTATTACAGCTGGAAACAGACGCCACAGACTCAACGCGAGTATTACAACAATGCTGGAGGAGCCACCTCTGCTGTTGGAGTAGGTGGTATTGGTGGCGCCTCGCCTCAGCAAGCGCATGAGGTATTCTATTGGACACAGAAGCACAACAATCAGCATGGCAAGAAGAAACGTGGAGCAGGAGGTGCCGGCCCTGTGCCCGCCTCACCAAGTGGTTCACTTCACAGTCGCGTTACAGCCGCTTCGCAGGTGTTGTTCTATCCATCGTACAAGAAGACGAGCGGCTTAAAGCAGCCGCCAGCATCACAGCAAGCCTATCCACACTATGCCGAGGCGTTGGATCCACCAAATGCTGCTTACTATCAACAACAATTGCAGCTGCAGCAGCAACAGCAACAGTTGCGCCAACAACGTCAGCAGCAGCAGCAACAGCAGCTGTCCTCGGATGAGGAGCAGGCGGAACAGCATGCGCATCTACTTCACTTGCAGCATCAGCAGCGTCGGGCCGGAGCACAACAACTGCCAGCGCCTCCGCCACACATGGCGCAGTATCAGCAGGAGTTGTTAGCTCAACAACAACGCCAGCAGTATAGAAATAAGCATTCCAACTGTGATCTTAGCCAGAACATGGGCTTAGGCATGACCATGGGCATGGGCGATGCCTATTACAATCAAGGTGGCGCCGGCGGGGATGGTGGGCCCGTTTATGAGGAGATCTTGAGTAATCGCAACTCGGATGTGCAGCACTACGAAGTGGGTGACTTCGATGTGGATGAGGTGTATAACAACAGTGTTGGCACAGGCGTCTTTAACAATATGCGCGCCGCAGTTGCCGCCGGAGGTAGTCGCTATGGTGGCAGCCTTAGTGGAGGCAGCGTCTCTTCCCGAAATAAACCACAACAACAGCAGCAGCAGCAACCACAACAGAAACAACCACCACGACGTTGTGCCGCTGATGATGAGGATGACGACGACGATGATGACGATGAGTATGACGACGAGGTGACGGCAGCGGATCAACTGCATGACAGCGTCTGTGATGATGAGGATAATGAGAGCGATATTGATGATGATACGCATGGTCTGCCGCCTCAAAGTGATGAGCGCATGCGTCGCCTAATGGCGCTCCAGGACGAGGACTTTAAGCGGCGGTTTCAGTGAGTATCACAAATTAAGCCAATGTAGTTTTAGCATATTCATCACACACGTATATCTATTTTTCAGACGCCAACAGCGTAAGAATGGCATGCCTCTGGATTATGGAGCGACACCCCAATCAGTAGCAGGAGCTCATCAGGAGCACAATAATGCGGTTTTTGGGGTTAGCGGCGGCGTTGGTGAGGGCTCCATGCGTGGCGCATACCGGCAACAGCAGCAACAACAACAGCTGAATGCCAAGTCACCGAGCGCACGCTTGGCGGTAAATGAGCTATTTGGTCATGGTAATGCCGGACCGCCACTGCCACCGGCCAACCAGACGCCAGCACAAAAGCGTCAGCAGCTACAAAAATTATCACCGCAGTCCACAACATCATCGTCGTCGCACACATCGCACAGCAATCTACAACACGCGCCTCCAACTCATCATCTACAGAATCAGCAACATCATCAGCTCCAGCAACAGCCCGCACGTCATTTATCGGCTATGCTGGATGAGAATAACACGGTGCGCTGCTATCTGGAGCCGCTGGCCAAGTAAGACAAGAGTAACAGGAATAGGAACTGGAGCAGCAACAGTAGCAGTTAGCAGTCCTCCCTCCAGTCAGTCAAGCAGGCAGGCAGGCAGCCCGATCGTTGTCGTCTTAGGCAAAAATTGTAGCTTAGGTTTAGCTATACCTCTAGTATTAGTCATTAGTCGAAATATGGAGCATTGTGTGAAACAACATGCTGTCATGTCATGCTATACGTGCAGTGATTCGAGAATCCCAAAACTTTATATATGTATATGTAACTCAATTAGACCATAGGCTAAAAAACCAACCAAGAAACCAAGCAAACAAGCAACCAATGCGGAGCAAGCTAAATACAATATGCAAATGGAATGAATATTGATAATTGATATTGATATTGATATGGATATTTGATATTGTCGACGCTCTCAATTTATACAAACTCGATATATAAATGTATGTACTGTATGTATATGTATAATGTAATACTAATACTAATACTATGTAATGTATAACGTATGTGAAGCGCATACATGTCACCCACATGCCATTTTTAAGTAGTTTATCAATAACTATGCATATATTATACAATATATATATATGTATATTAAATAAGATCTGAGAACTGTATGTAAATGATATATATTATATTTAGAGAGCAAGCATATTATATATTTTATGTAATTTATAAGTGCGTCTATTGTTTATTTAATTCTTTCATTACGCTGATTAAGATCGTGAAACATACATACATATATATATATATTCAAGCTTGAGATTTGTTTCGAATTTGGAATAGATGCTGTAAATGAAGTTACAATGCCGAAACTCATTTTCTAGCCTCTTCTGATTTCAAATTGTGAAATAAATCTTACGCGCATTGTTTTTATATTTTATTTTCTGACACTAATTGTATGCCATTTGTTATTGCATTTCTTTTGAGCGTATTTTTAGAGAACCAGCAAAGCATTTCAAGTGTACATTTTCATCAATATGCTTTAAGCACAGATATATAGGACATTTTATTTTGTACTTTATTTTTTTCCTGAAATAAAGAGCATTAGAAGATCGCTTTATTATATGTACGAGACAAGAAATGTTATTGCTATATATAAATGTCTTTAGAAATAGCATAGTCCGCAAGGGCATGCTAAATATCTCCCTCCTCGAAGTGGGGAGTATAAAACGAAAACGAAAAAAAAGAGAATGGAAAAGGAAACAGTAACATATACCTACTTATATAGCAAAGAAAGATTTCAAACAAACCTCACTTGTTAACTAGGAACTAACTGTAAAACTCTTTAAACTAGCTAACACAAGAAAGAAAACTTAACTATCAAGAGACACCTTTATTTCCCTAAATGGCTCTAGAGAATTTCCACGCAAGTGTACAAAACCAAATAAAGACAAAAATTAAAGTGCAAAACATAAAAATACTACATAATATAAACTGCCTGCACAGCTCTTCCCCAGCCCCAGCATGAACACAAATTATATTTAAATAATAATAAAACAAGCCTAATACAAATGCCAGTTAGAACACATCAAATTGAGAAACCAAACTAATTATTAGCACAAATACACCGAAAATTACTTCTAAATCACAAGATGCTCCTAATTTTTAAAAAACCAAAAAGAAAATGAATGAAAAAAAATGAAATTAAATAACAACATTAAATTTAAATAGGTGTAAATGGATTGCAAAATAGCAAAGGGCGCGGTGGCATTGCTGCAGTTAAGGCCAATCAGATGGTTAAGCAAAATGAAGAGAAACTAAATAAATCTATATTAAAAACTGAAATATTGAATGTATAGTGTTGCGCCTCCTAGTACTTTACATATATTCAACAAGAATATATAGCTGATAAAATATAAGTATATATGTAAATGTATATTTATAATTATGATGCAAAACAAATGCCGATATCTACAAACTTCTTTTTTGTCTCTACATGTTTACTTTTGGATGGAAATGTAACAATTACAAAAAATAGCAAAGATGAGATCAACTCAAACAATATGGAATAAAAATGTTAATGTACACAATTTTTCTAATTAAGACAAATAAAAAAATAAACTTGAATGCACAGGATTCCAAAATATAACGGGTGGGTCTGTCGAAGACGAACTGAGAACGACACCATGGGTATTCCGACTGCACTTTATTAAATTCGTTGCCAATGTTAGCGGACCCAGCTATCACTTTATATTGTTCATACTGCTGCAAGCCACAAACCCCCAAGTGCCCGTATTGTTTATCCCCTTTTTGGGTGGTCTGTTAACAGAACTCTGTTAACGTTCATTCAGCAATGCCTATGTATGTTTTGACTATCTATCATTATTGAACAATCTGGCAGCTCTGAGTTAATTTGTGGTCGATCTCACATCTGTTACTAGTTTTGCAGCCACAAGGAACTTTAGCTTGAGGTCTTCACTTTGTCACGGGTGTTCACACTGGTGAATAATAAAAATAGCAATAACGAACAAAAAACGTACCAATTTTGACACTAAAGTACCAAGTGTGGCAACTGTGACTTCACTTCTAATAACAAAACAATGGCAGACTTTCAATGGCCCTGGGAGTACACATTTCCACCTTTTTTCACGTAAATAACTGCCAATGCTAATTGTTTTACTAGCTTTCAAAGAACATTTCCCACAGCTTGCAGTCGCATGAAGAAACACGGCAGCAACAGCTAAAGGTCTGGGCAGATCTCTTTCTCAAATACCTCAAACATACAAATCAATTTACGCTTGGTATCAACGAGCAAAACTTGCCATTGTTTTATAATGAATCAATTAAACGCCGCTTGACGCCAGAGCTAATATTACTAATACTGGAGCATTTGCAAGGCAGTGGACATGCAACGCCGCTCGACAAAAGGCAACAAGAGTGGCACGTGTATTGGTATACCCTGGAAGAGTACGGAAATATGGTTTATGACTGGATACAGGAGACAGGTCAAACAAATAGTGTATGTACACTTTACGAAATAGCTTCTGGAGAGAGCACAACCCAAATGGATTTTCATGGTGTGTATGAAGCTGTCTTACTGAAAGCATTGCGTGTATTAGAGGAGAAGGGCAAGTGTGAGCTCATTGAATTGGATGGCAGTCATGGAGTAAAGTTTTTCTAATTCTGCGTTTGTGTTTCTTATTTGCATAGCTTTAAATACAACCCGTCTCGTATTCCTGTGTAAATACAAAATATTAAGTTATTTTTTTAATAATTAGAAGTATATATTTAAAAATACTACACAAGTATTCCACATCAATTAATAAAAATTATTTTATTTAAAAGATGAATTTATTTATTATGCATCCCTGTTATTTATTATGAAGGTGCACTATTAGTTCGATAGCTAATTCCGATAACTGTTCACAAGAGGTTTTGCTCAAACAGTTCATATGAACTTTATCTCTGTAGTCAATTTGTTGTGTTTTATTAACCGCCAATTTTCATTTAACAACAATTACGTACATCTCAAAACATAATGGTGAGCATTTGTGAATATAGCGTAGGTTTATTTATCAACTTGTTATTAATTGCAGAGCGTTGAAGACTTGATGAGGGACAATGCACATTTTTTGAACGTGCAGTCGGTGCTTCAGCACGCAGCAGTGGCTTCCTTAGCTTGTACAGGTCCACGTACAATAGGGCCTGATCGGAAGCCGCAACGGTTAGAGATTAAACAAGATATATCAACGATATCGCCAGCAGTGGATGTATCACGAGTGGATGTATCAACTAAGAAAGTGATTGTACAGCCGACAATGGAGCTTATTGATGACCGCATATTTTCTGATATAGATGCTATTAATGCGAGTATTGTGAAACGAGAACTTGCCCAAGAGTGTAAGCGCAGTGTGCGAATGCAGTTGATAAAGATAAAGGAGCGACAGCAAAGTGTAGCTAACGGACGCCACTCGACTCAGCGTGAGGCAGAACAACAACAGTTGCTTATTAATAGTGTTAAGAGGAAAGAAAACGACAAGCTGCTGCAGCAGCAAGCCGAGCAGTTAGCCAAAAAGGAGCTGGAGATGCATCAACGTGATCAACTGGCTCTCCTAAAGCAAAATAACCAAAAACTACTATTGCTTACAATTGATGCCGTTTCACGGTGCCACAACAGATTTTGCAGCAAATATGAAGAGGTGACAAAACTGCTGTTGACTCTAGACAAGGAGAGTGTTCAAGCATGTGCAGCTATTAATCTTGAATTGCGGGATTTGGGACAGATGTTTGATCAGTTAGTTGGAAAAATCAAGAATGGAAACTGCGAACAGCCAGAGCTAAGCTGTGTATTTACAGCGGAGCAATACTGCCAGAGTCTGGATAAGTTAGAAGAGAATTTGCATCAACAGCTTACAGAACAAGAACAGCAGCTGCTTAGTAAAGCTAAGCAACAAGCAGAGGAAAAGGAGAAGCAGCGCATCCTAGAAGCTGAGCAGCTGCGTCAACAGAAACAAGAGGAACAGAAGCAACAAGAGCAGAAAAAACAGGAACAAGAGGCTCAGCTGAAGGCAACAGCTGACGCCGCCGCATCAGCAGCAGCTCAGGAGGTGCGACCTGCCGAGACACCTATTGCGCCAACAGCTGCCTCCGGCAGCATTTCCACCAGCTATGTGCATCCCACACGTTTAGCCTTTTACAACGAAATTATTGCGCTGTACCAAAGTAAAGTGGATGCTGTGAAGCCACTGCAAACTGACGAGGCATGGAAGAAGTATCGTACTAATTGCCAAAGGACTATCAATGTTCCGCTAAATGCCATCACGGCGTCTAGTCCACAGCACCTGACAAACAATTTTGACAAGCTATACAATTTCTTTGCGGGACAGCCGGTAAGAACCACGGATGGAAGTAGCATAACAATCAATGATCATCCACTGGCCCGCGATTATTGCATTCTCCTGATGGCAAAGAAGTTTGTCAGCCAAACAGACACGGCTATTTCTAGCAATCCTCAAGCAGCGTTTCCCTTTGCTTCAGTGATTAATAGCTTCTGGAAGCTGCTGCCCGACTTTGGCAAGATCTTCTTGGCTTACATGTACAAGGAGTCGCCATATCTCGTTCCGTATGTGATACCTCAACAGCAGGGACAGACACCCGAACAATACCTGAAGACAATGGGCTATCGATTGTCCGACAGCAATGAGTTGGAGAAACCGGATATGTTCCTCAAACGTCAAACGGGCATTGCTCGTCTCTATGCGGCAGTAATCATCACACCTGGCCGCAAAGCCGATGGACCAATGCATTCCTTTGGCCTGGAGGAAGCCTGGCGGTGGCTAACCCACATAATGCTTGTTAAACCGCTGCCCGATATTTGTGCCACCATGATCATGGAGATGCTCCAAACGCTCGGCTTTGAACTCTGGCGTGCATATGGTCAGAACTTTTTGAAGCTTCTTGTTTACATACAGACGATCTACATTCCGCAGCTGGCGGCTTACGATGAAGGTGGACCCAAGACACGGCTCGAGATGTTGCTATCCAAATTTCTACGAGAACGACAAATCCCCCAAGCTGTAGGTGTACTTCCTCCAGGATTTTGGTAGCTGCATGAACTATAGCGTCATTGTACGAGTGTGTAGGCTAAATTTATCATTCACTATTCACAATTGTTGATTCATTCGTAATCCGATTTCGATGTAGAAATTGTTGGAAAATCGTAGACTTTATCCATCTTCGGCTGGATTACATTAGTTTCAAAAGCAAATATGTAACTTACAAGCTTAATTTTTGTAATCAAATTGTTTGTTATCCTAAAGCTCATATATTTTTTATAAAAATTCATTTAAAAAATGGTTTGTGTTTTGGGAAAGAAAACAAAGAAAAGCTGCAAATCAATAAAACCAGGATCGAAATGCCCCAAAGCTGACAGAAACTGCAAGAAGAAAAGTGCACGTTACTGTCGAAATCCTTTTCTAATATACCTTGAACAATTTCGTAATAATGACAAGGCCCAAAGATACAACATGTCTGCCTTTGAGAGCTCTGCGGTGGCCGGTCATTTGTGGCAACGGATGACGGACGCGGAAAGGACGCCTTATGTCCGTGTGGCACATCAATTCAATTACGTTTACAAGTCGAGGAATAGGAAAGTGAATTGGGTTCTTCGGAAACTGCGTCAGATCATGGGCGATGGAAAACTTCAGCTGCATTGTATGTGGCTTCTGGCATCTAACATGATGGCTTGGAATGACTCCATTATGACAAAAGTTTTTGATCTGGATGACGATACAATGTGGTGACTGTGACGATTGTGTGAAAACCAAACTACAAAAAAATTATCAACTCTTTTTGCGTATTCTTAAAAACAATATACTATTTCCTAGTCAACTAAATTGTTGAGTGTACGGATAAAACATTTATTCTCTCTGTGCTTTGTTTTCTCGTAACGATTGTCAGTCCCAAGAGCATTACAGAAATGGATCATTTGAAAGCCACAATTTTATTGATCGAAAGTTGCTAAAGGCAAAAATAATTATATGAACGTTATGCAATTCAATATCAAACTATAACAAAGTGTATCGTTCCGCTGCCGCTAGCCTTTGCATCCGACTAATCGTCCTCATCATCATCATCGTCTTCAAGATCTAAATCATCCAGTTCGCCCGCCAAATCCAAATCGGTGAACAAATCTTTGTTAATCGCGGGCGCACTGTCAGCGCTAGACACATCGGCCGCTGCATCCTCGGCTGCTGCGGTTTTGGCTGCTTCTTCTGCTTGATCGAGTAATCTTGTGCTGGATGCAATGGTACCGGACCCATCAACCTCCTTAGCGGCCAATGAAAGGGCGGCCAAGTCGAGTTCCTTAAATTCAACAATATTCTCATCGTCGTCGTCGTCGCGCTTGTAGACATCGAAGGCAGCATCGCCATCTTCCATTGGTCCATCATCCACCAGATCGGGATTGAAACTGAACATTTCGCGACCAGAAATACCAAACTGTTTGCCTTTGCTGAAGTCGCTCTTTTTGCGTTCCTCTTCCGCAGCCAGTTTCGCCTTCTTCTCCTGCAGCTTGCGCTTCTTCCATGCCAGGAAAGACTCTAACGTGACGCGAGTTTGATGGGGTCCCAGCGCGGCACGCTCTTTCTCAATTAGATCGACTAACGAAATCTCCGATGGTTTGTCCTCCTTCTTTTTATCTCTCTTGAGTACATAACCAGCCGGAAGGGCATGACGATAAATGCATTTCTCCCCATTGGGACACTCCCAGAACCAGCCATATTTGGATTTCTCTACGGCTTCAAGGAAGTATTTGCAAATCTGTAAATATATAATATGATTAATGAATGAATATACAAATTTTGCCGATGATTATCATTACAATATCCGTGGTGGGTCGTCGCTTTTCGCCCGAATGCTTCTTGTCAACCACCTCCTTCAGTTTGGCGTCATCCCAGTTGGTCATTGGGTCATCCTCGCCATCACGCATATCCACATAGACCGAGCGCTTCTCCACTTTGTTCTCCAGAGAAAGATCGTGCGAAAATTTGCACTTGTCGCCCTTAGTGCAGGTGCCTTGCTTGAAGAACGCACACACCACTGATTTAGGATCCGTACCCTTCTCCACCTTCTGTGCTTGCACTGGTTTGAAGATCATGGCCAATTCACGCTGATCGGCCAATTTCTTTTCCTTCTCCTCCTTTCGCTTATCGGCATCCTGTCGTGGATGATGGCCACCGGCCTGCACCTGTTTCTGTACTTGCTGTATAAACTTCTGCTGCTTGGTGCCTTTCTTGTTCTTTAGACCAAAGGTTTTATCCTGTCAAACGAATAAATGTGAGGAATTTGTTGACGTTGTACATATCGGCAGTCTGTCGTGGTTTCTGCATTGAGGTTATGTTTTGCAGAGTTGGGGAAGACGTTCAATTATTGTTTACCTCAATGACTTTCTCCTTCTTCTTTTGCTCCGTCTTCTTACTCGGGGCTGGCGCCTTTTTTGGTGGCATATTAGTGCAACAACAAATTTAACAACCTGAAAATAAAATCCGAGACTGCACAGCTATTTGTTATAAATTATGGTTGAATAGGCAGACTCTAAAGCCGTTTAATAAGATTAACGCCGGCAAATTGATTAACTTATCGATATTTCAGCACAGGGCGTCATAAGCAAAAGTTTTCATTGTTTTTATATAAATCTGGCAACGCTTGAAACTGAATTTAACTGAAAATCTTTTTGACATAGTAAGATTGTTTTCTTTGAACTATTGACCGCTTTCAATTATCAAAATATTACTATGGCCATTGAAAATATTGAGCAATTCTTTAACTCTTTTATTTACTAACCCAAATAGCTGTTGACATAAATATCTCTATGACCATATGATATTTAGTGCACACATGTTTCATTTTTTTTATTTATTATGGTTGTCACTGTCCGCTTTTTATTATTTTGAAATTTGTATGCCCACTTCAGCGCACATGTTCAAGTTGTACATATTTCAATTATCTTCTTAACATATCTCTCCCCTTCATAGCCAATGCTGAATTTGTTTTCAAAGGTCTTTTCACTCGCACTCATACTCGCACTGACACACGCACATGTGTTCGCTCTTCGTGGGTGGCCCTTAATTCGTTGTTTCGTCTTGTGTGGTCTATCTCTTGTGTGTGAGTCCGTTTGTGTGTGGCTGTGGCTCTCTCTGTCTCTCTATCTGTGTCTTCGTCTGCCTCCGCCTTTGACTGAGCGTGTATGTGTGAGAATGCCCCCATTGATCATTTTCTCGTTTGATAATGCGTGACGTTTTCATATTGCCATTCCGCTCGCACTAATTTATGCTTTGGGGTACACAATTTGATCCTTCTGCGTCTTTTATTCGAGCATAAAATTAGCAATTATTTGTGTTTTTTTATTGGCTTTTTAAGTGTGCGCCGGCTTCTGGGCGCCCTCAGCGCGCCGCCTGTGTGGTCTGAAATTACGAGTTTAGCTTTTATTCGAAAAACATTCTTTATTTGCCATTTGGATTTCGTTTATTTCTAGGAAGAATTGTGTGCAAAAATCGTTAAACAAGTTTTTATGAGGCGCTTTATGGGCTCTTTTTTTGTTCATTTTGCTAACAAAAAAATTAAACATAGCAATAGGGTTTCAGAGAAATGAAACTCAAGCATGGGAAATAAAACACAGGGAACATAGGCAAATTTTACTGTAGCGTCAACGAATTCAAATTAAAATATGCCCGGCAGCATTTAATACAATTATGACAAGCGAAGTTATGCGAATTGGAAATGTTCGAAAATTTCGAAAAAATGTCAAGGGGTATATATGCAAAAAATGGAAAATTTTCGAAAAAATTTAAACTGCCTAAATAAACAAAATAAAGACGCCAAATCAATTTAGGAACGAAACAATAATCAAAACGACTTCGTTTATCGAAATCGGTTGAGTTTTGCCAAAGTAACGCGAATTGGAAATGTTCGAAAAAATGTCAAGGGGTAGGTATGCAAAAAATGGAAAATTTTCGAAAAAATTTAAACTGCCTAAATAAACAAAATAAAGACGCCAAATCAATTTAGGAACGAAACAATAATCAAAACGACTTCGTTTATCGAAATCGGTTGAGTTTTGCCAAAGTTACGCGAATTGCAAATGTTCGAAAATTTCGAAAAAATGTCAAGGGGTAGGTATGCAAAAAATGGAAAATTTTCGAAAAAATTTAAACTGCCTAAATAAACAAAATAAAGACGCCAAATCAATTTAGGAACGAAACAATAATCAAAACGATTTCGTTTATCGAAATCGGTTGAGTTTTGCCAAAGTTACGCGAATTGGAAATGTTCGAAAAATGTCAAGGGGTATTTATGCAAAAAATGGAAAATTTTCGAAAAAATTTAAACTGCCTAAATAAACAAAATAAAGACGCCAAATCAATTTAGGAACGAAACAATAATCAAAACGACTTCGTTTATCGAAATCGGTTGAGTTTTGCCAAAGTTACGCGAATTGCAAATGTTCGAAAATTTCGAAAAAATGTCAAGGGGTAGGTATGCAAAAAATGGAAAATTTTCGAAAAAATTTAAACTGCCTAAATAAACAAAATAAAGACGCCAAATCAATTTAGGAACGAAACAATAATCAAAACGACTTCGTTTATCGAAATCGGTTGAGTTTTGCCAAAGTTACGCGAATTGGAAATGTTCGAAAAAATGTCAAGGGGTATGTATGCAAAAGGGTTTCAGAGAAATAAAACTCAAGCATGGGAAATAAAACACAGGGAACATAGGCAAATTTTACTGTAGCGTCAACGAATTCAAATTAAAATATGCCCGGCAGCATTTAATAAAATTATGACAAGCAACAGCAACAGCAGTAAATGTTGTTGGCAACACAAGAAAACCGTTTCACATGCAATGTTGCCAACAATTATTTGTGTTGTTGACAGCAAGACAGATAGCAGCAGCAACAATTTGCATCACAGCGAAGACAACAGCAGCAACGACAGCACCAACAACTGCAACAACAACAACAACAGCAACAGTATTATTGTTGTGTATGGTTGCGGTTGCTGCTGTATAATTTACAGCGTGAAAGATCAAAAACAAGGCGCAACAAAGATGAGCAGCCGCTGTGGCAACAGCAGCAACATGTTGCCAGTGTGCTGCTTCTGACAAGGTAGCCGAGGCCTGCTGCCTGCAGCCATGCAGTCAGCAACTTGGCTTGGATCTTGGCCTCGTGGTGGTCCCCGCTGCCAATAACCGCTGTCTGTTTGCAACCATCTTCAAGTGTAGTTGCTGCTGCTGTCAATCTTTGGCGAAGGCAAATGTTGCTACTGTTTGTTAGTGTTGTTGCTGCAAACACAAACACACAGAAAGAGAGATAGAGAGCGAGAGAGAGAGAGAGAGAGAGAGAGAGAGAGAGAGAGAGAGAGAGAGAGAGAGAGCGGCATGTGCAGCTTATAATTGCATATAGCGCCAGTTGCAGTTCCGGTCGGTTGAGTTTTTCCCTACTCGACTTCATGTTGCTGTTGCTGCTGTTGTTGTTCTTGTTGTTGCTCTTGCACGCGCTTTCTTTTTTGCGGCGCCGCCGCCACCGCCGTCTGTAACTGTGTGTGTGTGTATGTGATTGGTGAATGGCATGTTGCCACCCAAGTTGCCAACTGTGCCTCGGTTGGCTGGTCAGACTTAATAGCCGCTTTCATTGGCCAAAGCTTGAACATTCAATCAGAAGACCACACACAGCGAGACGTTGCCAACGAAGTCGACGTCGGCATCGGCAACGGCAGCGACTTCAACATCGTTTATGCAACATGTTCACTAGGCTACTCAGCAAAAGTCCCAAACGGTAGCCATTCTTAATTACAACAACAGCAACAACAACGATAAGCGACGACAACAACAGTATGGAGAAGACCATTCAATGTTGGGCCCATTAAGATAAATCGGAAACGGATATCACTAATGAAAAATTTCCATATTTATGTGGCGATAAAAACGCTACAACCCCAACAACAACACCAACCTAAATTATGTGTTGTTCACTGCCAAAAGCAACACAATCCACGGCCCACCAACATCGACAACTTGGGCGGCCAAGTTGCGTGTTTTTTTTTTTTCATTTTGTATTTTTATTATTGCTGTTATTTGATTATTTATATTTTGAAATGTGTGTTGTTCCATTTATTTTATGAAATTCAATAAGCTTTAAGTTTAATAATGGGTTGATTGAGTTTATTTCTAATTTATGCAAACTGAATATGCTCTGTAGTCAGTTAAAAGAGGCATTCTCACTTTGTGAACGATTTTGTATAAACAATAATCATATATTCTTAATTAGTATATAGTGAACACAGATTAGATTCATTATTAGATCTATTCTATAGTTCCTAGAGACTAAAAAGTAAGTTTAGTTTCAATTTGAATTTAGATTACCAAAATTATTCAAGAATATACATTAGTTATTTTATTATATGCCGTATTACTTTTTAGATACTTATCGCACACATTGTATATCGAATTGTTGTTTATCGTACAGCATAAAAAGTAGTTTAAGGAAAGCAAATGTTGGCGCCATCTAGCGTGTGTAGTTTGCATGCGAATGTTATTTTATTTCTTTATCAAAATGTAGACATCTGATGTGTACAATACTATACACAGGGTATCTCTATAGTCATATACTTGCACATTGTACTTATGTAGATTAATTGTCTGCGATCTACTGAGGCAGTGAGTGTAGAAAATTGAAATGGGCACTGGCAATTATGGCAATGTTATCCGTTTTTGGATCGTGCAGCAATACGATACAATTGTTAAGGGGCATGAAATTGGCTGACTGTCCAAAAAATGAAATCAATAAAGCTGCAAACAAATCGAAATCACACAGAAAATTACTCATAGATAGTCCCATAGAAAATTAGCTATTGCTCGTCAATACCGACTATATTTTCAAATTATTTTCTTTATGGGGCCGTCTATGGATCACGGGGCCACCAACGACGACAGCGACGACGACGACGATCCGAGATGGGGCCGCCATCAGCGACGCCATAATAAATGATTGATCGAATACATGTGTGCGTGTGTGTGTGTGTATCTGTGTTTGTGTCTGTGCGTGTGTGTGTGGGGATTGCTTTGCGGCGTTGGCGGTGCCGTTTGATTGATGCGCTTTTGGTGCTGCGTCTGTGACGGCGGTTCAGATTTATATTTTTTCACGCACTTGGCTGATGTTGTCAGTGTTCTTGTTGCTGTAGTTGTTGTTGTTTTTGGCATCTTTATGCTTCAACACAACTGTCAAAAGATTTGCCCACAGCAACTGCAACAACAACAGCATCGCTGTTCTCCGCTGTTTGCAACATGCTGTGATTTTTATCGCCGTCACACACGTCGTGTGTGGTCTTGTCCCATCCCATCTCAACCCAATCCATGTCCATGTCCAAGTCCATGTCCAGTTTCAGCATAGTCTGGCACTTCAAGTTCCAGCCCAGAGCCAGAGCCAAAGTCGAGTTGTCGTTTCTGTTTCTGTCTCTCAGTGTGTGTTTGTGTGTGTGTATTTGCCTGGGATTTGGATTGAGATTGGGATTGTGCATGCATCGATCGCTCGTGTTTCATGGCTATCGCATAAGTATTTCAATGTTCAATGACCATTATTAATTGGTCTGTTAACTTTATGTGAGCATTTAAGCATCGAATATGTTAAGACTTTTCATGGATTTACCGACGCGATCCCAATTTAAATGATAAAGAGATAAACGAGTTTTTTTTTTTTCTTTTTTAATCTGTATTTCTTTAACTCTGATCTCTAGTCTTACTCAACATGTTATCTTAAATTTGCAGTAGTTGTCAATCAAATTTCACAGTCCCATTGACCTTGCAATAAAATTTAGAGACCAAACATACTCCATGTATAAAACAAGCTGCAAATGGTCATCTTGTTAATGGTTAACGTCAACAGCTATAAATGACCAAAACACTAAACAAGGTCACAACAATGACCATTAAGAGCGAGTCCAATGCTTTTCCATGAAATCATTGCACATGGAATACGAATACGAGCACATGCAAAGGTCACGGCACACACAGCACACAACACACAACTCGAATAAACACACAACACGTGCTATTTATAGGGAAAACAGGCAGTCAACTTCTCTTACATGAAATACTTATACAACTAGTATCTAGCCCTTAATGATATATGAGCCAGTGGTCGGTCAGTTTACACGCCTCGTTGCCATTTGCATGTCAACAAAACATGGAAAAGTTACCATGACGGGCTCTGAGGGTAAATAAAAACCATATGCACTTAGTAATCATATGTCAGTAGAAGGAAAAGTAAGAAATTGTGTGTCATTGATCATATTATTTAATAAAAAATCATAAGTATTCAAAAAACAACACCACACATTGGAGGATGTTTTTTTTTATTGTGTTGGGGGACAGTGTTGCCAATTCATGCAAATATCTAATAAGCGATTATGTTTCGACTGTTGCGCCAATTCCTGCGTTCGATAGTTTTAGAAATTAGAATATACCAAATATTTCGATTTGTTCGATAGCTCCAAGATATTTTTGCTGCCCTGCTGCAAACAGACAAGTTAAACTTAACATAGTTGGTTAACTATTCTGAATTTTCCACAAATATACTGATTGCAGTTCCTCACCCTGCGTTATGGCAGCACTGTTAAATTTCGCTTTTCTTCATGCTCAATTCGCATTATTGATGATTGCTCAATCGCACTGCACGGTTGCTCAGGCAATGAATGGGGGGAATGGCGGGCGATCGATGGAAGCACAGAAACGACGGCTTGGGTTGGTTTTGGGTTCGTTCATATCTGGTCTGGCTGCCAAATTGCCTGGCGCAGACCAGAGACCACAGACCACCATGATCATTATATCAACTTTAACGCAGCGAGTTGGACGCCGCACGGTGGCAGTTTGGCCGGCTGACAGTTGTAGCAGCCGAAAGGAGTAGTAGATGGAGGAGGTGGAGCAGTAACGGGGAGAGTCTGAACCCGCGGGGGAAGCAGACAGCGCCGCACGCGGTCCGCGGCTTAAGATCAAAGCAAGCGCCAAAATGAAAATTATTACAAAGTGATGTAGCATGACTAAATACAATTTTATGTAGGCATTTTTTTTGTTAGTTATATTTCTACACTCCATCAGCGGAGCATGTGAGACAGAGACAAAGAGGGAAAGGGAAGGGGCGGGAACGGTGTGGAGCTGGAGTTGCGGACGCAGAACGGCACACAGGAGCCATAAAATGGAATTACACGCATTTACACAACCACAGAACAATCATCGCTATGTATGTATTTGTGTGTGTGCGAGTGTGTCGGTGATAATGTCTAAATTTGGCCCAAATGAAGTTACCTGTAAAACACATTTCGGTCACGATCGAAGGTGGCCCCTGCTAAGTGCCCCTGCCCATTATGACTTAAGTGTCATACATGAGTCATCTTTTTCGGTACCACATCCAGATTAAGTCCCAGTCCCCGTCCCCGTCCCCTTCCAGCCAAGACATGCGTTGTTAATTGCCAAGACAACTTGGCTTGGTGACAACGACATCTCTTATGCGGGTGGTGATCCGTAACCGATGTGATAACCGTCTCAGCTGTCGTAATGCGTCGTTTCCTGTTGTCCTCCGATTGGATTAAGTGTGGAGGGAGCTAAAGATCTTTGTGCGTGGGAATGTCTCCAGTTATATACAGAAATGAGAATCGCTAGAGATTTAAACGCTCTGAAATCAATTATTAAAACAACTGGAACTTATATTGCTTGTAAGTCTTTATTTTATTAATAAACCTTTACTTCATTAGGTTTAGAGAAGTTTTAATATAGCGAAAGTGTATAGGGAAATTTAAATATATAGAGAAGCTATAGGAACAATCTGCACTTATTTATCAAAAATAATAATTTTTGTGGATTTCACACACACATTCCCTATTGCTGTTCATTTAAGCCGCTTACCACAACCGCAACATGAGTCTCAGTTTCTGTTGCAAGCCCTGTTGCAGCCTTTAAACTGAACCGTAGCTAAACTTCATACTCAATACCAGGCTACTGATTTACACACACACACACACACCCCTTTGCACTAAGGCATAACCGCAGTGAACACAGAGATAAGCAGCAGCTAGCGAAAGGAGCCAAGTTCAAGTTGAAGTCAGATTTCAAGCTGCAGTCGACAGCGACATGATTTCACGTATAGTGGAACAAATTCATTGCATACGCGGCATCCCAGGCAGCACCTTGGCAATCAGCAATGAAAACAGCATTTTGCGATCGGGGGAATCCGACTGGTAATATGTTCTACAAGGATATGTTTTTTTTTATATTTCCATTTGAAATACACATAAATCTCTCAACGATCTATTTGTTTGGTATATTTTATAAAATGTACATGTTTGCTTAGTGCGCATATGCCCGTTGCGGTTAGGGTATACCGCTTGGACAGAAGGCAACTTGAAAAGGAATTAAGTTGAAATGTTGATGGGTGTGGGGTAAATCGCTCTGGGCTCTGCGGCTGCCACTGTTCTACGCTTAATGCGATGCTGTTGCTGCCCCAGCTCAGGCGACCAGTTGTGATCGAGGCTCGGTCTTTATCCCGTCCCCATCCCCATCTCCATCCCCGTTCCACTGTGCTTCCCATCTCGGTTTGCAGGTTTGAGTCTTCCACGTCGTTGCGATGAAATCAATAAATGTAAGCAACGATCGCACAGTTTTTGGGACCATTCAAAGCTCCCAACATATGTTGCCAGCACACACACTCACACACACTCACAGGTACTCACACATATTTGTATATAAACAATAAGTATCTATACGATCTACAGCGATCCGGATGTTTGCATGTATGTCACTTGGCCCTGGTCGTCCAGCTTCTATCTATTCGTACGTAATATGTAGGTAGGTTAATTTTCAATTCATGGTGGTCGCTCATCGGACCCAGGTCCAATCTCAGCCCCGCTTTCGGCTTCTGTCTTTGCCTGTTGGTGGCCCCAAAAAGTTTCCGCTTTCAAATTGCCTGATCACTTTTTTGTATCTCTTTCTCTCTCTCTCTCTCTCTCTCTCTCTCTCTCTCTCTCTCCCCCCCCCCCCCCCCCCTCTTTGACACAGTCTCCGTCGCTGTCTCCTTCTGGCTTTTGCACAACGTTTAAGCGGCCGTAATGTGTAAAGTGGGATTAACATTCGTCGACGGCTACCGTTGAAGCCTTGAAATTGCGACTGGAAACCGGGAAACGCCACCTTGCCAGACTTTGTTGCAGTTGTTGCTCTTAGTCTAATTAAGCGCATAATCATATTTACAGTAGCTGCCGGCGCATTGTGATTTATTTTATGACTCAGCACAAATCTGAAAAATTCCTATATTTACTTTTTATTTTATTCACCTTTTACTCCCTGTGTTATTTGCGCAAAAAACAAGTATTTGTCCAAGTAATTTGCGTCGATCTGTTTGAGTTTTTAAACAGAAGGTGAAATATAAAAATAATCAAGCTAAATAATCACACTTAACTATTTCAACAACTATAAAGATCCATAGAGAATGCAAACAAATAACGCAAATAACAATTTATAATTCCGTTAAAGAGCTAATTTTAGTAGTTCCGGTTGTGCTAGTTCGTTCATTCCAGCGGGAACTTAATCGTTTCATTGCTTACAGCGAGTATGTATGAAAATAATCGATATTAAAAAAAAAATACATTTTAGATACAGAATTGATTAAGAAGAGGTCAAATGATTATAATATTATAATATAAAAATAACAGTATTTCAATGAATACAAAAATATAAGGGGATTAAAATGTAGATGTTTTTTTTTAGAATCCCACAAATTTTAGCTATAATTTGCAATCGAATGAATATAATAAGTTTATGTATGAATGTAATGATTATTATTTCTGCATTACATTTGCTTTATTTATTATAAATCTTTTAGTCAGCATCTTGATATTTTGGAGATACACAATGTTCTCTATTTAAAGTACTGTATAAAAAATTGAAAGTAAATATATGTAAATAAAAATAGTTCGCTTTGCCACCTTCACATATCGAAGAGCTTATTGAAACTCACTGATATCAAAAAAATTAATATCCTGCTGGAACTCACTATCATCTTGCTGTGATGCGTTACCACCATCATCATCATCATCGTGCTGGGACTGCAAGGACTCGTTATCCATTTGTGATTTCAAGGCACCCTCTACCTTCTTAAAGGTATTGGCATCTGCCTTGGTTTTAAGATTTGTTTTGTGGTACTTCAGATCCTGGATAGCTACAGTATTGGCTGTCATTTCATCTTGTAATTTTTCGGTTTTTAGATTTATCATCTCATCAATATATTGTTCTGATAACTCATGATTATTCTTTGATTGCTCAATGGTTGTTTTCAATAAATCATTAGAATTTTGTAACTCTGAATTTTGACTTCTTAGTTCTTTGGTTATTGCTGCATTGCGTACAGAATTAGCTTTCATTTCATTCAGTTGTGCTATTATACTTTCCCTAGTTTCAATTATATGATAGACTTCCTTCACTTCTTTCTTTAACTTATTCATCAGCTGAGGCATCATGACTTTATGTGGTTCCATTTATTTCTGCAGTCTGTTAACCAAAAGAAAAACAATATTTATAACACTTTGTAGCACTGACAAATTTGTATTAATGATACCAGCATTAAGGATATTCATAGAAATAAATCCCGCACCTTTTCATAATATTACGAGTTCCGGACTACCGAATTAACTGAATGTTGAAATCAATCTGTTGTCCACCTCAGATTAGTATTAAATTTGTTATGCACGCCGATCCAGCTTCTAATAGTATTTCAAGATTACGTTTGATGTAACATTATTGTTTAGTCTTTGTTGTGGATGCACTTCATTATCAGCGTTTGCAAATTGTTTGAATAATAATTTCTAGAATCTAAAGTATGCCGTATATACAGACTATATGAGGCGAGCAATTCTGTATATTTCTTTAAATTTGCTGACAAGCAAAACTAATTAGTTTTTTTTGGACCCAGGTCCAGTCTCAGTCCGGCTTCTGTATTTTCCTGGTTGTGTCCCCAATAAGCTTCGCTTTACAATCGCCTGATCACCTTTTGTATATTTCTCTCTCTTTTCCGCAGTCTCTATATCCTGGTTTTTTGCACAACGTTTAATTAACCGTAATGTTGACGAGTACCGTTGTAGCCTTGGATTTGCAACTGGAAACCTGGAAACGCCGCCTTGCCAGACTTTGTTGCAGTTGTTGCTCTTAGTCTAAATAAGCGCATAATCATATTTACAATAGCTGCCGGCGCATTATGAGTTTTTTTTATTACTCAGCACAACTCTAAAATTGTTTTATTTACTTTTATTCACTATATAAGCAATGTTCATGTAAGTATGTAATTTACATGATTACACATATCGAATATATAATATTGCATCACTCATCAGCTGGAGCAACAAATGTTACATACGCTTTTCGCACTCACAGTTCCGTATTAGCTGAGGTGGAATCCCATGATACCAGTATTAAGGATATACATAGAAATAGATGCCTCACTCTTTTTGGTAATATAATGAGAACCGAATTAACTGAATATTGAAATCAATCTGTTCTGTACCTCAGAATTGTATAAAATTTATAATGCACTTAGATGCAGCTTCTAACAGAATTGACGTCACATTATTGATTAGTAATGCTAATGGATGCACTTCCTTATCAGCGAATTAAGTAGAATAATACTTTGACAAGCGAATCCTATTAATTTTGATTAAATCTCTATTTAGTTCGTTCATATATGTACGAATGTTTTTGTGAATAAATGATGGGAAAGTAACTTTAGATTCGTTGGATTTGTTTAAGCTAAATATCAAAGTAAAGAAAACGTAGTCTGAAAGTTAATTTATCTGGCCAAGAAAGAAACTAACTTACCTCTCAGCTGCGGCATTATCACCATAATCTACAGCCACGAAATGCTTGATGTTTGCTGGCAATCAAGAGTCTGCTCGTTTCTCTTGCTGAACAGAAATAACCATTAAAGCCAACAAATTAATTCGTAGAAAAAGGTGTGAGAAAATTGACTTGTCTTCCGTTGCCGACAGCAGCAACAAGAAGAAGATCGGGCCAAAATAATCAATTTGTTTCGCAGAATTGTTTCGGAAAACACAAATCGCTTTTACGAAATTACGGAAACTGTTGTAAGAATACAAGACAAAGATGATGGAGAATGAAGAAAGGAAACACATATAGAGAGATGAAGATAGAGCAGTCTAATGCGTCTTCTGTCAGCGTCTGTGACAACAGGTAGCGGTAGTTCTGCTATAAGCCACATTAACGCTACCAGAAATCTCGCTTTGATCTCAGCGTTACCGATCTCATAAATTGACTTTTGCACTTGTAAAGGCTGCAAAATTTAGACGAAATGTGATCGAACAAACACACAAAGGGGGCTGCCAAAATGAGATTAACGTAGGTAAGGATCAGAAATTTTAATTAAGCCTTGTTGTTGTTGCTGTAGAAAGTGTGAGCAGAAGAACAATAAGCAAAGCAAGATCACACAGCAGCAGCAATAACAACAACGAGAACAACAACAACAACAGTAGCCTCTTTGATGTCTTTCTTTTGCCATCCCATATACAGCTCAATTTGATGTGTGTCCTTTGCGTTGTTGCCGCCAACATGTGCAACACCTGAGCTACAGCTCGGCATTTATAATCTACGGACAGTTGTGTAATTCTGGGACGGTCCGGTTCGGTTAGGATGCCTGTTACACAGCTGGAATTCAATTTGGTGAACAACAATAAAATGTCTTATTTAGGTTCGGTTATTAATGATGAGTTATGAGTTCAGACCTCCTTCGGCGTCCTGCTCATCATCATCATCATAATCACTGAAACATCATTATCATTGTGAGCATCAGAAGGCAGCAACATTGTGGCCACTCGATGACTTCTTGGAAGTTAAAGCGAATAGTCTTATATGTATGAGTATGGATGTTTTTTATACCCTCTATTTCAGAATTCGCAACGAGCGTATACTATGGCATTCGCACATTATACATATTATGATGGAAGCATTGAAATGTTAAGAAGTCAACTATTTGGTGGCTCACTAGCTTTATTAATAATGTGCTTACATCTCGAACGCCTACTATATCTGGCAACTCCATAACTTAACAGTCTGCATACATCTACGTCTGGCAACTCACTAGCTTAACATATTAACATTTATAATGTGTCTCAACAACAACAAGCCAGCTTTAATTGTGAAATACAAAAGAAAACTGTAATCTCACATGGACCTTATCACTTCTTATGTACTTAACACACATGTACAGCTAAGAAATGTTTGCAATTCTGGAAATTTAATTAAAATACGCCGAAAAAAAGTGAAAAAATCGTTAAACATTTGTCACTTCCTCGCTTCTGAGGAAAAGCAACTTCACTTCTTTGGCAAGTTGGGAGTTCATTGGAACTGGTCTCCCACGCAATGTATGTATAGCCGAAGACAGTTTGTTGTTACCTTGTGACAAACTCGGATCATTACACGAGTGCGGCCAACTGCCAAGACAACAAATAGCCAAACAGCGAAACAGTCGAAGACTCAAACAAACAAATAGATTCTCAAGATGCGCCAGGGGTAGGGGCAAGCAGGGGCTGGCTTCATGACAATGGAGTTTCGAGTTTTTTCTTCTTTTTTTTATTTTGAATAGATGCGCAGCCACAATATATTAAGAAAACTGTCAAAGCTGAATAGAACTTAAGAGGTTTAGCGCACTCTTAACGTTTCTTTTCTTCTTACCAATTCTTTTCTTTTTCCAGTCACTTTTCTTTCTTTCTTATTTCTTTGATGCGAATAGAAAATGAATACCTACCGCAGTCTACGCTGCCTAGGGATATACATATAGATGTTTGTATAGTAAAGCCCGCATCGTATCGTAGCATCGTCGGATTGATAAAGTTATTAGCTGGCATCTTTGATAAATGGACACACGTATGGGGCAATGGAGAAACTTCCGGTATGCCTGGGGTAAGGGTTAAGCTAATAAATAAGCACCAAAGGCGCTGGCACTGGCAAAATTTCATAGAATTTCAATGGGTTAGACGTATTGTGATACCCACGCAGAGTTGACCCGACCCCGACAACGAAACTCATGACCCGAAACGGGGCATTATCAAACGGGCAACGCCGACGTGTGCGGCCTCGGTGAGGACCAATTAAAATGTAACGGCGGGCGGCGAGCTAACAACTCAATACAATGTAAACAAATGATATACGGTCACGGACCATATCCAGATCCTACGTTCAGGCCAGGTCTCAATTGAAATGTTTTCGTTGCGTTTACCTTTTGGACCAACGCGACAGCGACAGGCCTCACAGCTGGACATAGCCAGGCCTCAATCTTAGTCGCAGTATCAGTCCCATTTCCACACTCAGTCTAAAACAAAAACTGGCTTTGGTTAGCGTACATACATATGTATGTATGTGTGTACATGCAACGCAGTCGCAGTTGCAGTCGCTGCAAATCAATTTCAAAGAGATTCTCATTTGATTTGAGTTTGTCGAAAATGTAATAAAACTGGCCTTGGCCTGTGGTTGGTGGTCGGACAGTCGATTGCCATTGGTGTGGTCTCCCCGAGATGCTATCTGTTAGATATGTCGGCCCAAACAAGTTGAGTTGTCAACGCAACTCCACAGGTTAGTGAAGTGTTGAATGAGTTATGGCTGCGTTGCTTTTTCGACTGAAAACTGATCGTATTAAGCAATGGAATTTACTTGTGCATACTTAAGGTATTACTTAACTCGAGTGGTTTCTCTGTTACAAATAAAATATAATCTAATACAAATTTGCTATCCGAGATACCAGAGTCTACATTGGGGCACAGACCGTTGCAGATCAGGACTGCACAGCGAAAAGTGTGAACTTAGCTTTAGTTCGATAAGTGTAAATTGAACTAAACTTGATGAAAGAACCAAATCTCAGATAGTCTGATTTGTTCATTCAATTTAATCCTATCGAAAGAACTAGCTCATCTATATATGCATTTGCATAAATTAAACAACTGGAGTTTGGGCTTTAATTGAAATACAAGCTAGTAATTACTACAAAAAACTACAAATGCTACGTTGAATCATTCCTTGCAAGGCCAGAACTATCTGAGCCCATTTTTACGACTGCTTGCCAAGGTAAAGCCACCGTACACACACCCAACACTCGATCTCCGGCCAAGCAATTGCTACTCTTATTACTTCACTTCAAACCGATATAAAAACGAAGCAAAAACAACACGACGAAGAGCGTTATGGAGCTGTAGGGAAGGGTATCATGAAGTGGGTAGAGGAGGAGGAAGGGGGAGCCACACCGAATACCTTCAAGCCGTAAATAAGCAACTCAATGAGTTGCACAGCCATAAGCCGAACGCCAGCGCACGTGCCTCATAAACCACGAGGCGAGCAAGCCGAGACCACCCAGGCGTCGATTTGTGCAGTCATTCCACGAATTCTTGGCAAGCACTGAAAAGGCATCAGACTGAGAGTCAGAGTCTGAATAAGAGTCAGACTGTGGCTTTAACTGTGATTGCGGCTTAGTGGTTTGGGGGCCCGCTGGCGAATTCTACAAAAGTGAACAGCAGCACCAACAGCTGCAGGTAGAGAATGAAGCGGATCGAGGGGCTGAAAGACCATTTCACATTTCACCAGCTTATGAGTAAGGCAAAACTTTTAGTATGCTGAGGATGTCGCTGCAATCGTCGTTAGCTGCGTCATGGGCCTGGACTCGCGCTTCGTCTTGGGCCTGGGCCCGCCTGGTTATTGTCAAAGTCCAAATTATGCATGCGTCTCTAAAGATATGTTAATGTCTGTTGGTTATAGCTGACACAGCGCCCACGCAGGCGCATTGTCATGGTCGTTGCTTGTAATCGCAGCCCCAGTCGACGCTCCAACAACAACAGCGACGACGACGTCGTCACAAAACGAAATTAATTTGACAACCAACGCAAAACGCATGCGCCTTAAACATTTTCTTCTTTTTGCCCCACATACCCCAGCCCCACCCCCTCTTCAGCTCACACGACTTGCGTCTGGAATGACAACAGACCCAGTGACATTATGTTACGAGCTTATCGCCTTACTTTTGTATCTATCTTAAGCTTGTTGTCGTCTTTTTCGTGCTCTGATTTTATTGTTATCGTCCTCGCAGTCACATTAACACATCCGACTTGGAAATGGGTTATGCTTATGCCATGCAGCTTAACTGATGACCACTTTAGATTGAGCACGAGCATTACTGCATTACTATGCTACTTTGCCATCTGATCCCACAAATCGGAAGCGGTTTCAGAACTGAGAAATTGTTGATTTTGTTAATAGTAATCGTACAGCAAAGATTCACACCATTAAAAGTTATGATATTTGTGCTATTATTTCGTTAAAATGATTAAGATAATGCTTTATTATTAGGTGGAAAATATATTAAATAAAAAAGAATATAAGTCACGATTTCATTAATTTATATATAGAAAATATTGCTTTTGCTGGCTTCAATTAGTGCTTTGATCTACTAGAAACCTGAGCAACCACCTACAATATTGCGACTCTTGGTCAGCAGATCACGCCATAGACCAGAGACCAGGGCCACCCACATGATTCAGTCGAAAAGCCTCAATTAGCCAGAGAAGGCCACCCACAAAGCGCTTTCCATTTGAGCAAACATAAGCTTAGTGGTTGGTTCGTTGTCGCCACGCGTAGGTTGCCAAATGATAACCAAAAAGCCATCGATCCGTCGACCCGTCGGATTGGCTCAACAACAACAGCAGCAGCAGCAAAAGAAAAAGCAACAACAACAACAGCGCATGACAGGACCACACAAGACGAAGACGCTGGAAAAGCCACACACAGGCAAAAGACAACCACTGAGCGGCGACTGGACGGTTGATTACATGAACAAACGAAGCGAAACAGCCGGCGAACGATGGAACGACTGCGACTTCGAATTCGACATCGACTGCGACTGCAACTGAGACAGTGACTGGAACTGGAACCAGGCGATTGTTGGACGCAGTCGCTCCGCGTAACCGCAAAAGCCGACGCCAAGATAACGAGTAAGAAACAGAAAAGAAAAAAAGAGGCAACCACAAACAAATTTACCACACACGCCATCGCCAGGTAAGGGTAAGGTTGTGCATAGTGAGCGAAGGGGAACCCAAAGAGGGGCGAAGGCAACTTGCATGAGCCAGAGCCAGAGCCACACGTATTACCGGTGGCAAATAGTAATTATTACATTAAATGCACCGCAATAATGCAGCAACAACAACAACAAGAACCACAGCAGCAGCCCCAACGACTAGCCATAAAAATTGCAACGATGCACGACCCCGACACCGACCCCTCAAAGTAGCTGCAGTAGCCTCTCTCCTACCTCTCCTTCTTCTAAGCGAATGCAGTTAAACTTTAAGTGGTGTAGCGAGTGGTTCACTGCTCACTGGACGTCGCCACGCCGTCCTCCTCCCAGCTCCCGTCCCGGCAATGTTAATGGCGTTATAGGCCAATGACAAATGCAATTGCCTAGCGATGCGGATTGCAATGCAGGGACTGGGACTTGGAAAGGGGTCTCTGCTTCGGCGCACTATAAATTAAGACATTATACGATTAAAAACAAACAGGCTGTCGTTAAAGAGAGAGAACGAAAGAGAAAAGCAGAGGGAAGCTGAGGGATCACACAAGGGGGCAAGAGTAAACAATTTTGGCTAGCAGCAGTTAAGCTGAATGTGAACTGACTAGTCTTCTTGGCTACTTCATTCACACAAGCAGAAAGTATAATGCCGTAATAACATGCCGTCAACGATATCGATAAAAAAATACCAGTCGCTTAACAATATTACCTCATTATCGCTCCCCCATGAACTACAAAGTATGTAAGGAAAAAGTACAACCTTGCATAATTTCACCATCTATCTTGATCTCCCCTTCGAGACGAAATGATTTTTTTTAACTTTGTATGGCAACTCCAGCAACTGAGCTGCCAGAATTCGTTGTATCCCTTTTCTGATTTGAACAACAGCTGCTTCGATGTCCCATCCCCAACAAAAACTAGAGCATTTGCCTGCATGTGAATGATATCTGAAAACAGGGCGTCGTTGAAAAAGTTGCCGCGCTCTAGGCAGGCAAGCAACAGCAATAACAACCACAACAACAACAACCCGATGCTGCCGCAACTGAAACGGCAAATGAAGCTCTCAACCGCAACGTTGGTGGTCCAATGGCAGCTGCGCCGCTGCCGCCACACAGGCGCAGCATTTGAATGCCCATATACAAGCATACATATATGTATATGAAAGTATATGTGAATGTCCTCTCTCTCTCTCTCTCTCTCTGGCAGCCTGCAAGTGTATGTGTTAGCTGGGTTTGGGGAGCATTGGAGCTGCGTTACGCTGCAGGCGAATTGAGCAAAACAAAGTGCAAGTCATTGAGAGCAAAAACATGAGAGTCATGTGGTGCGGTGCCAGTCGTGCCAGTGGTGCACACGATAACACTCTCAAGTCGTGCATAAAAATGTATTTAAGATACATTGCGGAAGTTTAAAGTAAGTGTGCAATAATATTGCCAAAATGTTACATAACCTATCATAACAGACCTCGAGCCAATAATAACTATTTAAAAAGTCGCAAAGGCAAACTGAAGAGTTTTAAAAATAAATGGAATTTGTATAGAAAAAATTATATACCTCAACAATGAACATCTTGGCTTTGAAGTATCTTAATTATTAATTCGTGAAACGATAAATAGAAATACAGTCACGAGACGTTGCCATCTCTAACTTCCAATGTGTTGAGCAAAAAATGGCGCAATCTGTAGAGAGCGCAACGTAAATGGATAAAGCTAAAATATGCGACCCGCGAGACGGCGGCAAAAATGCCGCCCATGTCGCCAAAATGCGCCACACGCAATCCACAAACAGAAACGTGCAGAAACAACAACAACTTGGGGACTTGTCTCCCCTTTGACTCGCAGCCGCAACTCTAAATGAGAGAGAATAACAGAGAGAAGACAGAGAGAGAGAGAGAGAGAGAGAGAGCATACAAGTGTTCGAGTGCAAGCGCGCTCCGCTTCAGCAAGAGCAAAAGCGCAGCCATTCACATTGATGTAACGTTAGCCAGGTGAGAGGGAGCGATATTGTTGTACGATGTAGGGGGTATAAGGCAGCTACGTGTGCCTCTCGTCATCAAAAGTTGTTTGTTGTTGCCTTTGCACTGTTGTGCTATTGTTGTTGTTGTTCTTGTCAGTTTGATTATAATAGCGGCTTGCGGTGGGTCTGGGCAATGACGTTGCATTTGAATGTGACTTCGAGTTCGACTGCAATTCGAACGCTAATTTTGTGATCTTTCATTTGTATTTTGTGGAATGCTTGTGTGTGTATTCATACACACATTTCTATTTACATACACTTATTAATATGTCATCCCTTTCCATTAGTCAACAGTGCATTTTCATTGATAAATTAATGAATTGATATCGTTAGTCGATTTATTTGTTTGCTCTGCGTACTGGTAAATTTCTTAAGTTCTGAAAAGAGAAACAATTAACTTTTCGGCGGCTCATACATATATAATTTGCTCGCGAAAACAACAACTTGGGGGGTCCCACAATACGCACACATGCAGGTATATTTATGGGTTTATAAGGATGAGCGATGGAGGATGGAGGGGAAGAAAACATCCTGCTCATAATTTAGTTTTAAAAACATGCAAAAACAGACATCAAGCACATGTGGCAGACAACAACAACAAAAACTACAACGACGGCAACAAGAAAAACCACATGGAGGTAACAAATTTGCCAACAATTCACAGCCTGCGCAAAACACACACACATTCAGATAAAGCCTGCCACGCACGCGCTCCACAGTCGCAAAAACCCATACACACATATCTACATACTTACATACACACACAAGCACTATAATAATAACAACAACAACAATAAAAGCTCCACCGGCGTCGACGTCTCATCGATGCTCGCACAGTTGAAGGCCGGCGTCAAGCAGAAGAGCGGGCATAAGAAGAAGCAGTGGCGAGGGAGCCTCGGGACAGGAGACCACCCACAATGCCGGCAGCCGCTTTTAATGAAGCAACAACAACAAATTTTATTTGGGTGGTCGCTGCAACAACAATAATAAGAATAATGCCAGCGGGCGCACGCCTTGCTCATCGTGTGTGGCCAAAGCTAAAGCAACAGCATCAACTATAACAAGAAAAAAAAAACTATTAGCTAGCTTTGTCCAAATTTAAAGAATTTGCTGCTGGGACCGACATATTTAACATGAGTCTTGAAATCATAACCGTAACGGCTTATGAATAACAGTATCTATGTTACATAAAGTACAATATTTATATGAGATGTGCTTTAATATCCCCTCTAAATATTTGCTTGAATAATTTATTTAATCGATGTAGAAAAGTAAATAAAATTTCCTTACTGTATTATGATTATTTAAGATATATGATTGTAGATATATGCGTATGCAACTTAATGTTAACACATTTCTCATAACCATTTTATGAATACAGGGTATACAAATGCCACAAAGATGTCAAACTGTTAACTACGAGTGTGTTGCAGCCCTTGTCGCGAGCAGCGGTTGCGCTCAAATCAAAATGGCCGCAGCAGAGCAGACGAGCACCGAGCGAGAGCATAGGAATGAGAATAAGAGAGTCTTAGCGTCACACACAGATACTGCGCACGTTAATGAAGTTGTAGGCCTCTTGCTAAGTTGCGTCTGCGAGATGTACATCGCTCTCTCTCCGTCTCCCTCACATTACTGGCTGCATATAACATGCTCATTTTGAGCTTAACAGAGCCATTTTGAGTTAACAGCTTGGTAAAGTAAAAACAAAAAACGCAGCAACAACACAAAACGTATCTGTATCTCTCAGACTGCGTGCGATCCTCGAACGAAACGGTTGAGCTCACTGCGTGAGCGGCACTAACAAAACGCGTTGAATGCAAATTTGTATAAGCCGAGCTGAGCTAAAAGTGTTTTTGTATATTCATACAGTAAAACGGTATTGAATTATATACATTCTCGATGTATATATATTAATCAATATCCAAAGGAATTTAACAAGTCAAACCAAAAAAAGTAATGAATTAAATATCAAAAGCAACAACAACAGGCAAAACGAAACGTCTACGTGCGCAAAGTGTGTGTAAAAAAATAAAAAGCAAAGCGTGTTGCGAGCATAAAGAGAGCGCAAACGAAAAAACGAGATGCAGCATTGTATTGGAAATTTTTAAGACGTTCGCGTCGCGTTTAAACGGAAAATATGTGAATTATGTGTGAAAATTGTTAAAATTATTGTGGAAAATGTGCACCAATGCTGGGCCCAAGTGAAGCAATCTTAAACACAAGTCTACGTCGAATTGAAGTTAAAGCGAAGCCAGCAATCACAACAAAACAAAATAGAACGTTCGCGAGAGGCAGAGAGAGCGATTACGACGAGAGCTTACTGTGGAAATGTGTTTTGCACTGCAACAAAAAAATGCAGCATACAATATAATACAAAATTTAAAAGAAGTCTATTTTTTTAAACATCAATAACAAAAATAAACAATACACGCACACAAACGTGTAGGCAAACAAACACACACACAACACCCACACCGACAGACATTTGAAAAGAGCGAACGAGAACTTCAAGCAGATTGGTAGCACTTTTCTGTCACTGTTAGTTAACAGAAACAGACACTTAACAGCTGAGAGAAAAGCCCGCGTTGTGTGTCGCTCCAAGTCGCCCACAATCCCTTCCTTGCAAAAAGAGCAACATCTCAAGAAGAGCCAATATTCAATATACAAACACATATAAACATGGATAGGGATAGCCTGCCGCGAGTACCGGACACACACGGCGATGTTGTCGATGAGAAATTATTCTCGGATCTTTACATACGCACCAGCTGGGTGGACGCTCAAGTGGCGCTCGATCAAATAGATAAGGTAAGTGACAAAAAGATTCACTAAAGGTCCGAGTTCCATTCCGAACGAAGACCTCAGCACACCTCTCTCAAGCGCGACAGACCTAGCTTTGTTTAATGAAGTCATTAAGCCGTTCAGACAGTTCTCAATACAATTTATTGTTGATATCTCTCGCCGTATTTTTAATTTTTTGTAGTCGCTCTTTGTCGCGGTTCGTTTCGGTTTCATATCGTTTTCGGTTTTGCTCAATTTATTTTAATAGAGATGTTTTGGAACTTGTCAAAGAGAAGGGAAGCGGGAGGCGGTTGACAACGACGGCGATCGTTAGCTTTAAGCACATTCGATTTCTTCTCGGTTGTTTTTGTTGTCGTTGTTTTAAGCAAGATTACATTGAATTAAGTGGTATTTTTAAACATAAATTGTGTGCGAAATGTCTGTATTAATTGTTAATTTAATTGTTGTTAAAGGAGAGGTAGTTGTTTAATTTTTTTATATCCCTCTTCACTGCTTTGTCGCTGTTAATTAACATCAAAATGTTACGTAGTATTGACCACTTTGTATGCTCAGCATATGTAGTTCGAACTTCGAAGACAAAAATAGATCAACAACACATGCACATACATTAAGCAGACATATGTATGTATGTACATACATATGTCTGTAACGTACATAGCCTGTATGGGTTTTCACTGACTTTGCAAGCGACAGCAGCAACAAAAACTACAACAACAACAACAACAACAACAATGCACGTCAACTGTTGCACAAATCAAAGCTAAAGCTATTTTCACTTGGCGCACAGCAGGGCCCATGCCCAGGCCCCCAAGACCTCGGATTCCAAACTTGATCTCAGTTTGCAGAGCCACAGACAAAAACAACTTCATTATTTTGTGCTACTGTGTGGCAGCTTCGTTGTTGGCGCGCCGCAAAGAAAAAAAAAAGCAACAACAGCTACGAAAATAACAACCAACTGCACAAAACAAAAGCAACAACAGCAATAACAACGACGTCGAGTGCCAAAAACAGTGAAGCTTTGACTAAGGCGGCTGCAGGAGCTCTCTTAATGTAAATGTGTGCAGACGACAGCAGAACAACAACAAATACATTTTTGATTTGCTCTTTGATAAATTGAGTTTTGCAGCTTTGGCATTGCATTTGTGATGCTGCGACAAACTTCGTAACTGTTAATTAACTTCACTTTGAGCTTAACAGAGAGAGTAAGAAAATACGCAGCCCAAGAAATACTTTAAATTAATTGTTATGGTAAAATGAGATACAGGGGAAGCATTTACATTTTGTATTTCATAACATCAAGATATCTAACTCCTTAAGAGTATGCAACTTTCGTTGTACATTTTTAAGTAAACTTTCTCGTACGTACGTTTTCATGTGCTGTCGTTGTTTTGTGAACTGTTCTTTTTTCTCCAACGTCGTCGTTGCCAAAAGCGTTCTGTTTGTTTTGTTCTTGTTGTTGTTTTTGTTGTTGCTGCTGCTGTTCAGGAATTGTAGAGGCCGCCACCACACACAACGCGTCACGTCAGCTAGAAGAAACACGAACACCCATACACATACATCATTTGTATGTACGTACGTATGTATGTTTGTATATTCTGTGAGTGCGGGTGGCCCATGACGGAACAGGCTAAAAAAAAGAGAAAAAGATAAAAAAAAAAACGAATACGAAGCGAAACATTTCACTGACGCACGCGCTTTTGTCTGCGCTCAGTAACCGTCAAACTGTAGCCTGAACTTTTCTCGCTGCCTTCTCCTTGTCCATTGCCTTTTGCGGTGCTTTTTACAAGTTGATGTCTTCATTATTGCGTTGCGGCTCTTGCTGTGTTGCCTACTCTTTCGTCTCTCTCGCTCTGACTCCGTTTTTATCTTTGTGTGTGTGTGTATGTGCATCTCAATTATTTCTGGTAACGTCTGCGCTGTTGTAACGTTACAAAGTTAGCTTGCACTGAACTTCTCGAAAGTTGTGGCAACCGATCGCGTTCATCGATCGATCGCTGCAGCATCAGCAGTCAGCCGCGCTGTTGGCTATGGCAGCGACGGCGACGGCAGCTGAGACAGCGTTTGCAGCCGAGGTGTGGTCGTGCATTGTTTTTGTTTTTGTTGTTTGCTTTTTGTGGTGTGTTTTTTCTCATTTTGTTTTTTTTTTGTTTTCTGCTCTGGCCTGTTACTCGTGACGGCGCCGTCGTCATCGACGATGGGCGATTTATTTTAATGACTCAATTTAACGAAATATATTAAGACATTAATATTGTCTAACGAAGCCAGCCGCACAAGCAAAGAGCAAAGAGAGTGAAAAAGAAATACAACAAAAACAAAAAAAAAATGCATTTGTTACCTTTTCGGTTCGTTTCGCCAGGCTATGCAAATTGCTCAACGATATGTTTATTATTTTTTGTATGCCATAAAGAAGAGGCAGCAAATAACAACAACAACAGCCACAACAGCAACAAAAAAAAACAACATACTATTCATTGGGAGCTACTGGGAGGTCTGAGGGTGACGTTTTCATGAATGAGTTGAATCCCAAATTGAGCTGAAATTGATCAATATGTGTTGCTGCCTCTCCAGTTGCTGTTGTTGTTGCTGCATTATGTTAATCATAATTTGCACTTTGTCAATTCTTTAGCCATTAGTGTGCATACCCTGCTCAAATTTCCCATAATGAGTATATTAAGCTCTTAAATCTGACAACAATTTAACGCATTCGCTATCAGTTATTAGCGAACTACGGGGTATCTTGCCGTCGAGCTGCTTGCTTCAGTGCGTTGAATCTTATTTGCTGGTGCCGCAAATATATTTATGGCAATGCCACACTCTGGATGCAGACCATGTACGCTTGTGCGGTGCTGGAGACGAGGATCATTGTATTTGTATCTATAAGATACATTTGTATATGTACATATAAATTCATGAATGAAATCGTCGTGGCCACGTCCCTCCCCTTCGCTACCAATCAACAACTGACGCTGTGCCAATTGTAAAGCACACAGAACCACTCAACACAGGAAGTTGAGAAACATTGGCGGCATTTGAAGAAGTTTTCGTTGTTGTGTGTTGTTCGTTCTTCTTCTTGTTGCTGCTGCTGCTGCTGTTGTTGTTGTGGTGTTGTTGTTCATGTGGCGGCGGGTAACAAATTTGTTTAGTCATGCCGCCCCGATCTTTTCACAACATCACATGAAAAACAAATATTTATGCTCTTCTCCCGTCTTCACTTCGCTTTCTTTCTCTGTCGCTCTGTCGTAACTCGAAATTGTCTTGGCCAAAAACGAAAACCAGTAGCATAAACCCTCAAATCATAAATAAGCAGCTGCATCGTAATCACTCTGGTAAACACAGCAAGCGAAATATGTTTTGCATAGTAAATAAATGTGAATGTTTACACAGTGGAAGATACGCGATCAAAGGAAGTATTACGTTCAAAGGAACTCAAGATAGTTGCAAACTGTCTTCGATAGGATAGCAAATGGAATATACTTGTAAACTATTGTCTATAAGCAACTATAAGCAGAGATTTCTCTGGGGATCAGTACACTTTCTAAGTATTGCGATCTTACTTCTATTCTCTTCACCCTTTCGACGCACTTGAGTCGCAGTCAAGGCAAGATTCTGGGCAGTGTTAGCTCCCTCCTCTCTTTTCCTGGTAGTTGCAGCAACGCCCCTAGTTTGAAATTACAGTTAACTTGCAGTCCCGAGCACTTCCGAGCACTTTCGTTGCCACCCTCGCAAATGCCTACCCCCTGTCAACTGCCAACTGTCAGCGGTAATCCAGTGTAAGCCGGAAATGCTTGTAGGCGTGAGATATCTTCATCGGCTCAGCGTTTGTTGAGTAACAAAGCAATTCCTTTTAGCCTTCTCGGAAGCCACAACGGCACTCGGCTCGACCTCAGCCCTTGGAGCTGCGATCAATTTATGCAGGTACATCTGTGTGTGTGTGTGTATCTCCGGGAAATGAGACGTGTGTTTGCTTAAGGATTAGTTCGCACACAAGTGTCTTCTTCTGTCCTGTCTCTCGCTCTTTTTCTCCACTTGAGACTCGCCCTCTCGGCTGCCTTTGATCTTTCCGTTTATATGGTATTCTGCTCCCCTATTCCCCTCTTCCCCTGCTTTCCTCACGCTGCACAGCAAATTATTATATTGATTTTAATTTTGATTCGGATTTTTCTCTCTAAATTTAGTATTCCCCTCTTCGGGGTTTCTACTTTTTATCTAACAACAACAAAGTGTGACAATGATGCATGCTAACTTACACCTGTTCCGTCAGAGATCTTATCAGCTGTTATCTTATTATAATATTTACTTTGTGAGAGGAACTCTGATTTGTTTGTCTGTTCTGTTTACTTTTCAGTCTGAGATTAGTTGTTCGACAACTTGATATGCTTGGAAAGTAATTATAATATCTGGAAATTTAACTACTTTCAGCTAAATCCAGCTTGATTATAGATGATCGCTCAGTTCTCTTTGATCCTCCATAATCTTCTCTCTATTTTTCCCCATCAATTAAAATTAAAAATACTCGCACCCAAAATAAAAATAAAAAAAATGGTTTCAAGTTGTTGTGCCCCAAATAGCACCCACACGTTGCCCCAACATTTGACAGCTCAATTTTGAGGCCTCACACCAAAAACACACAGCCACACACACACGCACACTCACATACCCCAGAGATCACACACAAAGACAACTTTATTGAGGGAAACTGGAAGTCGAAATGTGTTTCTTTATTTTGTACTCAGCTTCATTAGACCCGGGTACGAGCTGAGTTGAGTTGAGTTGAGTTGACTCAAGACCCGGGAACTCGGGCCCTACCTCTGTTTCTGGCCGCACATAAAACTGTTATTGTCTTCATCAGCGTGCCCCAGCAACGGGGCACAACGACGACAACAACAAGAAAAACAACAGAAACAGCAACAACAACAACAACGAACGTAAGACGTAAAAAAAAAATCAAAAGAATTATGAAGACATTAACTTGACCACACACAGCAAGCGGACGGGCCGACAAACTGAGAGAAGCAGATAAAAGCAAAGCAACAACAGCAAGCAGCACACGAAGAAGAGCAATAACAGCAGCAACAACAACAGTAACAGCAACGAAAAAGTTACCAAAGGAAAAGAAGACGACGCAGTGACATTGGGCAGAAAAGTGAGACAGCGAGACAAAGACAGCAACAGAAACTAAAACAGAGGCTTGAGACTGCGATTGTGACTGCGACTGGGACTGTGACTGTAACTGAGGCAGCGGCAGAGGCTGTGGCAGAGACAGAGACAGAGAGCATAGCGAGTACCGGAAAGAAACATTCAAGCAATAATCACGGAATTCACTGAAAAAGCAGTTAACGGACAGTCTGGACAAGCCAACGGACACACATAACTCTCGTTGGGCCCAGGCCCAAGTTTGACTTCGAGCTGAGACACTCGCCCTTGCCCTTGCCCTCGCCCTTGCTCTTCTTCTTGTTGTTGTTGTCTCTTGCCCTCTTCGTTTCGATTTCGATGCGTGTGTACCTGTGTCTCAATGAGACTGAGAATGAGCGACGTGGCCGCCTTGGCTACCTGACCGACAGTCTGTGTATGTATGCATGCATGTAACTGTGTTTGTGTGTCGGTATCTCTGGGCCGCGTTTCGTATGAAAATAATAAAGAAATTAAATTGCTTAAAAGCAAAGCAACAGTGTTGTTGTTGCCGTTGCTGTTCGCGGGGCAGGTGAAGTTAAATTTAAAGTTATTGCTGCATTTTTATGACAGCCGCCAGTTTAGTTTCATTTTATTTTTCGCTTGCAACGCCTACGCTACAACACCAAAAAGAAAAGAGAGAGAGAAGAGCAGAGCTTAGCAACAAACTGAACTTCAAAATCGACCAGATGGCTTTTTGCTACGCTCTCTTAGTCGCAGGCATCCTCTCTCTATCTCCTTTTGTTCGTTCTCGCTCTCACGCTGGCTGTCAGCAATGTGTGTTTGTGTTTCGCTCTGTCACCTGTGAAATGGAAAGAGGGTTGCAGTGCTGCCGCTGTAGCTGTCGCTGCCTAACGGTAACCACTTAACGAACGCCGTCTGGCGATCACCAGAACTGCCCAACTGTTTCAGCTGCTCCAATGACCTTCAAACTTATTCATTCTGCTTGGTTTTTTCTTATTTATTTTACCGATTCCGTTGGATGGAGATCAACGCAATGCCAAATATAAAATATATGCCTGAACGTTTGCTGGTCACGTTTAAGAGGCGCCATAAATTGCCGGCAAATGGCGATTTGCATGCGTCGTCATCGGCCCATTTACTTTATTTTAATTGCTTGCCTAGCAGCGAAACTTGGCGCGTTTAAATACTGCGTGCGTAGCTAAATGCAAGCATTGTGTGTGGTCCACCATTTGTAGCACACACACACACATACGCATACATGCATAGAAACATCGCCGCATGCTGCTGTTAATGCGGGTTATGCGAACCATGAGTATGAGTGAGAGAGAGAGTGAGAGTGAGAGTGCGAATGAAATGATGGGTCTGTGCACAGTGGAACTAGCATGATTAGCATTGTATTTAAAGTTGCACTTATGCAATATAAAAATCGACAACTTGGACTGATCCAAATGCAACGATAAATCGTACTATGCTCTGACTTTAATGTGGTTGTAAACATTTGTTTGGATTTGTATTTGATTCAGATTACACTTGGTATTTTTTTATGTTTGTTTGTGGGACGCTCTTTCATAAATAAAATTCAGAAATTAAACGGATATTCACATGCATAAATGCCAGCGACATGCCCTCAATTGTGTATTCAAGAATGCCTTTGTGCGGGATATAACTTTTATGGGATCTACACATTTTATGTCAAAGCGTTACGTGAAAAGACTGGGAAAGTAAGTGTGAATTTTATATTTGGCCAATTCAAAAATGTATTAACAAAGTGTTGCGAAATTGTTTATGATGGTGTGATGGGTTTTTGTTTTTTTTTTTTTTTGTTAACAGCTTTTACTAAGCACAGATTAAGCTGAGAGCTCTGCTGTAGAGAGGCAGTAAGGTCTGATTTATATCTCTCCCCATAGAAAGAAAAGCAATGTCCAGGCCCACAGTCACTTGGAGCACGCCTGCCTCATCGACTATGACCAGAAGTTGAGTTTCAAGCGCCTCACTGGTATTATCTGCACAATTGGACCTGCCACACGAAGTGTTGAGATGATTGTTAAGCTGCTCGAGGCTGGCATGAATATTGCACGTTTAAATTTCTCGCATGGATCCCATGAGCAGCATGCTGAGACGGTGTCCAATTTGCGTCAAGCATTTGATTGTTATTCCCAAAAATTGGGCTACAAATACCATACGGCGATTGCGCTGGATACCAAGGGACCTGAAATTCGAACTGGACTCATTGCAGGAGGCGCAACAGCTGCTGTGGAGCTGAGGAAAGGCGCCACATTCGTATTGAGTACCAACGAAGAGCTGCAGGAGAAAGGAGACGAGGGGAAGGTGTATGTCGACTATAAGAATATCACCAAGGTGTTGAAGCCCAACGATCGCTTCTACTTGGACGATGGTCTGATCTCGCTGCTGGTAAAGCATATCGATGGGGATGAGCTGGTGTGCGAGGTGGAAAATGGCGGAAAACTGAGCTCACGCAAGGGCATCAATTTGCCAGGCATTGATGTGGATCTGCCATCGATTTCGGAGAAAGACAAAGACGATTTAAAGTTTGCTGTCGACCAGAAACTCGACTTTATATTCGCCTCATTTATTCGGGATGCGGCTGCCATCGAGGAGATACGCTGCGTTCTCGGCGAGGAAGGCAAATTTATTAAGGTCATTGCCAAGATCGAGAACCATCAGGGTATGAAGAATATTGCGGATGTTATCGAGGCATCCGATGGCATTATGGCTGCTCGCGGTGATCTGGGCATTGAGATACCTGCCGAGAAGGTTTTCCTGGCCCAAAAGTCCATCTTTGCTCAATGCAATAGAGCCGGAAAGCCGGGCATCTGCGCTACCCAAATGCTGGAGTCCATGATTAAAAAGCCTCGTGCCACACGTGCCGAACTCTCCGATGTGGCAAATGCGGTGCTCGATGGTGCCGATTGTGTTATGCTGTCTGGAGAAACCGCTACGGGCGCCTATCCATTGGAGTGTGTGGAGACCATGACGCGGGTATGCCGTGAAGCCGAGGCCGCCATCTGGAGCGATAATCATTTTAATGATCTGCTGAATGCCAGCGACGATGAAATTGATCTAGAGAATGCCATGATAATAGCTGCGGTGAGTGCGGCCATCAACGGAGGTGTCCGTGCTATCATAGTGCTCACCTCGACGGGTTATACGACATTTATGCTCAGCCGATATCGTCCGCCCTGTCCCATTATCAGTCTCATTACGGGCAACGATCTGATTGCCCGTCAATCGAATCTCTATCGCGGCATCTTCACAGTTAGCTACGACACAGACTCCAGCAATGCCGACTCTGGTGGCTCAATCACTGTGGATGAGCGTCTGCAACTTGGCATTAAGGTGTCCAAGGATGCGGGCATTATCAAGGATAATGATCCAGTTATCATTGTTACCAGCCTCAACTTTGGCAGCGGTCTCACCAATTCCATGCGCATGATCTACGTATAAAGTATAATTATAAAGGAAACGATTTATGAATTTGATGGAATTCTGTTTTAACTCACAAATAAATCCATCTTTTGATATATGATTTACTGAAATATGCAAATGTATCTCAATATTATAATTCATAAACTTATTTACATTCCCATTTCCATTTCCATTCAATAAGTGGAACAGAGTGTCGCATATACGGATGCTACGGCCCAAAGCAGCGTATCTATAGACATTCGATTCAAATGAGTAACATGATAATAGCTAGTTTACTGGGTGGTCCCGCATGTCTAGCGATAAACACATATACATATACATAGATACATATATTGAGTTACGTTTTGCATTCGATTTTTATGGCGGCATAACTATAACTTGGCTCTCCTATTCAAATTATGGATCGCGCCTTAATCGTAGACTAAATTTTATTCTGTTTCTGTTTCTTTTGCTTTTGATTTTCTTCTTCCATTCGTCTCTGGCTGGACATGGAAATGTTTTCGATTTATAATGCGCCGTGTAATTAAGTAGTCAAAGCCCGTGGGGGGTGTCTGGATCTCTGGTTAATTATTCCATATGTCTGTCTGGCCACGAACTTTATGATTGATTAGTGTGTCATGGAAGTAAGCCTAGCGCTTCAAGCTGTCCACAGATTTATTGTTGTGAAATTAAGTTCGCTTCATTTGGAAAGCATATACATACATATTTTGTTTTTGGTTTACTTTACCATGCACCTGTCACACTGTCAAGGAGCAGTGTTGCCGTCTCGTTCGCGCGCATTCGACACGGCACAGCGGTGTGCGCTGGGATTAGACATGCGCAGCGGATTAGGACCAAAATGCGCATTTCTAATGAAGTTGTTCCCAGTTGTAGACTCTTACAAAGAAACTGCCTGCAGTACATACAATTCTATGCCTTATTATGTACATACATACATACATACATATGTATGTATGTTTAAGCAGCAAGAGCTACAACATGAAAGCAAACGGTGCAGAGGCCATAAATCAATTTGTGACATTTCCTCACGACGCGTCGTCGTCGTTGACGTTGACGTCGGCGCTGGCATCGGCTTCGGCAGCGACAGCAGCTGCGGGTGTGCGAGCAAGAAAGAAAAAGCAACTGCAATAGCAGCAGACAAAAGATTGATGATATGTCACATGGGCAGGCAACATTTGGCGCAGTTTGATGAGAGAGTAGGCTGAAAGAGGAATAGAGGAAGAGGAAACATAAAGAGAGCGGGGAAGGGAAGAGAGGCAGCGAGAGGCTGGCTTGCTGCTTGACAAGCGTTAACAGCGACTGCCGCTGTGATGGCTCAATCAAGAAGCGTTGGCGCACAGTTTGAGCTGCACTGCACTCTGTGGCTGCCGAATCTAGATTAAGTTTATTTTTATACATATTTAGTTGTGCTGCTGCTGCTGCGTTGCTGCTGTGCTACGACCTGCGGCATTACAACATTGTTGCGCCCCGCACAGTGTTTCCAAGAATTTTGTGCATCTTTTTTGGTTTTTGTTTAGGTTTTGTCTGCCAAGGGAAAAACATTCTTCTTCTAGGCTACACAAATGATGAAAAAATTCCACGAACATTGCAATCGTCGCACTCGCCACATGCGGTGCGACGCAGCAGCGGCTTGAAAGAGACGCCGCCGCAGACGAAAGTCGCTGCCGCCGTTGTCGTCGTCGTCGTCGCAGTCGCCGTAGTTGCCGGTGTCGCCGTCAATGACTTAATTAATAGCGACAAAGTCAGAGCCGCTTTTGAGTTTGAATTTTGCGGAAATGACACAAAGTTGCGGCGTCGACTGCATAAGTAAGCAGTGGCAGAGGCAGCGGCAGCGGCAGCAGGAAGTGTGGTACTCTCTTTCTCTCTCTCTCGCTCTCTCTCCCTCTGTGTTGGCGCACCTAGAAATGCCAAGCATAACTTGAAAAGCAAATACAGACATTAAGCGCAGGTAACCTTTTGGCATGCCTTATTTATGGCTGACTCCCGCAATGCTTGCCACACTCAACCCTCTGCTTGCCACAGCCGCCTTGTGCGCTCTTACGTTAACGGTAGTCATAAACTGCCTGCCCAACAACAATAAAGCCGCCTTCCTTGCAGTCAATGCCACTTAAGTCATTTTTCAGCTTTGCGCTTTTTACAAAATCAACAACAACAACAACAACAACTACAGCAACTGCAACATCAGCTGCAGCAGAAACAGCAACAACAACAACAACAATTGCTGCGTGAGCACGAAACTCGAAAACCTAAAACTTGACTTGCACCTAATGGCTGTGCCGGAAAATCTGTGAAAAGCGATAAAAGCAAAAGGAACTTTGTGGAAAACAACAACAAGAACAACAAAAGACTCAAGATTGAGACGCTTCGAGCTCGACTTTGGAATGTGTTGTACACTGCGATTGCGACTGAGGCTGAAGCTGAGGCTGTGACTTGAAGTTGGGTGCGGCGAACTATCGCACGCTGCACAGTGGCGCACAGCTGATGAGAAAGCGATGAAACGAATGAACTGCTGAGAATATGCTAGAAGCAACTAAACAAGTTGAAATTAAAAACAACAAATTGTAGTTAAGCAAAAGAAATTTATTTAAAAAATTAATAATACAAAATAAAAACATAGCACAATTATTTATTATTATTGTTATTTATTATTATTATTATTTATTATTATTATTATTATTATTTATTATTATTATTATTATCATTTATTATTATTATTACTTATTATTATTATTATTTATTATTATTATTATTATAATTATTATTATTTATTATTATTATTATTAATTTTTATTATTATTATTATCATTTATTATTATTATTGATCTATTTATGCGTACACTGCGCACCACTGTGCAATGACTGGTCTTTTAAAGGTTCCATTCGATTGAGACGTTAGCGCGATCCTCATTATTTGGGGCTCAATTTCCGTGCAACATTAAGCGTGCAGGAGAGAAGACACAGGCGTGTGGAGTGAAGCGGGAGCACGGGCTGATGGGGGGATCAAAGCCAGCTTGGTGGGTCTCTGCGCAGCGCTTTCAATTGCCAAACAGACGATTATAGGTTGAGGCTGCGTCGACGTCGGCGTTGGCATCAGCGTCGGCGTCGGCGTCTTGTGTTGTTTTGTTTTTGTATGCAATGGAATGGGATGAAAATGATGATGATGATGATGAGCATGGTGATCATGGTGATCAGGGTTATGATGATGGGACTTGGTCGCGCAGATGCTACAGAAAAACATATAAATTATATGGCTGCGGTTTTGGGCCACACGCTGTTTCGTTATAATTTTAATGCGTTATTTATGGCATGAACAAGAGAAAATACAACAGCTAACTAACTCTCTCTCTCTCTCTCTCTCGCTCTTTCTCTCTTTCTCGCTCGTTTAGGGGAAGGCGCGTGGCAGCCGCACAGCAATCTATCTGCGTTCAGTATTCCAATCCCACCTCGAAACACTCGGCAGCTCGGTGCAGAAGCATGCGGGCAAGGTGCTCTTTGTGGCCATCCTGGTGCTGAGCACCTTCTGTGTGGGCTTGAAGAGTGCCCAGATCCACTCGAAGGTGCATCAGCTGTGGATCCAGGAGGGCGGTCGTCTTGAATCCGAATTGGCCTATTCGCAAAAGACAATCGGTGAGGATGATTCGTCAACGCATCAGCTGGTCATCCAGACGGCCCACGATCCGAATGCATCCGTGCTGCATCCGCAGGCATTGCTATCCCATCTCGAGGTGCTCATCAAGGCCACCGCGGTGAAGGTGCAGATGTTCGAGTCGGAATGGGGATTACGTGACATGTGCAATTCACCGACAACTCCCAGCTTCGAGGGTCACTATTATATTGAGCAGATCCTCAAGCATTTGATACCATGCTCCATCATCACGCCGCTGGATTGCTTCTGGGAGGGCAGTCAACTGCTGGGACCCGAAACTCCAGTCTTTATACCGTAAGTTGAGAGCTCTACAGAATTGCAAATCCTTGATCCTTCTCCTGCTAACATTCTCCATCCCTTTGTCATCATGCAGCGGCCTCAATCAACGCCTCATGTGGAGCACTTTGAATCCGTCGGATTTGATGCAATTCATGAAGCAGCAAATATCCGATCAGAAGATTCGCTTCGACTTCGATACCGTGGAGCAGTACATGAAACGGGCAGCGATCAGCAGCGGTTACATGGAGAAGCCATGCCTCAATCCACGGCACCCCAAGTGCCCGGCGACGGCGCCCAACAAGAACAGCCAACAGCCACCGGACGTGGGTGCGATCCTCTCGGGCGGCTGCTATGGCTATGCGGCCAAGTATATGCACTGGCCGGAGCAGTTGATTGTGGGCGGGGCGCAGAGGAATCGCAGCGGGCATCTGAAGAAGGCCAAGGCACTGCAGACGGTGGTGCAGCTGATGACCGAGAAGGAGATGTACGATCAGTGGAATCAGAACTATAAGGTCCACCACATTGGCTGGACACAGCAGAAGGCAGCGGAGGTGCTGAATGCCTGGCAACGGAACTTCTCCCGCGAGGTGGAGCAACTGCTGCGCAAGCAATCTCGCATTGCCGCCAACTATGACATCTATGTGTTCAGCTCCGCGACCCTGGATGACATACTGGCCAAGTTCTCGCATCCCAGTGCGGTTAGCATTGTCATTGGCGTTGCTGCCACCGTCCTGTATGCCTTCTGTACGCTCCTCCGTTGGCGTGATCCGGTGCGTGGCCAGAGCAGTGTGGGTGTCGCCGGTGTGCTGCTCATGTGCTTCAGCACAGCGGCCGGATTGGGTTTGTGTGCGCTGCTGGGCATTGTCTTCAATGCGGCAAGCACACAGGTGGTGCCGTTCCTGGCCTTGGGACTCGGTGTGGATCACATCTTTATGCTAACGGCGGCGTACGCGGAGAGCAATCGCAAGGAGCAGACCAAGCTCATACTCAAGAAGGTGGGACCGAGCATACTCTTCAGCGCTTGCAGCACGGCGGGATCCTTCTTTGCCGCCGTCTTCATACCTGTGCCCGCCCTCAAGGTCTTCTGCCTGCAGGCGGCCATTGTCATGTGCTTCAATCTGGCGGCAGCTCTCTTGGTTTTCCCGGCCATGATATCGTTGGATTTGCGCCGTCGCACCGCTGGACGTGCGGACATCTTCTGCTGTTGCTTTCCCATCTGGAAGGAGCAGCCCAAGTCCCCGGCCTTGACCATGAATAACAACAATATGCGAGGATCGCGTCACGTGAAGAACTGCAACAACATGCGGATGTCGGGTCAACTGCAGCAGCAGCAGCAGCAGCAGCAGCAGCAACAGCAGCAGCATCAGCCTGCCCAGAATCCGTTGCTGGAGCCACGCGCCGCCAGCGTCTGGCGTTGGCTTTGGCAGTTCCTTGCCCTCGTTCTCCCTTGCCAGCTTCGCCTTCAAGTATTACACGCCCTTCCTCATGCGCAGCTGGGTTAAGTTCCTGGCCGTGATGGGCTTCCTCTGTGCGCTCATCTTCAGCCTGTACGAGGCGACGTCTCTGCAGGATGGCCTCGACATCATTGATCTGGTGCCGAAGCACAGCAACGAGCACAAGTTCCTGGACGCGCAGTCGCGACTCTTTGGCTTCTACAGCATGTATGCGGTTACCCAGGGCAACTTTGAGTATCCGACGCAGCAGCAGCTGCTCTGTGATTACCACGAAGCCTTCGTCCGTGTTCCCCATGTGATTAAGAATGATAATGGCGGCCTGCCCGACTTCTGGCTGATCCTCTTCCGCGACTGGCTGACGAATCTGCAGCGCATCTTCGATGAGGCCGTCGCCGAGAAGAGCCTCTACAAGGAGGGATGGCATGCGAATGCCAGCAGCGATGCGATACTCGCCTACAAGCTGATTGTCCAGACGGGACATGTCGATAATCCGGTGGACAAGAATCTGGTGGGCAGTAATCGTCTCGTGTCCAGCGATGGCATCATCAATCCCAAGGCCTTTTACAATTACCTCTCTGCCTGGGCGACAAACGATGTCTTTGCCTATGGTGCCTCCCAGGTAGGTTCCCCCCGCCCATCTCTCGACAACAAGCACCCCTGACTCAGTTCCTTCTTGTCTTGCAGGGCAAACTGTATCCGGAACCACGCCAGTATTACCACACACCCACCGAGTACGATCTGAAGATACCGAAGAGTCTGCCCCTCGTCTATGCCCAGATGCCCTTCTATCTGCACGGCCTGACGGACACGTCGGAGATCAAGACACTGATTGGCCACATACGTGATCTGAGCGTCAAGTTCGAGGGCTACGGACTGCCCAACTATCCATCAGGTAGGTGATGCCCAAGGATTCCCGCTCAGGATAGCCTTGCTCACATTGTGGTCTCCCATTTCCGCAGGCATTCCCTTCATCTTCTGGGAACAGTACATGACCCTGCGCTCATCGTTGGCATTGATTCTGGTCTTCGCCTTGCTGGCTGCTTTGGTCTTGGTCTCACTGCTGCTGCTCTCGGTGTGGGCTGCTGTGCTGGTGATCATCACGGTGCTGGCCTCGCTGGTGCAAATCTTTGGCGCCATGACACTCTTGGGCATCAAATTATCGGCCATTCCCGCTGTCATACTCATCCTTAGCGTGGGCATGATGCTCTGCTTCAATGTCCACATCTCACTGGTAAGTCGCTGTCAGCTCTCACTCACTCGCAAGCTCTATAATCTGGTCTTCTGTGTTGCGCAGGGATTCATGACATCCGTGGGCAATCGACAGCGACGGATTCATCTGGCCATGCAGCTATCGTTGGGCCCATTGGTCCATGGCATGCTCACCTCTGGCATGGCCGTCTTTATGCTATCGACATCGCCTTTTGAGTTCGTTATCCGTCACTTTTGCTGGCTGCTGCTCGTCGTGCTCTGCGTGGGCGCCTGCAACAGCCTGGTGGTGTTTCCCATCATACTTAGCATGCTGGGGCCAGAGGCGGAGCTGGTGCCGTTAGAGCATCCCGATCGCATCTCGACCCCATCGCCTGTGCCTATGCGCAGCAAGCGATCCAACAAGTCGTTCATTGTGAATGGATCGCGTGGATCATCGCGCAACTCGGGCTCGAATAACTGTCACAAGGCACATCATTATCACAAGGATATGAACATAAATGATCCATCGCTGACAACGATTACGGAGGAGCCGCAGTCCTGGAAGTCCAGCAATTCATCGATACAAATGCACAACGATTGGAGTGCGCCTCCAACGCCGACGCATCATCACAATCATCTAAACAATCATTACATGAACAATATCAACTACCAGCATCGTGAACGTGAACGTGAACGGGAACGTGAACGTGAACCATCGCATCCCTCGTCATCTAGTTCGAATTGTTCGTATGGTGGGCCGCCGCCCTCGTACCACAAGCTATCGCAGCCCTCGATGGGCAACTATCCAGCGACAGAGCTGCAGAGCATTGTGGTGCAGCCGGAGGTGACCGTCGAGACGACGCATTCGGATAGCAATACCACCAAGGTGACGGCCACCGCAAACATTAAAGTGGAGCTGGTGACGCCGGGACGTGCGGTGCGCAGTTACAACTTTACGAGTTAGCCCTGGTTAGGCCATTAGTTCCTGTAGCCATTAACGTATATCTCTATCTCTATCTCTAAACGTATCTGTAACTCTATTTGTAACTGTAACTCTAAACGTAATTGTATCTGAAACCTGTATATGTGTATGCATGTTAGTTAATTACCATATATACATATATGCATGTGTATATGTGTATGTGTGTCTAGTATATATAGCAGCTGCTATGCTCCCTCCGCATGCCTAGCAGCTTTGTATGTATGTATTTAGTACTTAAGGCATTTTTATTATTATACATAAAGTTATTTATTGTAACACACACACCCACACACACACACACACACACACACACACAGCCTTACACAAACACAAACACAGCTATGTACTTATATACATATGACGGGGCGTTTATATGTCCCGCTTTCAACGCGAGATTCAAATATCAAACCAACCCACACTAGTAATTTATAGCATTTAATTTAGTTTAAATATGTACATAAAACACAAGGACTTGAACCAAAATAGTATCGCTTAAAAAAACAAAACAAAACAAAATAAAAGTATAAACAATGAATGTAAGCATAAATTAAAAGAAAAAACACAACGAACGAAAATAAATTTACTAAACAACATAACTAAATGAAGAATCCCTTCCAAAATTATTATTGATAAAATGGACAATGAGATGAGATAAGCATAAGAACTGTATGCATCCTGTATCCCAATAGTACAGTTCTTAACAAGCGAATGCATTTAAATAAATCAAAACAATTTGTAAAGCGAAACCTTTGTTTCTTTATATTTATCAGTTTTTTACTTTTTCTGTTGTAACGTTCAAAGTTCGATAGGAGATGAACTCAGCTTCCGATTAGCGTTCAATTAGTTCGTTCATTTGAGTAAACTGAACGAATGCGCTGACCTTGTCAACTACTTTTAGCTGCTCAGGCCCATCATGGTGGTGGTGAGTTACTTAAACTCACAAATCAATTCACCACTCGTACATGTTGTTGTGTTTGCTTTCAAACTCTCAAATTAAATTCACCTTAATTTACAATATCTACAGTTTTGCAGTAATCGATTCCCAATGCACATTTTATTTAGAAAGTCAATAATATGACAAGCTTGGATGAGGAATTCCAATATTATCAGACTAACGTACGTAAATAATGTCGCATGCAACTGTGACAATCATTGCCACACAACAATCCACAGATGAGTTGCCAGAGTGTGTTGCGATTGCCGTATGAAACGCGTTGTATGATGAGCGGAAGGGCGCATAACTGTCGTGAAATCATTAATTATTTTAATTATTTCGAAATGATGTACTGCTTCTTTCACATTCACGACCAGTCAACTGAGATCTGTGTGATGTTCCTGTTTGTCATGATTGCCATCAGCTATTTGATTCTCATGTCCATTGTGGTGGATTCATAGTGAGTTCCGTTTCTGTTTCCTTCCACTTCAGCAACTTCTTTGTTTAAGGATCGTATATCATAGCTTTATGCCTGTCTTGAAGATTCTGTCGGTTAAGATGCAGATGAATGAATCCGTGGCTGGGGCAACATTATTGGCATTTGGCAGTTCCTGTCCAGACTTGGTGGCCAATCTGTTGCCCATTCGTTCTGAATCTGCAATGTTTGCGGGAACCATTGGAGATGCCGTGGTCATACTGCTTCTATGTGGTGGGCTCGTCTGCTATATGAAGCCCTTCAAGATGGATGAGTACATCATTGTGCGGGAATTGTTGTTTCTCTGGCTGGCTGTGGAGCTACTGCGCTTCCTGATCTTCGATGGGGAAACTATCACCAATATAGACAGCATAAGTATGTCTGCAATGATTATCCAATAGTTTCCATATACATTACTTTTTTAAACCCTAAGTTCTGCTCTCCGTTTATTTGGTTTACCTCATCATCATCATTGCCGATTTCAAGTTGCTCAGATTTACCATAAAGAGTGAGTTTCTTGGTTGAGGATTAGTTGTGTCCGGTTGCGAAATCTCCATTTTACAGAGCTGCGCAGGGAAATTGCGTCCTTGGAGCAGGAACCCATCTCAACTGAACGCGACAGGGAGCTGGGGAAAAAGTTGAGCAACTTAAAGAATTTAATACAACACGAGTATATGAACATACGGACGAAATCTTTGCGTGGATCGGGTCAGTTGGAAATTCAAATGTTTGGCTCACCCCTGCCACAATCGAAGCCGGAACCCGTTGACTACGAGGCAACAAGGACCATTTTGCACAGCGAAAGTAATCCCAAGAATCTCTTTCTTTGGGATGACTTCCTTGACGCATTGAATCCCATTGATGCAACCGACTGGAAGTTGGCCGGTCGCTGTCAGCGTTTCTTCTTCGTCGTCCGGTCTCCAATGCTGCTGATTGTGACCATCTTTGTGCCTGTGGTGGATTACGAGAGGTACAAACATGGCTGGAGCAAGCTGCTCAACTGCACGCAGGTCATTACGAATCCCTTCATTCTGATTACTGCTATACATTGTATGTCCGTTTGTCACAACTGTAATCTCTTCAATTATCCACGTTTATCACTATTTCCCCCGTCTCTCTTCAACCAGCTAAGTTTGGAAGTTCATATAGCTCGTGGTTCATCGACTTGAATGTCGACTACGCCAAGTGGTCCTTCTGCCTGACCGTTCCCTTGGCCTTCTTCATATTCCTTCACTCTCGCACCGATATGCCACCTCCATATCACATCGTAAGTGTCGCTCGTTGAAGAAATATGATTACTAAATGATCACACTTACAGTTTTTTATCGTGTTAAGTGGAACTAGTTCTTTGGTCATCATCGTATTTTGTACCGGCGAAATCGAGGTACTTATCTCCATCGTGGGCATCGTGTTCCATCTAAGCGAACACTTTTTGAACATCACCTTCGGATCGGTGGGAAATGCTTTAATCAATTTGATGGCTTCCTTTGCCATGACAGTGCAGGGCTATGAAAGAATGGCATTCACAGGCGTCTTTGCTGGACCGTTTTTCAGTAAGTAAGCGTGAGTCCAGTAATGGGATATATTTTGTAACCCCGCTTGCCACATTTGGTACATTTGTACTAGAAATTGGTACAAATTCAAAAGTGTACCAAATATTTATGTTAAGTGGCAACTGTCTGTGCGTTGCCACCTCATTAATCAATTTGCTTGATAAGAAAATTGGAATTTTTAAAATAACATGTTTATAACTTTGTAAATTGTTTTTATTTTTAGATATTGTTGTCAGCTTGGCGATCGCCTTCCTATTCGATGAGAAAGTGCATCAGAATGGTTCATCTTTATGGCTAAATGGAGAACATGGCGACAATTGTTATATATTTATCTTGATAACCATAATTACCACATTATGGTGGTGCTTGACATTTAATTTCATTGCCCGTCGTTCATTTGCAATATTTTCTTGGATAATATTTGTACTCTTTATAATTTATGCGATTGCTGTTGAGTGGGATATGGTGCATGAGATGACTAATGATGAAATGTTTCAACCCAGATAAAGAAATATTCGAAGTTTGAGCATATCTATTTTTATATCTTAGTCTGAGAAACTCAATAAAAATCAACATTTAAATAGTTTATCTTTGGCACGAACCCACAAAAGCTTCGATTAAAGAGCAGCTAACTTGAACAAAGGGTGTGTGTCTTTATTGTGTTTGGTTCGGCTATTCGCTAAGCAAGGAATTTTGTTCAGTGAGTATTTCGTTTAATTTGTGCTGTGGCAACTCCAAAAACATGCGATTTGCGCTCTGCCAGCAAAGCGTCATGCTTAGGGATGACAAGAAAACGTTAATGGCGCGTTATTTGTATTAAAATCGTGTTTTATACATCGATAACTTTATAATTATTTACTTTAATTACTTTTCTTTAGAAGAAGTTAGTAGTAAAAAAAGATTTCTTAGGCTTACTCATTTATTCGCCGAAATATAGTTTACTTTATAAGTTGGTTCTTCTACAATCATTTATTTAATCCGCCAACATATCGACACAGAATTCATTTCTTAAAACTATCGCAGGTTTAGCTTTCAGCTATCGATATTTAGATACGATATAAACATCAACAAGAATTAAAACAAAACAATTGAGTGTGGACAGTGTGATAAAATAATAATATTAAAAACGCAGTAAATTTTAAATGTGGCTACAAGGACTGTAATTTCTAATACTAATTAAATCGGTCATTGATTTATCCAACTACAATTGCATGCGGTGCAGAGCTACGTAATAAAACTAATAAGACCGCAAGAGCGAGAGAGCGTCGAGTAATTTTGCGTGTGAGCGAATCAGTCGGTGAAAATAATCGTGGCAAAAGCGACAGCGACATTTTATACACGTATCAGAAACAAACTCAACGTGTTTTGAGAACGTTGTAGTGGACGCGTCCGGGCTCTAATAAATATCCATAGAGATATACAAAAATCAGTTTGAATTATCATATATGCGGGCGCGAAATTAAAACGTATATTAAAACCTTAAAACGCAATTGAAAGCAAAACGTTAACTTAAAAGCTTTGTGTAAGTAAGAAATTTGTTTCCTTTGCCGTTCCCCGGTTGTGTTTGTGTGATGGTATGTATGTGTGAGTGGGTCATCAAATTGGCAAAAGCGCAACTACAAAAAAAAGAAGGAAATTGTAAATGTATGTGCATTAGTGTGTAATTTGGTGAAAGTTGCATTTAAAAAAGCACCTGAAATGCGTAAAAGTATAAATAAAACCGATTAAAAACCCCTCAGATTCCTATGAAACAACGCGTAACAACGTGTTTAAATAAATCCGCTACGCCAACGACGCCACACTATATTTCTGTGTGTGTTTTGTTCATATTCAAATGTTTTATTTGCCAAAAAGAGAAAAATAGAAAAACGTCAGTCTGTATGTTTTTAACATAAATTTATGTTTGATGTTTATTACATGTGCCCGCGTTTGTTCATCCGTTGCCGTTGTTGTTGTCATTGCTGCTGCCTTTTCTTCGCTGTATCGTTGCAAATAACGGCATTCGAAATATAACGACTCAAAAATGCTGGAAATTACTCTCGCATTTCGCAAGTAAAGCAGGTAAGCTTTTATGATTTACGTTGTGTATGACGTACTTAGTTTTTTTCTTGCCTGTCGCTCAGCTGACATGGGTTACACTCACACCCACATTCAATATACATGCGAACGAACATACACACACACAGGCAATTGTGCATTCTCTCTTGCGTTGCTCTGCTCTGCTCTGCCTCTCACTTCGCCTTTGCCGGTCGCATCGGCGGCAAATGGCTCAAATGTCACGCCACCTTATCAATGGCCATGTCGGATATACAAGTGCAGATATTTCTTGGCATTACCACTTTTTAGATTTTGATTAAGTTAAGAATTTATAATCATGACCCAGTTTCTATTTTTAACGATTGTTTCCGTTTGTGCATTATGCAACGTAGCCAATAGCAACAATAAATAAGAAAATAGCAGTTTACATTTATTTGTTTATCGATTTTTGTTTGATTGTGAATTGCAATTTGTCCATTTCCCTCTTCTCCTAGCCCCTGTGCCTAACACAAACAAGGTATGGTAACGACCTTCACACGCCGCCAGCCTCTAATGAGAGCCAGAAGAGAGAATAACATCAGCAGACTATGACGTGTACCTTATGTGGTTTTATTTATATTTAAGGCGGTAGATTCATTTAGCTGATGATTTTAATTTGATAAGCAGTGTAATAACATTTTGATAAAACGTTCATAAACAAAAAAAAGAACGCTCACATCAATTATTTTGCCTTGAAGTACTCTCTGGAGCTCCGTCTCTCTCTTTATAGGTCTTTCTCTCTCTCTGTTTTCTGTCTGGTCTCTCTCTTCTGTCTGGTCATTTCCCCTGCTAGTCATTCGCTGCACGTGTGCTTTCTTGTAAATATACACATGCATACTTACATTTACACACACACATGCGCACGCTCTCTCGGTCAAGCTGACTCAGTTCCTCTCCTACTCCCACTCATTGGTCTGCCCAGTATATTATACAAACAGAAAATCATGCGAGTTCTGCTGCGCCTGCTTTGCCTCTATGGGATGTTGGGGTTAGGGACTGTTAGAGGGGGCGGAACTCAGCTTCGGGGTCATGTGTTTGCGTTGTGTGTGTGTGTGTGTGTGTCTGTGCGATATGATGTGATGTGTCATATGTTTCTGTTCTTGTTGTGACTGCGGCGGCGCTCACTGACCAGCTGAGCCCATTAAAACGTTGTTGCATCTGAAATGATGAGGCGGTGAGCTGATTTCTGTTTTCTGGGGTGCGGTTTTGTTATGGCCCGGAAGCGTTTGCCCATGCAGTTGTTTATCATTCGTAGTTGGTAGAAGCTCGGTCGTGGTCACGTTCTGTTGTGCAGATTTTGTAAATAGCTGATTACCTGGAAGGTAACATGTTCATTTAATTAATCATTTATATTTAATAACTGTGCAGTTCCGTGGTCTTTTAGATATTGTGATTGTAAGAGTTGTGGCTAACCGTTTTCAGTGAAAATGAATTGGATTAGCAATTAATAACCAAATTTTGACTATATACCCAGTACTTTACATAGGAGTACAGGATGACTTTAGTCGCATACTTTTATTCGTTTCCTTTGAAAATCTGTCGCTTTTCCCATTGCCTATGCAAGTAAAAATATGTACTTACATACATATTTAGTTATATTTTATATGTACATATGTATGTTTTTTTTGCCGGCTACAGCTTTCATTCATGGCCAAACCCAATCGACAAAAGTAGAGAGAGAAGTAAACAACACGCTCTTTGACCTTTTAGCCTTCCCCTGCTGACTTGTATGTTTCGAGAGCTCTCTTCCACTTCCAATTCGACTTCGCCCTGTCTTGCCTTCGATTCGCCTTCACCCTGTGCTCTTGTACAGTTGACGTCGCATCAGACCCGTTGCACTCGCAGCTATGTTATTCGCCTCAGTTTCTCTTCGCCGCACTTTTGTTTTACTTGTGCTGCGCAACATTTCCCCTGAAACTCGTACGATTTTCAGCTGGTATAACCAAATGCCAGCGAAGAAGAAAGAAAAACGTGGTGCCGCCGCACCAACCCTCATCCGATTTTCCCTGCTCCCAACTAGTTGCCAGCCCAGTGACTTTTTGTCTGACGCTTTTCCTTTTTGCTGCTGCTCTTGCTGCTGTAGTTGTAGTTGTTGTTGTTGTTGTTGTGACTTTTGCTGCAATGTGCTGTTGCGTTGAAGTCTAACGAAAATAATCACGCGATTTCTATGTGCAGCTGTACATACATACGCATGTATATATGTAAGTTTGTACATAGAAATGAAAAGTCCCATTACTAAAAGTTTCAAGAGTTTGCAAATATTCGTGCAACAGTCGCCTCTCAAAACTTACTTCTTTTAATCGTAATTTCACTCTTTTAATTTGTTATTAAATGGTTAGACACAATGTGAAAATAAAGATGCATAAATGTGCGCAACGAGTTGTATTAGTTAAACGCATGTGAGTTGTTTAAGCATGCTATTGAGTTAGCTTCACTTTCCGATAGGTGTCGTTTGGTTATCCAATTAGAATGATTTCGATTCATGGTTTGTGTACTTCTGATTATACTTACGGATAAATACTACAACCTGTACGATATGAGTAAGTGATCTCAGTTTTGTCATGCGGCGTTGGAGTTAAACATGTTTTCCTTTTTATTTTTGGTTAGATCGCACACCTACACGCAAACACACAAACACATAAAGTACAAACATATTTTGCTTTAGTCACGATGTTGAAGTGTCTGCTAAAAGATTTTCTAACCGGTTTTATCCGCGGGGCAACAACTTATCCGTATTGTGTTGTTGTTATAAGCATTAAATTAGCCTTTTGCGACGTGCACTTCATGATCATGATCATGATCATTGCCAATACATGTTTCAATGCTTTGGAGTATTTTCACTATACTTGGCACGTGCTGATGGTCACTCCAAAGATAACTACGCATGCTTGTCTAGGTCAATTATTTGCTCAAAGCGACGACGTCAACGTCAACGTAAGCAGCGCTTGGCGCCTGGCAGATATTCGCGTTACTTTCACACACAAACGCACTCACACACACGCCGACAGTCATCTGTCATCAGCTAAGCGAAATGAGCGAGTGCAAAAGAGCGAAAATCTGTCTGTGCGCTCTCGCAACTCTCTCCGTCCTCGTCCCTGTCCGCTGCGACTCTTGCCTGCAGTTGCCAATAATCAAATTTATTTAAATTCACCCACACAATCTTCAGTTTGTTTGTTTGTGTTTCGCATGTTTGTTACTCTTTCTCTTTTCATTCATTGAAATACTTAACGCTTAACGTGTCGCGCAAATTGCCGTAGCATCTTTTTTTTTTTGTATTTATTTACGACACTTGTTGTTTTACTTTATTTTTGATTTATTTTATTTTTCAATCTTACCGCGTATTTTTCTCATTTTATGTGCGCTCAACTGGCTGCAAACACAGCGTAACAAATACACTACAGAAAATTATTTTTATTTTGGACTTTGACACAGTCATACGATGATTTTGTTACCCCATTTGAGAGACAGAGAGAGATAGAGAGAGAGCGCGGGAGACAGAGGCAGAGAACAGGGACAAAGAACAGGCGCGCTCTCGTTAGCTCAATCGTCGAGTGTTTTGTCTCAGGTCATATGGAAATGTAAATTCGCATATATAATTAAATTGTACATATAAATGCAAATACATGTGAAGATCATTACCTCCCCCTCACCCCCTCCCCCATTTTCCCATCAATGTCAAGGTGACTCACGTGTCATCGATGAATGTGTTTGTGATTGTTTATATGCATATGCAAGTGCCGTTAAAGCACCTCGGTTAATTGTTTATAGCCTCTCTCTGCTGTCAAAGTTCAAGTAACGGTTTAATAATATGCGCAATTGAGTTTGTTGTTTTGCACAAGTCCAAACTCGTGCGGATTGCTATTAATAAATAAACAACACAAGATTGTTTGCAATTTTCAATATATATATATATTTACAATTAATTGCAGTATTCAAAGTATTGAAAGTGATTACAAGTCATAATTCGCTTATCGAAATTTAGAATTGATAATATTTTATATGATAGACGCTGACTTGCCCCTATTTTTTATATTTTACAATTATTTTTTGTTTACTTAGTTTTTCATTCAGAAAAATCCATTTATTTTCGTATTCATATCTCGTACTGTTTAAATTTAAAGTAGTCTACGTTTGATTGGCTTGTTGTTAAGCGATTACCTTATCGATAAGTGATCGATTGATTGTTTCCCTGCGATTACTGTGATTGCAATTTACCAACTGGTAACTGTCAGAGAATTGTGTTGGATCGCCTTCGTCATTGTGTTGAACATAGTTTAATGTTTGTATTGGACTTGGAAAAGTTCACACAATATAATGGAAACAATATGTTTATTGTTCTACGATTTCAAGCTCAATTACACGAGACTTTGTACCGCACTTGGACTTTGTTTGAGCCGCACAATTGCCTTGCGTGACTATTGATAAAGAACTCTTGAAAGTTTGTCAAGTTCGGTAAATGATATTTGGCTGATGTCAGTGAAATCAAACTGCCAATAGGGAATATGCATAAATGCACAAATGCATTTTCTAGTTCGAGGTCGTCGATCCAGTAGACTTCTCAGATATCTATCAACATATTGCAGTTAGTGCAGTGAGGCATAACTGGCATTTGGTGTTTGTTGTTGTGCAATGTGTGCAATGTATGCAAAATGAAATGCAGACAATAAAATAAACAATAAACACTGTAACGGTTGTAACGTCTGTAACGGCTGTAACGCTCTATAATTAAGGTGAGCTTTTGCCTTGCAATTTGCTTTAATCAAAGCAATTAAAACAGTTTCACCCAACATTTATCAATGCCCGAGCAAATGTTAAGCAAATGAATTGAGAATCAAGTTTCAAACTGTGAACTTTGTAATGAATTGATGAAAAGCTCTCTCGATGTTTACCCATTTTGTGATTGAACAATTGAAATCTGTTATACACGAATATTTAAAAACAATTATATGACTTACAACTGCATAAATTGACTTCTGACATGCGACATTACAACTGGGGAAGATTATTTGAGTTGAGCTTCTCTCTGATAAGGCTATTATCAGAATTTTTGGTCACTTTGCCGTTGGAGAGATGAGACAGAGACAGAGAGAGATAGAGGGAAGGGTGCAAGGTGCAGTGCAATATTATTGCCATGTGCCGCACATTGCCTGATTGTCTTAATCCAGACGACGACAGAGCTATGCTTCTATAGTTATTATTCAGTTGTCCAACTGCCCGAATTGCTCTTTGCTTCCTCATGCTTTCATTCCACTTTAGTTGCCGTTTAACTTTGATCAGGGTCACGATCGTCGCACATGCGGCCCGGCCTCGTAACTCGTAACTCGTAACAACTCACAATGTTCAAAGTTCAAGCTACAAAATTGTCCGATGCAAAGTGAACTCTGTCGCAGTCGGCGTCGCTGTCGCAGTCGCAGTCAATTTTCATTCATTAACCTGTAATTTGGCTATTGCAAGTGCTTTCCACAACGAGGCAAGCCAAATCGTGCCACTTGGCTGTGGCAACAACTTTCGCTCAACTCCTTCTATTTGAATTAAGTTGTTTTTTGTTATGATTTGTTTTGTTTTGTTTTTTAGCGCTCACTCTTCGCACAGTGGTTGCAATTCAATTTATAATTGCAGCGCATTTAATTGTCTGTTGTAATTTCATCTGTTAAACTTATTGTTTATTGCTTTTGATTTGTCTTCTTTATTAATTATAATTAATTTTTAATTTGAAGACAGTTTTTTTGTATTTTATTTGAAAATGTTTAGCTTCATAAATAAATAATAGATTAATTAGTAAATAGAAAAGCGGAGGATTGTTCCAAATATCAGATTCACATGCCTAGTAGTGCTACACCACAGTGCAGTAACAATCGAAATTTACGTTTTGACATTCTTCCACTTTATAAACAAAACATGTAGCATTTGTTATTATTATTTCTTTTTAGCATTGTTTTCTGGTTATTCGTTGTTTGCGACGTAGAGTTCAATGGCCACGGTGCGTAAACAAAGAGGAGAAAAGGAGTTGCTAATGGGCAGAAGGGAGAAGTTATAGACAAAGAACTGAATCCTTGGAATTAACTTAAAATCAAATACAGAGTCTCAAAGTTTAAAGTTAAAATCTGTAAAGTAAATGATTATCAATTGAACACATTGAAAACTAATCTAATCTAATTGAAACAATAATTAAGACGACAGATTCTATGGAATTTATGGCTCAAATTCCAGTTTTAATTTCTATTTCAGTTTTGTCGAAAGTTTTATTATGCGTGAAGTTATCCATGGACTATGAACACTAAAGATTGTTAATAGTTTCAATCTTTTAGTTTTATTATAGCTAATCAAATGCTAAAAGAACGATAACAAATAGTTTTAGTGCTCACGTCTTTTGAATTGAATAGTTTTGGGCCTAAGCAACTATTGATCAGTCGTGACCTAGGCTAATATTGTTCCCTAAAGAAAGCAAAAGGGGCAGCGATCACACACACACATACTCACTCACTCACTCACACACACACTTATACAGATGGCAGCATATACAAATGCGAGATACTCTGCTATCTCTTTCTATTGCTAGCATTTCTCTCACAAATTATGCAATAGAAATTTGCTTATCTAATTATAAATTCTATGCTATCTATATATATATATTTTAAACTCATAGTATATGTAAATGAGGCAATTCTTTCGCTGTCTGCAGCTATATCTGTGTATGTTAATATGTATCTATAGCTGCGTCTGTATTGTTTTTTTTGTTATTCATATTATCAACTTTTGGCTAAACATCAAGAACCGCAGCGCTATAGAACTAGTTTTATTTTTGATTGTATCTGTTTTTATTATTTGTTTCTTTGCTTTCGATTTTTAATTTGTTTTTAATGTTTGTGAAAGCAACGTCAAAACAATTGGAAATATTCTCGTACTGGCATCGTTCCTCATTTGGTTTGCTAAGGTTTATTACGCGTACTTTACATACACAGATGTCTGAAGTGTGAAAATACTCAAAATTTACAGCTTTCTCCCTTTTGGTGGCAGCTGCTTTTACTTACACTTGTTCGTCTCCTTCATTCTATTCTATTTATCACATTTTGTTCATTGTCACGATTGTCACTACATAAATGCGTATTTGTTTTCTTCTCTTTCTCTCTAACTCATTTCAAATGTAGGTAAATAACTCAAGAAGAAGCAACTGTGGAAGAAGACGATAACGGAGTAGAAGGCGAAGGAGTAGAAGAAGCAGAAGAGTAAGGAGATTGACATCACATCGCATAACTGTTGCATCCATTTGTCTGTCTCTTCTCCACCCGTTTACAGTTAACTACGTTGACGTCGCATTACGCATACGCAGTCGCAGCTTTGTCATCCAGCAAGAGAAGGAAGAAAAAGGACAGCTATCATTTCTCTCATTCACCCGTCCGTGTGTGTGTGTGTGTGCGTGCTTGCGAGCGTGTGTGTGCGTGCGTGCGAAGCGCAACCTTCTTACCACGTTCTGTTGTCAGTGTCGCTTAACTAAAACTTTCATCGTCCTATTGTCACAGTAAAAGCTCGGCAAAATGTTCATCGAAGATGATGCGCAGTAAGTACATGCATACATACATACATACCTACATACATACATACATAACTACATAACTACATACATGCATGCATACAATCTTCACTTCCAACTACGTATTTGTTTACCATTTTGTATTTTATATTTGTATGTTTTTGATTTGTGTACTCATTTATTTAGTATTAAGTATAGCATTTAATCCTGCAAGGGAATGATTTATTTATAACAAATGACGCCAATAAACAATAATAGAATCATCATAAACTGAATCATCTACGCAATTTTTTAAAGTTCTGCGTAGTATGTAGGTGGTTGGGGAGGGGTGGCAAGTGGACTGTTCATTGTTATACTGTTATATGTTAAGTTTACTTAATTTAGTATTCTTATCTTTTGATTTATATTGAACCATGCTAAACCAACTATTGTTTGACAAAACATCAGATAAGAATATTGTTTAATAGAATCAAATGTATAATTTATAATTATTTATAAATTAGTTAAATATTTGGCAGTTGATATATTAGTATATTATGTAATGATAATGACAGAGCGATTATATCATTCATCCATGCGATTATTTCTGTGCAAAGTGATTGAAGTATTATCGCTTGATGTGATATTGATGTCCATGTCCAATCAAATCAAATCAAATCAAATCATTCAGCGTAAAATGACCAAGAATCTGCAATCAGTGATAGTTCAACGCACATGTCTCTCAAAATAGAAATATCTATTATATTATATATAATATATATAGCTATTACTTTCCCCACAGGGGGGACGATTGTTGCTATAAATTCAAGTTCACGGACGTGACGTCGCTTCGGTTTGCTTATCACAACATTTACTCTTATCACATATGCGACTCTATATATATATACATATATGTAGAATACGCTTAAACTGCTCATATTGTATTGGAAATTGCTGATTTAGTGCACTTTCAACTGTTTTCCTGCTAACTATCAACGATAGACAAGAAAACATGTCAAGCACCTGCACTTTAATATTTCAAATTGATAAGATTTTTCAACTTTAATTATATGATACGTACTGTTTGATAACACATGGGCGGAATGTCAGTGCAAAGGTTGATAATTGACTCTACATGCAGTCGCTGATTAGCATGTGCCATAAGCACACACACACACACACACACTAACAGGTAGATAGAGAGAAACCTAGCAGAGCGAGTATCTCTTAATGTAGATTCTACTCTTAAATGTGTTTTAACTGAATTCACATTAGCTTAGACGCCTGCCGAAGATTTGATACTCTGATAAACTGAGAAAGAGGGTGTTCAATTATTGCAGAAGTTCTAAAATTAGTTAAGCAACATTTGAAATTAAGTTAACTGCATCATAAATCAACTAAAGCTTTGGGCCTTAAGAGTGCCTCTGACAAATGAGAGTGAACTTGAGTTTTATGGCACACTTATGGCACACAAGTGTTATAGCTGTTGCTATCAACGTACAGGCTGGGGCATAAGACTATGAACACTTGCAGGCAGATCAGTTGATAGTGTGAAAAGTAGATAAAGTCAAGTAGTAGATAGACGGATTGAGGGAATCGATGGATGGATTTACTAACTGACCGACTGACTGACTGACAGTTATAATTAGTAAAACAGTATTGTTTCTTGGCTCTGTTCTCGGGCAATCAACATAACACGTTGCTGATAAGACTGCGATGTTGTTATCGCTCGCCTAAGCAGCTAAGCGTAGAGTGGGGTACGCAAGTGTAGGGGGGGGGGGGGCAAGGGGCAACGAGCAACCCTTTTTTCAGTTATTGGACTTGAAAGATTTGCCAACTGAATTCAGTTGGCTTTCGGTGTGCAACGGCAACAGAACAAATTGGCAAAAACTTGAGGTTCTCTCTCTCTCTCCCACTCCCGCTTTTATTAAATATTACTAATAGAATCCGAACATATTGTGCAACTAATTTGAGTAACAATTATTGCAGCTGCTACTAATTACACACAACTAATTTGTCGCTTTTCACAACCGATTTTTCTCCACAGAATGGACAGTTTCTGGGTGCAGAGTGCCCTGGGCGCCATCAAGGCAATTGCATTTGTCTATGATATTATCACGCTCCCGGTCTATTTGGTACTACAGGCGCCATGGAAGCGTCGACAGGAATCGCGGCGAGTGAAGGTGAGTTCAGCTATCGCATCTCAATTTCAATTGCAATCGAGAAATGAATCCCCAAAACTTTATGAGATTTCAGAGTATGCATTCATATAATCAGCATGTAATTAATTTAATTATTAGCTTTACCTTGTCACGCAATGTCATTTCACCTTCAGCATCATGTGTGGTGCGATCTCTTTCTCTCGTTCTCGCTCTCTGTAGCTCTCTCTCTCTCTCTCTCTCTCTCTGTCTGTCTTTTAATCTCCCTGTGTCTCAGCTCGCATTTGCCTCTCTTTTCTTTGTAATTGTGTTCCACTATCTTATTATTTTTTATGATTTACACTTTGTACCCATTAAAGTATAAAGTGGAAACTATCTGCCTTACATTATAGGGTATAGGGTATTATCTCTGTCAGCCAAAGTCGAACTGTGGACAGTAGATACTATAATAAATAAGGGGTATTGCAATTCGATCATTATTATTTGGCAATTGAGTGATGCACTCAACATACTGCATTCTATACCCTGTAATTTTAGCTTAGCAAAAGCTCTCACGTTTACAGGGTATCCCAGGTTCTTGCTTGTGTTGTGAGCGAGCTATAAATAATATGAATAAAATGTTTATTTTGAATACATTAAACTGAATTGAAAGTGTGATTCATTGAGATTTCGTTAAGAGCGGGAAACAAGTCATTGATTGATAACCACGCAGTCCCGTTATCTCTCTCACCCCTTTCACTTGGCCGTTGATAAGGGACGTGCAATACATAATAAAAAAAAGAACTGGAAACGAAAACTGTGACATGCTATAAACTTTATGGCAAATCAAATGCCTTATAAATGAATAACGGAAATAAACGATATCGCATAACGATAATCGATAAACGATTCTTTGCTATACACATATATTTATATATATAATTGGTATTCTCTTTTGTTATTTTCTCGTTTCTTCTGCCTCCTCCCTCTTTTCAACTCCCAACGCCCACAGGCCACGCCCATAAGAAAGAAATTGTTGGTCGAAGAATGTCGCAAATATTCGCCGGATGACATTGAGGTTTCATTATTATTATTATTATTATTTTTATTTCGTATTATTTGCATTTCATATAATTATTTATTGGTGAAAGAACTTCTTCCTCCCCACCCCCATCACTTGCAAAAGTATCACAAGCGTTAACACACACATACGTTAATACACACACACAACACACACACACATTCCGTTCACCCTTCACCCGGTGATGACTTCCAGTTATGGAATTCCAATGTTGAGCAATTTCAAATGCAAATCTCCCTTCTCTTCACTTCTCGTCTGGCGTCTGGGATTTCTTGTGGTTTATTGAGTCTCTTTGTTGTGGTTATCCCATTCCATTCCCCACCATCCATTTGAATCTTCTACTTCGCTCTTGCTAATCCCTGTGCGTTCGCTTATTGCAGGCAAAGATCATTAAGAGCGATGACACTGAGGTGACGTATCGGACAACGGAACCGCCACGAGATGTGCATGTGAAGATGCTGCAGGAGAACATTGATACGCTGGAGAAGGTGTTCAACTACGTGGCCAAAACGCATTCGACCAAACGCTGCTTGGGCACACGCCAGATACTCAGCGAAGAGGATGAAACGCAGCCGAATGGACGCGTCTTTAAGAAGTACAACATGGGCGACTACAAGTGGAAGAACTTCATCGAGGCGGAACGTATGGCGGCCAGCTTTGGACGTGGTCTCCGTGAGCTTGGCCAGGCGCCGCGACAGAACATTGTTATCTTTGCCGAGACGCGTGCCGAATGGATGATTGCTGCTCATGGTTGCTTCAAGCAGGCCATGCCCATTGTTACCGTCTATGCGACACTTGGCGACGAAGGCGTCTCCCACTGTGAGTTTACAATGGGAATCTCATTGATAAGATAGCAAATGACTAACTAATCAACTCAATTGAATTGGCAGGTATCAGCGAAACAGAAGTTACCACTGTCATCACATCGCACGATCTGTTGCCCAAGTTTAAGACGGTGCTGGCCCAATGCCCCAATGTGAACACCATCATCTATATGGAGGATCAGCTGCACAAGACCGAAACAAGTGGATTCAAGGAAGGCGTCAAAGTGTTGCCCTTCTCGCAAGTCGTTAAAATTGGAAACGACAGTAAATTCGGTATGTGACTGACGAAACAAAGCAACAGCTTGGGATTGAGATTGATCTTTGATGATACTTACAGAGAATGTGCCACCAAAGGGCGAAGATATTGCCATCATCATGTACACTTCCGGCTCGACGGGCACGCCAAAGGGCGTACTGCTGTCGCACAAGAACTGCATTGCCACAATGAAGGGATTCTGCGATATGGTGACCATTTATCCCACAGATGTTCTGATTGGTTTCCTGCCGCTTGCCCATGTCTTCGAGCTTGTGGCGGAGAGTGTTTGCCTGATGACAGGCGTATCCATTGGCTACTCCACCCCGTTGACATTGATCGATACGAGTAGCAAGATAAAGCGAGGCTGCAAGGGCGATGCATCCGTGCTGAATCCCACATGCATGACATCGGTGCCATTGATACTCGATCGTATCTCCAAGGGCATTAACGACAAGGTCAACTCGGGCTCAGCATTCAGGAAGGCCCTCTTCAAATTCCTCTATCAGTACAAGGTCAAGTGGGTGCAACGTGGCTATCAGACACCATTGATTGACAAGTATGTAATGTGAATATGATGGGAAGTGATTCCTCCATGACTATGATAACACTTCTTTTCGGCAGACTGGTCTTCAAGAAGGTGGCCCGATTGATGGGCGGCAAGGTGCGCATGATAATGTCCGGCGGAGCGCCGCTTTCGGCCGATACGCACGAGCAGATCAAGACATGCCTATGCGTGGATCTGATTCAGGGCTATGGCCTGACCGAGACCACCTCTGGGGCCACAGTCATGGACAGTAAGTGTCCTTGATTACAGTATATTTATCGTTTGAACTATAAATTGCTTTCCTTTGTAGATCGTGACATGAGTTATGGACGGACTGGCGGCCCGTTGACCGTTTGTGACATTCGGCTGGTGAATTGGGAGGAGGGACACTATCGCGTTACCAACAAACCATATCCACAGGGCGAGGTGCTCATTGGCGGCGAATGCGTCTCGAAGGGTTACTACAAGCTGCCTGGCAAGACAAGTGAGGATTTCTTTGACGAGGACGGACGCCGTTGGTTCAAAACCGGCGACATTGGCGAAGTGCAAACCGATGGCGTACTTAAGATAATTGGTGAGTAACAAATGGATGCAATTCATCCCACTATGTCCATTATTCATATCTAATATACAATTCAATTCTCATAGATCGTAAGAAGGATCTGGTCAAACTGCAGGCTGGTGAATACGTTTCCCTCGGCAAGGTCGAATCGGAGCTGAAGACATGCGGCATTATTGAGAACATTTGCGTCTATGGTGATCCAACAAAGCAATTCACTGTCGCGCTGGTCGTGCCAAATCAGAAGGGTCTCGAGGAGTTGGCCGAGCGACATGGTATTAGGAATAAAACATTTGAAGAGCTGTGCTCATCGCCCATCATGGAGAAGGCCATACTCAAGGAAATTAGCGATCATTCGCGCAAATGTGAGTGATCTGCACTCATCTGAATTATCTGATGTATTACTAGGATATATTTCTACGATTACTAATACATCTTGATTGTTTTTAGGCAAATTACAAAAGCATGAGGTGCCAGCGGCCGTAACGCTATGCAAGGAGGTTTGGTCGCCGGATATGGGTCTGGTGACGGCTGCATTCAAGCTTAAGCGCAAGGACATACAGGACAAGTATCAGCATGACATCAATCGCATGTACGCTTCGTGAAAATCAATATACTAAGCACGCAAGTAAGAGATGAAGATGGAGATGCGGCAGAAGCAGCAGCAACAGCAGCAGCAGCAGCAGTGAAGCTAATTAATGTACTAAATATTGCAATTGATTTAGTATAGCTCGAGACACACAAAAGATGCGTTATTTAAAACCAAACTAAGCTTAAGTACTAAAAGATCTAAAAACCAAATAGACATAAACACACACACACACACACACACACACACACACTCACTCACATACATCAACAGCCTTGGCTTGGCCTGTAAAGAGATAAAGAGATAAAACTCAGCGTTATAATAAAATGAAATGTATTAAGTTTTTAGATATGTGCAAATGTGGTTTGGTTAATGTATTTATTAGCGTGCTGTTGATGATGATGATGTTGATGATAATGATGATGAGAAGGAATAGTTGACAATGATAATGATGAGAACGGTTATAATCGATGTACAGTTTTCGGTTTTTAGTACATTTTTAAGGCAAGTGAACATCAGCATTGCTTATTTTTATAAAAGCTAAATGAACTAAGCTTAAGTGGTTGCCTATTAATTATGTAAATACTATACATACACACACACACACACACACAAAAGCGTATATATCAATATGCATATATACAGCAAACTTCTCTAAACTAAGTTAAATCTAAATGGCAAATATATTGAAGTAATTGAAAGAATTGTAGCAAACAACAATAATTAATAATAATAATATTAATAATAATAATTCAAAAACACATGTTCTGAATTAAAATGCTGAATGCAAAACACACAAAAATATATAAATACAAACTCTTTACTTGGGACAACAAAAGCAACAAAATAAATAGAAAGTAATCACGATAAGAACCCTCCATATATAAAGCTTATTGTAAAATATATTTTAGGGCAATTTAGTTAACTTTACAAAACAATTACAAGTCAAAATTCAAAAATGCTGCAAATAAAAGACTTAGTACTAAAACAAAGAAAATATAAAACGAGGAAAAAAAAAGAAGAAAACCAACTAATAGGCCAAATATAAAGCCGAACACTTTAAGATTCGATCATTTTGATAAATGTGCTAATAATTTTGATTAAAGTTTAGTCATATTTTTAGTTAACATTATTTTCTAGGAATGTTTAGCAATTTACTATGAAACGATGCGTTTCCACAAAATATATACAATTAAATTAATTATGTAATTGATAAACTGTAGTAAATGAGAGGCAACAATTTTAAAATATCGAAATTCATTTTTTGTGTACTATATAAATACATATTTTAATGTTAATCGTAATTATTATAGAGTGAAAAAAATGAGTTGCGAGCAAAAGCCTATATAATACACAAAAAGTCGTATATTAAGATCCATTGCATTATTGTACAGTTTGGGTGTATAAATAATGAAGATAAACCAATAAAATATCTACATTTTTGAATATTTTCCCCAATTATCTTCGACGACCAAAATAACTGCATTTTCTCATTTAGAGGCTCCTTGGCCGAAACGAATTCATATGTCAGGATGGCCGAGTGGTCTAAGGCGCTGCGTTCAGGTCGCAGTCTACTCTGTAGGCGTGGGTTCGAATCCCACTTCTGACAAATTATTTTTTGACAATTTTATCGGGATTATTTTCTCTTTTTGTTTTGTTGTCCCTGACTATCTGATGGTGTCTAACTTCGTCTTTCTGCATTGTGATAGCATTAAATATTGTTAATGTTTTGCTCAACGGTCACTTAAGAACCCGCCGGACGCCCATTTATTTCAGTGCTTGGCTGTGACAGCTACGACAGGTTGCATACCTCAGGGCGAACGCAGACTCACCTGAAGTGGGCAATGGGCAAGAAATGGGCAACTGGCAACGAAGTCCACTAACGTTCACTAATGCAACATATAAATCATACAAAAAGTACGACTGGACGTTGCTTGCACTTAGCAAAAAAAAGGCCCTCTTTGGCTGGGGACATTTTTGGGTGTTATTATGACTGTAGAGAATTGGGACTAGGTCCTTTGGTTAAGTGAAGATGCGAGTTACAGTAACAAGTAAGTTAACATAACAGAGTGGGTTGAAAAGTGGTCTGTAGCACAAAAAAGCAATGTAGATGTTATGTTATAGAGGTAATGAGCGATCTATTCTTACAGTTGTTTGCGCAGCATGTTAATAAACACTGCTTGCATGTTAGCAGAGACAAGCCTTAAAAGTTAACAGCAGGTTGCTAGCATTATCCTCCCTAATGCTTTAATTAACATAGAATATAAGAGAAGTGCGCTCTGTTAGCAGAACAGGCACACAATTTTGGAAAGTATACAACATTGCGTTAACGTTGTCGTCTACAGCATGTTAAATAGAATTGCATATAACAGACACGCACTCTGTTAGCAGAGCGAAACTTTTTTACGCACACAAGCTTAATAAATAAGTCGTCAACAGTGGGTTAGCATTATCCTCCTCATAACATATAATTGAACATACGCAGCCTCTGTTTTATATGACGTGCACCATATTTGCAGTGTATTCCTTGGTCAATGCTTTTTAAATGTCGTGTTCTGCTTTAAGTTGCCCGACCGTGCATTTTTATGAGTAACAGATTCTCTCCCGTTCCAGTCCGCTCTGCAGCAGTTGTCGCTTGCAGGCTATAGCATAGTGCATAGTCGAGTGCTCAATTAGAGTTAGCCAAGATAAAAATGACTATTTGCAGGCTGATGTCAGACACAATAGATAACTTTAATGCGACAAACGGGTGACTGCAAATGTCACTAATAAAATTAATAGACTATGAAAGTCGCACACACACACACGCATACGAGAGTTTACTCATTCGAGTATGAGCCGGAATGTTGCATATGAAATTCTAAGAATTCCCGTTACGCTCGATGGATTTTCGATGACAAATGCTTGTGGGTTAGAGCGAGAGAGAGAGAGAGAGGGCACGTTATGCGAAAATGTAATGGCATTTAATGAGAAGAAATGCCAGCAGATGAGTTAAAGTAATTATTGTAAATAGAAATAAATATGATAAACAAATATTAAACAATATTTACTTGAAAGAGATATTACCTATGCAATAGATAGCACATTTATTTAATTCAAACTACATCGATCACAGTATCCGAGGAATAGGAGTGGATGATCTCCTTTTCGCACAGCACACAATAGACGATATAAAGGAAGTAGATCATAAAGTTGAAGATACCAACGGAGCGGCGTCCATAAAAGTTGAATAGCAGCGACCAGATAAGGGAGCTCGACAGCGATATCATGAGGAAGATATAGGCAACCAGATAGTAACTGCATGCCGAGCTAACGTAGGTGTCCACTAAGATCCGATAGGCGGGCACACAACCAATTGCCATAATGAAGCCTAAGTATTGCATTCGAGTTGTATGAATGAATGTGGCATTCGAATGACTCATATGATTCGTGAGTACTCACTGAAGAAGGGTCCTGCATAGCTGGCGGCAATGGCCATCGCTGCGTAGCCATGATGGGCCAGTATTACGTTGATAACAATGGTGCAAATCGAGGAGCCCCAACAGCTGATAGTCGCAGCAATGAAGTCGTTAGACAGACCCAAGATGATGCCGCACACCTTCAGTATCTCATCCATTTCCGTGGTGCAGATGTAGAGCACGATGATGGAGCCAGCGCCGCCCAAGATGACGAAGCCCTGTGGGCATTGATTGCACGTATGTACTACTAAGTATGACTGAGTTCAGTACAGGGTATCTTGGACTTACAAAGTGATAGGGCGGCGGCATGTCTGTGCGAGAGCTCTGGAAGACAATAACGGCCAGAGGCACTGTGAAGCACAGCTGGTAGAGCATGTTGGGCGAATTACTCTGAAACACTGTCAGATAATAATGCTAAAGGGATTAACAAGAGGAAGCTGAATCAGTAGAGCAGTTACCCACTTGTGATGGAGACAAACATGGGAGTGATCACGATTTGAAAGCAGTTCAGCAGCTTTGACCAACCGTGGCGTCTGCGCTCCAGATCCACCATGGGAATGAGCAGCAAGAAGAAGAGCATCAAGGGGGATAGGATAATCAGTCCCACGCGAAATGCAAAGCCACAATTGCGCCAATACTCCTCGTCGATGGGTTGTATGGTCTCCACGAAGCCACCGAAGAGATATTCATTCTTTGGATTCGCCATTCTGTAGTCCACGAAGCGTGTGGCATTCACGTTGACGGTGTTGCGCTCCCGCTCCTTGGAGCCCACCGATGAAATGGTGACGCGACGCAGTATTGTTTCCCTGGTAACGGTTTGTCGGCTCCTCGCCTCCAAGATGACCATGGCTCTATCGGCAGCCCTTTCGAAGTATCCCTCGATAATCTCGATGCACAAGTAGACGATGTATATGAAGAGAATGACTGCAAATCACAAGGATTCAATGAGATGTCTATACTCATGTAGGCTGAAATGTGTGGGAAGCTCGTGGGCCCGGGTAGCTCAGTCGGTAGAGCATTGGACTTTTAATCCAAGGGTCCAGGGTTCAAGTCCCTGCTCGGGCGAAAGACTTTTTTTGGTTTTTCATTTTTTTAAATGAGCAAATGCAGAATGCACGACTACAAGTTACCATGTACTAGATATGCGCTTAGTCTGTAAGTGTAATCAATCGATTGCAATTGATCGCCTATCGATAACTCGCTACTGATCTGCTGATAGTTACCCAAACACTCGAGAAACGAAAAGTCGTTGTAGGTCAGGTTCATGTACTCCGCACTCATCGCTCCCAGCATGAAGAAGAGCAGGGTGCGCACAGTCTCGTACTTGGGCAGCTGCGAGGGCCACAGCAGGCAGATGAGGCCGCCAGAGATCAGTGTGATGAGAATGGCATTGGCCATCATGTACGTGAAGATGATTCCCATCGGAGAGCTGTGCATGTTGCCCAACAGGTCCGACGTGCTGTTGCCAAAGGCCAACAACGTGACTCCGGCCAGATGCTCGCTCAAGTGCATTTTCTTGGCCGTGGCCTTCAAAGCGGGGCTGTAACTGCGAATTGATTCACTTATTCACCTGTTCAACCTGTTCACCTGCGATTACCGGGTCTAATCGACTCACAATTGATCGGCCACAACAGCAATGCACAGCAGATAATAGACGAACAACAGGGCCAACCCGGCACAGGATAATATTTCCTGGAGCCGGGAACTCTTACTCGGCCCGCACTCGAGGAATCTGATGTAGTTGATGTAACCAAATTGCTGACAGGTCTTCGTCGTCTTCACGAACTGACAGCGCATGTGGTAAGGCACCTTCATGACATTGGAGCAGCTCAGCTGAAGTCCAATTCAATTGATCGTTGATTGATTCCCTGATTGATTGATTGAGCGCATCACTTACCTGTTCGTAGTGGTCCACAAAGGACTTCTCTAGTTGGTTTAGCTCAGCCATTCTATCTGTAAACTCAGACAACAATGATCCGGAATGATTATAAACAATTTCAGATATACATAGGTCTACTAAGATAGGGGAAATATTTCGGAGAACCAAATTTGATTGAGATAAATATATATATATAGATATAGATATAGATATAGATATAGATATAGATATAGATATAGATATAGATATAGATATAGATATAGATATAGATATAGATATAGATATAGATATAGATATAGATATAGATATAGATATAGATATAGATATAGATATAGATATAGATATAGATATAGATATAGATATAGATATAGATATAGATATAGATATAGATATAGATATAGATATAGATATAGATATAGATATAGATATAGATATAGATATAGATATAGATATAGATATAGATATAGATATAGATATAGATATAGATATAGATATAGATATAGATATAGATATAGATATAGATATAGATATAGATATAGATATAGATATAGATATAGATATAGATATAGATATAGATATAGATATAGATATAGATATAGATATAGATATAGATATAGATATAGATATAGATATAGATATAGATATAGATATAGATATAGATATAGATATAGATATAGATATAGATATAGATATAGATATAGATATAGATATAGATATAGATATAGATATAGATATAGATATAGATATAGATATAGATATAGATATAGATATAGATATAGATATAGATATAGATATAGATATAGATATAGATATAGATATAGATATAGATATAGATATAGATATAGATATAGATATAGATATAGATATAGATATAGATATAGATATAGATATAGATAGACACACACACACACACACTCACAGATATACACACTGCACACTCTAAGAGAGATATGCAAAGTGCTTTCAATGTCAACTGGAGAAGCAGAGAAAAGAGAAAGGAGAAGAGAGAAGAGAGACGAGAGGAAAGGTCAACTTTGCTGGCGAAGTGGAAAGCGACAACTTTCACTTTCACAAGGTCACAAAGAAGCCGCAATATACAGTTGCAGATACACACACACAGAGAGCGAGAGAGAGTGAGAGAGAGAGAGAGAGAGGGGCACAGAGACAGACAGACACAATCCGTTTGATGGACAGTCAGGCAGTGGGACAGGGGGACAGGGGGACAGCGAGACTGGCAGAGAGAAAGCAGGACACGCTGTCAATCTCAGCCGCCATTCGCAGCTCGCTGAAGCGCAAAGCGGAAATCAGACGCCATATCAGGCGGATATGCTCGACAAGACCGGACGGAAATGAAACGTAAGTGAACATTGCACGAACAGCAACAATAACAACAGCAACAACAGCAGCAACAACAACAGCAACAACAGCAGAAAGAACAACTTAAATGCTTAAATGCTGCGACATTGACAACGCTGCTGACATTGAAGCTGTCGCCTGCGGATGAGCACTGAGATGCCCATAGAGATCATATTTAGCTGGACAATAGGTAAATATTACGCATACGCCATGAGGTGCAATCGTTGGCCATAACAGCGACAGCGAGGCAGAATGTCAACAGTAATGATAGCAAGAGAGTGGAGTGGAGGGGGAGCTGAGAGGAGGTCAATAAAAAGCCATCACAGCCATTTCATTGGCCCAGTTTGCTCAGCATTGACTGACTGCTCCAAATAGACATTTGCAATAGAGCAGTTGGCCAGGTCGACGAATCGACAAATCGACAGACCGACAGAACATGAAATCGATTTCGAATTTGCAGTAAAAATGGAAATAGAAACACAACAACAAAAGCAACAACAACAACAACAACAACAACAACAACAATGCGCACTAAGTGTTGCCATTTGAGTAGGTTTTGCTTGTCAATTGCTTCGAGGCACATAGATACTTAGTTGCAATAGTTGCAGCCAGCTGCAGATGCAAATACAGATGCAGATAAAGATACAGATACAGATACAGATACAATTACAGTTACAGATACAGATACAATGGCAGTTGCAGTTACAGTTACATTTGTGATTCAGATTTATGCTTCAACTTGTATTACTCCGAGTGATTATGCTTATGATTGACTGACTGACTGACTGGCTGACTGTCTGTCTGACTGACTGATTGGCATTCAACGTACAGTCGTTACAGTAGAGCTTCTTTATGAAGCAATCTCGCTGCTTTGCTCCAAGCAACTGCTTTGCTCTTTATTCATTGGCACCATCAATTTACTTTGAACCAGGAAAACTTCAGTAAACAAACAAGTTAATCTAAATATTTTAGCTTTAGTTTAAGGATAATGGAATAGTGTAGCAAGCAAAACTTTAAATATGAAATTCATTACATTTTATCTATTATTAAACATATTATTTGCTATATATATATATATATATTTTAGTAAATTTAATATATTACTTCAATTCTTTTCCTTTTGTGAATAGTTTCATGCTTTATTTAAATCAATTTATTTTTTATTAATATTTCTTTTATTTATATTTATATTTATATTTATATTTATTTATACTATTAATATATTTTATTATGTTAATTTAATTATTTTAATTTATATTTATATTATGAATATATTACATAATTTTATTTATTTACTTCATTTATTTGATTTGTTTATTTATATTTATATTTACATATTCATTTATTTATTTGTATTTCTCTTTATATATATTATTAATATATTAAATTATTTTATGTATTTACTTCATTTATTTAATTCATTTAATTAGCTTGATTTATTATTTACTCAACAATTCTGCAGTTAATGTTATAAATCAATTAAATGTCATTAAATTGTAATCGAATGAACTGCTAACTTCAACTAATTTATAAGTATTTATATTAAATATTAAATAAACATAAGTAAGTATTATATATGTAAATAAAAGTGATTTCATCTAGTTGTTTATTTCTTGATTTATTTATTAACCAAACTAAGGACTTCAGTCTGCTTCAATCAATTCCCTGTTTGGCTTCAATCAGACGCTGCACTCGTGGCAGCCGCACTCTGTGCCGCCTGCAAGTGCGGCATCATTAGCTGCTGCCGAGTGGCTGCAACTGGATTCTCTAGTGAATTTGTAGTCGCACACACACACACATACACACATGTGTGTGTGCTTGCTATCTGGATACCCGATGTGGACACATACATGCGCAATTTTGATAGTTCTCGCATGCATATTGAAGTTTTTCTGTTGGCTGCCACTTGGAGAGTGCTGCAACTGCAACGTTTAATGCGATTTCCTTACAGCATGTTGCACATTTTGCAACTGTTGCCAAAGTTCAAATGACTGTGAAAATGCACACGAGTCGAGCGAAAAAAACGCAGAGTCGATGGGCGAGAGGAGTTGATGGAGGGGCCGCAACTATTTGATAAGCAGCGCCATCGAAATGTTGGCGCAACAGCAACAAAATGCGGCACGTGTTGCAAGTGCGCACTCGAAACTTTTGCAAATTATTAACAACGTTTTGAAAATATCAGAGAATTTGCTAACGGGAGCATAACGGGTTCATGTCAAGGTAACTGGGTCAACTCCAAGAACAAGAGGAAGAAGTAGAAGAAGAAGCAGTGCTTGAAGTGGACTCTCACCTTCATTTGCTTATTTAAATCATGTCCCAATACTAAAGCAACTCACTTAATTTGTAAATTTTTAGATTGTTAAATTTATGAAAAATTTTTTATGATTTATCTAAAATATACAAAAACGAAAGGCAAGCTACTACATATTATCAATATAATTATCAAAATCATAATAATCATTTGAATTTCCTTTGAAAATGCCAGAATTTCTATGATAATTAGCACAAAATAAGAAAAATTCCCTCTAAATTTCCTGCAAATATCCTCCAAAGAAAACATCGCACAGTTCCCCACTTGGGACAACTTCATTTCACAGATAAAGATAACTAGCGGGTAAATTGGGACATTTGCAATGCGCAGGCGCAAGCTTTCAGAGCAAGAGAGAGAGAGTTCTATGAGCTCTCACGCTCTCGGCTCGCTTGCTCTCTCACGGAAAGCTTCTTGAAACATTTGGCTCTGAGTTTTGTAATGTTTTGAAGTTGTCTTTCCCGCTTTCCTCCATCCTCCCTGCTGCGGCAACTGTTCCTTTGCTCATGTTGTTATTTGTTGGCAATCGTGGATTTCCATAGACGAACACGCGCTCAATTTGATTGAATTGTTATTGTTATTTGACTGTAGTTGTACTACTCGTTGTTTGGTTTTCTATTTTCTTGTTTTTTCTTCTTCTATTCTAAGTTGTTGCGGCCACCGCGTTGGCCATTTAGCCAAGTGCACATTTAGGCCAAATATGTAGTAGCTTCGCTTGTGTGTGTGTGTGCCTGCTTGTAGGCTATGTCAGTTCCATTGACTTGAATAAATAACGAGCTCTACGTGATTTGATTTTCGAGTCTTGGACTTGTTTGTCTTCAGAACGTGGCTGCCTAAAAGATTTCCAAGTGTTGCGATATTTACAATATGTGTGCTTGTGTTTGTGTGTGTGTGTGTGTGTGTGTTTGCACTGTTGTTGTTTCCATAGGTCACTAAATGACCACACTGCGGTTAGACAGAGACAGCTATTTAAGATCTGACCAGCTGCAGTTACAGTTAAAAATTTGTAGCATGCTTTTCGACTGGCCCTGACCTACTATACTATAAATATGTAGATGTGTGTGTGTGTGTGAGGTGTGCGCATCAGTAGGCATCAATTCCCAATGGAATTGTCAAACATCAACGTCAAAGTTATATCTAAATTGAATGTATTTGCATTTTATGCATAACTCGCGTACACACACACACACACATATATACACACACACACACAGAGAGACATGACTAGCGTGCGCCATTATTTGTGCTTGCAGCTGTTTTCATTGTTGCAGCTCGTCAAACATTTGCCGACAGAGCTTCTCATTATCATTAACTAGCAACAGGCAACAGGCGACGCTCTCCTTGGGCCACTTGAAAGTGGATGTTGTTGTTGTTATTGTTGTTGTTGATGTTGCTTTTTTGCTGCTCTTTGACATGCAGTGCACTCCTCATGTCACACACACACATTCATATACACAGCTTTCCTATGCTGGCGCTGCTACAGTCGTTGGGCATGTGGCATGGTGTGAAACTTAAAGTGTGGCAATTGCAGGCAAGTGTCAGGCCGAGCTTTGCAATTGACATAATTAGTTGACTTGTGTGGCATGTGTGTGTGCATGTGTGTGTAGATGTGTGTGCGCAGTTGTAAGTACGCTATTCAGTGAAGCATTTCAAGTGCTTTGTTTTGCCACATGTCTCACGGCAAATTGACAATGTGAAGCTATCAAATGGAAACTAACAATTAGAACTACACTTGTCAGGTGAGACAAGGATATATTGTGTGACTTAGTATATCAGTATATAGAACCGAGTACTAATGAGGGAGACGAACAGATGCGGCTGGTAAAACTTCGCTCTTCTGTCATTTCTCTTTAGTGTTCTTTCTTTCATCTCAGTCTCACAATCTCTCTTATACATTTATACTTGCTTATAGGGATATTTAGGATATTCAAAATGATAGCCAATTTGTCTACGGTCATGGGTCACCGCAGCCGCAACCGGCAACAACGTTTTGGCTTTATCAGCGGCCCGACTCTTGATTCAGGCTGAACTCATGGCGCCTCTCTTGCAGCATTTACATGCATATGCATGTGTATGGATTGTACACAATTACACGCACATACACACATACACTACACGCATACTTGCAAAAGTTGCTGAGTAATTTGCATATAGATTAAAGGAGCGTAAAGCTGTGCAAGACAAACAACCGCAGCGACGTCAGTCGGCCATAGAATCTTGCAAAAACCTCCTACTCTTGCCCCACCCCCCACACCCCATTTCTCCAGGTCACCCTTTATGCAATGTGGGCGGAGGTTTTCTTGCACTTTGCCAACTGTTTTTGTTGCTTCCGTTTTCTGTTTTTGTGTTCCATTTTAGTTTTATTTCATCTTCTCTTTTAATAATGCACTGTGCAGGGGGCTCGGCCTCATCGAGTTGCTTGTACTTTTGAATATGTTGTTGCATAATTTGCGCCGCTCAATGCTCAATGTGCAGTTTGTGCATTGTTTTGGGGCTGCTTAATTGCAGTCTGCTTTTGCATTGCTTTGTTTTATTTCCTTTTATAACGTTTTGCGCTATAATTAAGAGTTATATTGGGTAGATCAAACTCTTTGCTTGTAAACAATGCTGAAGGGCATAGCAGAAAACTAGATCATGAAAGCCAGGAGCACTGTAAAGCAAAATGAGAAAGCTAATACACATGCTGCCATGCAGTGCTAGCAAAGCAAAAGCTCGCTCTTAAGTAGAGCTAGCAGAGAGAAGCGTATCTTGCATATGTCGAAGGCAACTCGGCTGATCAGACAGACCCATCGGGAGCCCTCTCTTAGCAGTTGAGAGCATAAGAGAGAGCATAAGAGCATATAAGAGCAGCTGCATACCTGCGCTTAACTAAGAGTGTTTTTATTTTATTTGCCATTTCCTTTTGATGTTCAGCTTCTGTTATGCGTTGGAGTTTCAATCTTGACAGAAAATAAGAACTATTAGAAATAATAATTAATTGAGAAGACTTTTATATTTTTCTGAATGTGGCAAATGAAAAGAACTTATGTTTGCTTCAACTTTGCAGCAAATTGAGCTCTTTGCCATGACACACTTTAGTATGCAACACAACAGCAACAATCTTTTCTATACATGTGTGTGTGTGTGTGAGTGCGCAAAAAATGTGGTTTATGTCGTTCTTTAGCTTTCGCTGCTGTTGTTGCTCAGCTTTCGCTGCTGTTGTTGCTGTCCTTGTCGTTGTCGTTGTCGCTGTCGCTGCCGCTGACGCTGCTGTTGTCGCTTTCGCATTCGTGTCTCGGACATGAATTACGTTTACCGACAATTAATTTCAAGTGAAAATGTGCTAAAACTTTTAATTGGGCAACCAAGTGGCTGGCAGTGTCTGCAGACCGGAGAATTTCAGAGCGTTACGAAGAACGGCAGCCATAAAAATGTCGACAACATGGCAGGAAAATTTCGAAGCCATTTCGCAGCAGGTGCAACGTACAAGTTGGGCTAAAGGGACGACAAGCCAACCCGCCCCTCCGTTCGTTCCTTCCTCATCCTGTCAAACTTTAAGCTAAGAATTGTGCAGCCGATTAGCAGGCAAAATGGCAACAGGCAACTGGCAACTGGCAACTGATAACAACTTCAACAGCGGCCGTTGCGTATGCGACGCGTTGAACGTTGCACGTTGCACGGTGCACGGTGCATGTTCCGCATTTAATGAAAGTAAAACATGAAGGCAACATATCATTTTTTAACCCACTGTATGTTTTTCTTTGGCAGAGCGAATGCAAATTGACGATGCGATTGGGGCCCTGTGGCGTTGCACCTACTGTTTGTGTTGCAGCGCTTTGTTAAATGCTCCGTTACTTTAAATTATATATTTGCTTAACAAATAACGCACTCACGATGCGTTGCGAGTGCCACGTAGCACGCACAGCTGCTGCCACGCCCATAGCGTTGCCCACTTCAAACCCACGTCAAAGTCAAACAAAACAAAGGTTAGTTGAATTATGCAAGCGTGTAAAATGCTACAGACCCCCGCACTCCCGCACCCCGCACTCCGCACCCCGCACTCTGCACCCCGCACTCTAGATGCCCGCCTCGATGCACAGTTTCCAGCGCTGCGTTTCTATTAGCATTTGCCGCTCTTCTGCTCCACTTGGGCGACTGCTTTGTCCGCTGCGATCTGCCGCAGTTTTCAGCAGTTGAACTACTGAAACTTTGCTTCAGCCGAACTAATTGCGAGTGCAGCAACATAGGGTAATCGGTTTGTATATAACTATAATATATAAGATATATAAATATAAAAGAAATTATAGTTATGTGTGTTTGTTGATCAAGTTGCAACTGCAATATGTATAAACTTATATAGTTAGCATTATAAAATAAATATTTCTTTGTATATTAAATACATTTAAGTTTCAGCTGCACCAGACTTAGAATAAGCGATAATGTTTTAAATAATTAAAGTGAAATTCAACGCTAAATGAGGCAACAGCAACAGCAACGGCAACCGCAACAAAAGCAACAACGGCCACAAGAGCAGTGCAGGCTATGGCAACTGGCAACTGGCAACTGGCAACTGGCATCATAAATTACAGAGCTGCCATTAGCTAACACAAAACGAAATTTTTCAATTAAACTAAAGGCCATTGCTGATAGTGGCAATGTCATTAGCAGGCAGCCGAAGCCCCGCCGCTCACAGAGCGCAGCCAAGGACCCCCAAGGACTCACGTGGAGCGTTGGCGCTGGGCACAGGTAGCAGTAGCTGGTGTCACATAAATTAAAATCGAAGCCAGCCAATTTTATGTGCATTTAATGGCAGTTCTAAAAACTGACTGCTGTGCGCAGTCGAGCGGGGGCAGCGGGCAGCGGGCAGCGGGGAATGTGTTTAAATGCCAACCATGGGTCGTCTTCATGGATTTAGTTGTTTATGGGGGCCGCAGACTAATTGACATTTTTGCAAATGCCGAATGTCGACAATTGGACGGGCAGTCATAAAGTTAATAAGCAATTTGCATAACAAATTTGTTTCTAAAAACGTTGACAACAGGCGACGCCATCAATGCGACACGGCTCGCATACTTAATGTTGCGCGTTGTGTGTTGTGCGTTGCGTGCTGCGTGTTGCATGTTGCGGCGCATTGCGTATACGCCATGCTGGGCATGCATTTAATTGTTTTGCAGTGTGTGCCGAGTGACCCCAAAAGAGCAGAAGAAGAAGAAGCAGAAGAGGCAGGAGCAGTGTTTGTCCCCCATCCTGTTGCATTTTTCAGCCAAATGTTTGTAATTTATTCTCGAGTTGTTAATTAGCATGGCAACAACATGCAGCATGGCGCATGCAACGTGCTTGCCACCACCAATGGCTGTGCATTAAAAACCACATATATTTTCGGCAAACATGTTCTACTGCTGCTGGGAGGGGAGTGGTTGGGGGTTGGGTTGGGGAACACTGCTATATTTGATAATGCAACTTGATGGATTTCCTTTCTTTACTTTCGTTAACTCTCGAATGCTGCAAACTTCAGACGAGAGCTAATCATGTAAGATAATGTAACGCATTCGTGTTTGATTATGTGCGGCACATGTGGCATGCCCCCAAATTGGTTGCAGTGTATGCAACAGCGAGAGGGTTATGGCTGCATTTAGCGGATTTTCCACTGCAATTAGCCAGTGTCAATTGTTCATATGTAAGTACGAATGGCATTGTGCAACATTAGTGGCATGTTTTGTTGTTTTTTTATGTTGCCACATACACACACACACACACACACACACACACACACACACACTCACGCACACATGCACACATGCACACACTCGCTAACACACTGCTAACTGCCATTTGCAGCTGTTTCTATTTCCGTTGGCAGGCCACAAAGCAGTGCGAGCGGTTGGGCGGGAACTCTGTGAAGCGCCTCCCCTGAGGGCCACACAACCCCGCTCTCTGACAGCCCACTCCCCTCGCTGTCGTTGTGCACAACATCATTTGTAATTTGATGCCATGTGCACACACACACACACACACACACACACAATTGCAGTTGCAGCTGCTGTTTGCCGTTTGCCAGCAAGGAAATATGCCTCAAAGTATGCAACACAAATGTGGCCAGGGCCATTATAATTGCCAGCACACACACACACACACACACACACACACACACACATACACACATACACGCACACACAGTTGCATTTGACATGATGCTTTATTATAATTAAATGATAATCAATTTAGCAAATATTTGATTTGCCGAAAACGAGAAATGAGAACTAATCAGCCGTGAGTTGCAAGCAAAACAAGGATGTCCAAGGATATGTGGGCGCAAATGCAAATAAGCAAAAATAGTGGCGAATATTTACATTATGCTGTGCATAAAATCAATAAACTCAAAGGGGCATGCTGCATGTTGCATGTTGCATGAAAAACGCCAATAAATAAAACTCCCCAGCAATTTACTTGAGAAATGGGTTCTTAGCGAAGACGTCGCCAGCAGCAGCAGCAGCACCACCACCACCACCACCACCAGCACCACCACCACAACCAGCAATCCCAGCCCGCGGGCCAAAATCAATTCCCTAGCTATTTCACAGCAAGTAATTTCTCAATTTTTGGCTGCAAGTTGCCCTGTCCAAGGCAGCCTCGAGTTGCCCCAGCTCAGCTCACTCCAGTTCAGCTCAGCTCAGTTCAGTTGTTATATTGTTTCGCCGGTTTCTCATGCCTCGCGCTGCACAGAACCTACTTAGCTTCGTGGGTAGTGCGGAGGGGTGTGGAGAGCGGCTACAATATGCTGCAAGTCGTCTATTTATGGCGGCATCCAGCTACTCGCGCTGTGAGTCTTTGCCTTCGTTTAAAAGTGGCAATAAATCTGTTTGGCTGCAATTGCGATATTAAACAGATATTATAAGCGAAATTAGTTAGTTCTATGGATAAATGTCAGACGATGTAGCATGGATTAAAAATAATTAAGTGCTAACTTATGCATTCCCTTTCTTTTCTCACACTCGAAGTTTCCAAAGCAAACAGGGAAATCCTTGAGTAAAGCAGTCTGAGGAGAACGTTGCAGGCACTGCACGCTAGATGGCGCCAGCTCGCTGTGGCAGCTGTGATATGTTCCTTGAATAACTTTTGTGCTGTTAATCTGCTCATTGTGAGTTTTGGGATAATAATTATAGAGCAAAGTTTAAGAATATATCTTTCAAAATGCTTCTACTAATTAACTACTTTACTTACATTGCTATAACTACAAAAAGACATAAGAAAGATATAAGATAATAAATTTAGATCGAATTGCAACTAAACAACAACTAGATTTTCGAGTATTATTGTTTATCACAATAACAATTACAATATGGTAAACATATTCTATAAGATTTCACTAGAGTTTGAGCAGATGATTCATGGGCTATCGAGTTTCAGGTTCAGAGACTTGACCTTCTCATCGATCCAGGGGCGCAGGAAGGGAACATTGGCGTAGACAGCGGGCAAATCTTCCTTGGCGCACTCGATGCCCCAGGACACGATGCCAGCGAGTTGATAGCGATGCATTTGTCCGGGAAGCGTACAAAATAGTGGAGAGCCACCGTCACCCTTGCACGTGTCCTTGCCCTCAATGCCGCCGGCACAGAGGAAGCTGGGTCGCAGCCGGAATCTCCTGCCCAGGCGGCTGACCCTCAGCTGGGCCTGGCACTCGCCTCGACTGACCACGGGCAGATCGATGCGTTTGAGGAGCCGCTCATGGCGATCGCTGCCGGGCAACCGGGCACCCCAACCGGTGGCAAAGCACTGCGCATTCCGCAGCTCAGTCATCACCGTGGCCGTCTCTGGCGGGGGCAGGCAAAGGGGTTGAATGTGTGGCTGAATCTGCACTGGCTCATCCAGCAGCAGCAGGGCAATGTCATTGAAGTAGGCCGCGGGATCGAACTCCTCATGGCTGATTATCTGTTTGATGCGACGCGCCTGATGCTCATGCGGCTCATCGAGGCTATTGAGATCCCATTCCCCGACACGGGCCACCAGCGTGTGCACCGTGTGGTTCTGTATGTTGTGGGCACTGGTGAGCACAAGCTGTGGATGGATCAGGGTGCCGCCGCAGACATACTGATTGCGGCCAGTGATGAGAGCCACCATCCAGGGGAATTCGGCAAACAGGGAGACATCCTTGGCGTACTCGTAGTTATCCTGGTCGGGTATGAGGCCCATGGCATTGCTCCAACCGCAGCCCTGATACTTGAAGCTGCCCAGCGTGTTCAGATAGGAGCTCTCATTGGCTGGCACCTGCAAACGGAGGGGAATTGCTTTACTAACCGTGTGGCAATCAGATCAATGGAGATCACCTTCTGACTGATGGCACAACAGCGATGCAGGGCTCGACGGCAGGGCGTGTCGCCAATGCGAGGATTCAGCAGGAAGCGGCCATCGTCGTTGACGACATTGTCCTGGCACAGTTTCCTCGGCACACATTCCATGTTGAGGCCACAGCTCTCATAGCCACTGGGCTCCTCGGCTCCTGGGCTGGCCACAGTCGGCGAGCTACGCTGCGAGGTGCCTGGCGATTTGTCCAGCGTGGCATTCCAGCTCTCCAGCTGCTCTCGATCGCAGCAGATGAATCCGTTGCCGCAAACGTCCCCAATGCGCGGCTGAATCGCCCCACGTCCCGCATCATCTGACTCATTGCACAGCTGCTCCGTGACGCAAATGTGCTTCGATCCGCACACTGAGATCGCTTCTTGTCCCTGGCACAATCGATGTGATGCGATGACAGCGAGAATTGTGAAGAGCAGGAGCTGCCAAGAGCGGCAGGGGTTCGTCATCATCATCTGAAATGGTGATTGGAATTAGCAGAGGGTTCAACTGATAAGCTGATTAGCTAATTAGCTGATAAGCTGATAGCAGCTGAGGTTATCAGTTTACCCTCATTCCAATTATGACTTTATATCAAGTATCTTTAGTCTGTACAAATTGCACTTGAACTTCTCTGTCACCCAGAGTCTCTCTTTATCTATTTACAGCACTGAGAGAAATTACGCGTTTTCGGATTGGAATTTTGAACTATGATTTCAGCATTTTTGCAACAAACAAACGTTAACAACAATCGTTCGCCTAGACTCGAAATGATGTTGTTTTATTTAGTATAAAATACACGAACATATCTTCTATACTCGTTCTCCCCTATTTCCTTGTGTTTGTGTGTGTTTCTGTGTTTTTGTATTTTTATTTTGAGCTCTAAAGTTCGATTTGCTATTGCAACGATTCGCGCACAATATCAACTGAATTGCTGGGTATTGATTTGACGCGTCTTATAGATAGAACCGGCTTGGAGCTACGAGCACAGCGAATTTGTATTTAATGGATGCAGAGAGTGAGCGAGAGAGAGAGAGAGGGAGAGAGAGATCAGCTGAGAGATAGACAACAATCAATTAAGTATCTATTTAATATATAATTACAGTGAGAGAACTCAAAGATTTCGCTAGACAATTACAATTGCGCCTCGCGTCTAATAAAAGCAAAGACTTTCAGTTGGGAAAACTCAGTTGAATATGTCGGATTGCCACAGAACATAGCTTAAGGAGGGATTCGTGGTGTTGTTAATTAGCTAAACGAAACGTGAGTGAATAATATTACATTATACTCGCATATAGTAATACTTTGTCACGTGTGACAATGTTGAAGTGCTTTATAATGGATGCTGGGATTTACCTGTAGTTGTGATGACTATCTTAATGATTCTACCTTCCTCTCTCTCTCTCTCTCTCTCTCTCTCTCTCTCTCTCCCTCTCTGTCTCTTCTCTGTTGCAGCGACAATGTGGAATATAGAAATCAAGTTACTGCCGCTGTTGCTTCTCTCCATTGGCAGCTCGGCTCGTCGAGCTTGCACAGAAAGTGAGCTTTGCATTACGGAGCAGCGTTGCAATGAGACGGATGATTCGGGACGTGGTTTACTTGGCCCACGCATCTTGGATCGCAGCTGTGGCATTGGACTCGTTTGCTGTGACAAAGAGCAGCTGGAGAGCTATGAGGCCACCATTGCCCAAAGGGACCAGCAACTGAAGCGACTTGCCGCTCAGGAGGAAACCACTGAAACCCCAACAACGATGCAATCACTGAGTCTTGAATTTAAATTCGATTACGATACGTGTGATAAGCAGAAGCTGTGTGTGCCCAGGCATCTGTGTCGCTCCGGCATGATCAATGACGATGGTCGTTACATAATCAAACCCCGCAGCGATAAGGCCAGCAATTTTGGCTGCTCAACGTTCGAAAGTTGTTGTCCCATCGCTGATCAGGTGAGAATAACAAGCATTTAAGCATGTTCTCTGTGCACTCGATTGATTTATTAGTTCAAAGACTATTGACTCATATATATTAATAAATAAACAGGCAGGTTATATCATAAGTCTTCATCCATCCTTTCCCTCTCAATCAAAACGAAGAGGAGAAGAGAAATTCCATTTAAAATATAAGACTGATATCATTTTTAAAATAGAAAATATGAAACACACTTTTTTATTATTATTTACTACAAAAGTGATTAAAATATTAATGATCATTTGGGTTATACAAGCTTTTGACTTTGGAGCCGAGGAAGAGACTTTACTTCATAGTCGATTGTTGTTGGTAACAATATTGTATATCGAGTTGATGCTTATCGTTTAGTATTTTTAGCTAAGGTTACCAGATCGCCAGAGTTAGGTCAGCACTGGCGCCATCCAGCGTGCGTAGCAGGCAAAGGCCTTTGTATGAGCTAAAAATTGTATGCACATGTTCCTATAAGAGAGCTCAAATGTTTTAGAGTATTATTTAGTCCAGCAATTGCTGCCAGAAAATTAATATATTTTCCCCCAATTACAATTACAGATAAATGAGAGTGAGAATCCTGTACTACGCGATCTGCGGGAGTTCAAATACAAGGGTTGTGGCTACAGCAATCCGAATGGACTCTACTACGATCTTGTAGGGTATAACAATCATGAGGCGCGTTATGCCGAGTATCCCTGGATAGTGGCACTGACGGATATGCAAGCGAAATACGTATGCGGTGGCACATTGATACATCCCCAGGTGGTGCTGACCAGCGCCCATAATGTGGCCAACCACAGCTCGGATTCGCTGTTGGCCAGAGCCGGGGAGTTTGATTTGAACAGTCAGAGGGAACCGCATGCTTACCAGACACGCCGCCTGCGTAATCTGTGGCGACACGAGCTCTTCAACAAACTGAATTTTCACAATGACATTGCCTTATTGGTGCTGGAGCAACCCTTTCAGCTGGCTCCGCACATCCAGCCGCTCTGTCTGCCACCCGTGGAGACTTCAATAGTGCAAGGAGCCCTACGAGAGGCTCAATGCTTTGCCATCGGCTGGGGGAAGCACAATGCCACCGCCAAGTATATGGATCGCATTCTAAAGCGCGTTGATCTGCCCATTTTGGAGCATCAGCATTGCCAGCGACTCCTGCGTCGCACGATCCTCGGTAGACGCTTTAAGCTACACGCAAGCTTCATTTGTGCCGGCGGCATGGAAGGCAAGGACACGTGCCAGGGTGACGGTGGATCGCCATTGTTCTGCAGCATCGCTGGGCAATCGAATCGCTTCCAGATGGCGGGCATCGTCTCTTGGGGCATCGAATGCGCCGAAAAGGACATTCCAGCGGCATACACGAATGTGCCGCATTTGCGCAGCTGGATTGATGAGCAGCTAACAAGGAGTGGTCTTAAGTTGGATGAATTTTAGCCGTCAATTCGATTTGCCTATCAAATACATATTAATCTACTGAATAAACTTGTGATTTGGAGTTGTTTGGTGCTGCTCTGCGTTCCTGCTTTTAATTAGCCAAGCGTTGCCATGATATCGCAACTTCCAATTGAATGCACTTGCCATCCACAATTAGATATCGACTGGCAATGTGCCTAAAGCATCATCATTAGAATTTAATCTTGCAGCTTACTGTTTAGCCAACTGTCGACTCTCGCGGTTTTGGCCCGAAAGGAGCAATGTCATTTAATGGCTGCAAGGACATAGAGCACGTGACCGGACTACACGTCATATACGAAATAAGCCCCTTTCGCTGGATGACTTTGGCCTGCGGCTGTTGCATCCACATGCAGCGACAGAGAGAGAGAGGAGAGAGGGAGAAAGGGAGAGCGTAATGATGTTGCGGCTTCTCGACTTTATGCGGCCCCAGGCCACAGTTAAGCCGCAATGTTCGGTCACCTGGTGTCCTGCTGTCCAGCTGAAAAGCTGCAAAACTTTAAATTGAATTCTTAATCAATAATTTTTACATCCGCATCCGCATTTTAGGCGATAAATTTAATGCTCTTCTCTCTGTTTGTGGAAATTGCCAAATGCTCGATTATTTCCATAACTTTGCCGACAAATTTATGTTCGAAATGCTGTGATTTATGTGAGTTTGGCTTACGATTTTGATTTGTGTGTTGCCATAAAATTGTTGCTGGCCTAAAAAGTGCATGCCTCTGGCAATGGTTATTGCATATTGAATTGTGACAATTGCAGCCAACGGTGCGTATGAGCAATCAGTCAACCACTCACTGACTCAGTTAGTTCTCGAATTGGGTCTGTGACTGCAGCTGTGACTGCAACTGTGATTGTAACTGTGACTGTGACTACCTATCTGTGTATTTATGCTTCACATACTTTCAATTTCAGCTGCTCAATGGTTGTTAAATGGAAGAGAACTTTAATGTAAAGCGAGAAGAGTTGAAAACTCTGCTTAGCAATAGAATTGTATATGTCTAAGTCTAACAACAATTTGAAAATTCATATCAATGCAATAAAAAGTGAGAGACAAATCAAATGAGATACTAAAAAGTCGCCGCATTAATTAAGTTTTTGCATTGCAAATGAGCAGACACAAATCTAGAATAAACAACACAATGTTTGCCTTCGACTCAGTCGAGTCGAGTCGAGTCGAGTTGAGTTGAGACGACAAATTGTTGATTATTGCGAGTGGTTTTTCTGGCAAAGTGACTCCAATTAGCAATGTCACTTACACATCTCGACTCTACTCGCAAAGTTAAATTCGGTGAGAGCAAGAAAGCGTAAGAGTAAGTAAATAATTCATTTAACTTCGTTTCTAAATCTCTATCATTCACAAGCAGCTCAAGCACTGCAGTTTCGCCATAAATAATGCCTTGAATTGTTACCTTCGACTGGCGACAATGGAGCAGGAGAAAAGAGAGAGAGAGAGAGAGAGAGAGAGAGAGGGAGAGAGTGCAGAGATGGGGATAAGGCACAACTTTCACCTGGGTCGCCATAAATTTTCATTGCATCCATCGTTGCGTGGAGGCGCAGTCAATTGCGCTTAAATGTTCGACATTCACGACGATTCATTGATATCGTTGGATTGTGGCATTGCGGGCGGTGGGCGATGGGCGGGGGTGGGAAGCGGCAGCTGGGAAGTGGGCATGTCACAACGCTGTGAATATCGTATTCGCATCTATTTGAACTTCACTCATTCTCTGCACTGACAAAGTCTCTGCTCTCGCTTTTATTCAATGTTTCAGCGACAATTGTAATTTATATCAATTCGAAAACTTTGACTTTAAACCAAGAATGACAAAGACTAAAGAATTTATAATAAACGGCAGTTATAGATGTGCTTTATTCAATATGATTGTTAAGTTTGTGAGGAAGAATCTCTCTTTAAAAGTAACTTAAAGTAACTAAAGAAATGATGTGGGAAGAGATAACTCCTGACTTTGAAGAATAGTTCTATTGTATATTCATTCATTTGTACTTCAATCTATTGTATTTCTGTTCAACAAAGTTCTCTTACATTCCCATCAATTGCATTTGCTCTGTTAGAGTATTTCATTGAGTGCTTGAATTTCCGCTGCTTCCCTCCCCGCTAAATGTACAACAATAACTATTCATAATGTCAATTAAATAATCTCTCATTATGTTATTTGTCAAATTAATAAACAATTAATTAAGTTGCGCTAATACGATTCAAATTAAATATTCAGTGTGTGCAACTGAAACGGGGTCATAAATGCGCACAGAGCACAGGCAAAATCTCTTGACAATCGATAATTATCGATCGATTTGAGGCAAATCTAAATGTGCAGGGAAATGAATACATATTTCCGACCCGAAGGTCTCCAGGAAGACTTTTAATGGAACTGACTATCACAATGGGGTTTACAAAATACTCGAAAGGTGTGAATACATTCAAAGGTTCAGACAACGCGGCGACTGAGAATGTTGCGGACGTCTCTCGTGAAGCGGAGGGCGTCGAGGAAGGGCAGCAGATTGAGTAGCTCCTCGTCGTGCGGATCGTAGATGTAGGTCTTGATCGGTATGGCATTTTGTGGGAAATCGCGATAGGCATTCGGCGAGTTATCGACAATAAAGACGCTTGTCAAATCTCGATTAACGAGAAACAGATTCTTGCTAACGAAATTTGCCCCCGAGATGCAATGCTGTCGATAGAAACGACGTTGGAATATCCCTCGACCCGCGTCCAGTTTATCGATCACAGTTGAGGCATACGCCTCCATGCTGGCCGTGTAGATGACCACGTCATACCATTTGCCCACAAAGTCGAGAAACTCATCGACATAGGGACGCTTAAAGACCTGAAACTCAATGGGATCCAGATTGGCGATAATCTGAATGTGCATTACGTAGTCGGGCAGTGCTGTCATGGGCACATTGTTACAGCCAATGATCTCATTCGATTCTGGATCCACGTAACACGAGTGCACAAGCGTTTCATCCAAATCAAGGACGATTGTCTTACGCCCCACGAGTGCCAGCCGCCTCTCGGATTCCTCGGACAGTGGAGCCTCCCTGTACTCAAAGTGAAACTCCGAGTTGAAGAATAAACGGAACTTGGACGCCACAAACGCGATGAACTGCCTCATGTAATTGCCCAGCTCGTCCGTCCAATACCAGAGACTGGCCACACAATTACTCCAGAGCTGTGAACTCGATCTCAGTCTCAGTCTCAGCCCCGACCCAGATGCTGAGCTGGAACTGGAGACAATGAAGCACGTGCTGCTGATCTGTGGCGTGATTATTGCCGTCTCGATTGCCTGTAACTTGGAGACGTTGGGCTGATCTGTTGCTGGCAGCGATGATGCAGGCTGCTCCGTCAGCTGCACGACCATCTTTCCAGCTCGATACAAATCCAAAATATAGGTGATTATAATTTATTAGATTTCTATTTCACATAACGCTTGAATTTACTCTACAATTTCTGTGTACAATTAATGTGTAATTACTAAGTCTTTGACTTTGTTTGCAATACATCATGTAGACTTGTTTAGATCTTTGTTGTGTATATTATATAGTTTAATTATATTGATTAAACTATTCAGTGCTTGGCTTATTTGCCAAGTCACAGTTACAATAAGGCGCCCTCAGCTCCTGCTCGTCAGATTGCTTATCATAATTTAATGAGCTGAGTATATCCTGAAGGCAAGCCCTCCTTCCCTACTCGAACCCCTTTGCTCACTTCGAAATATATGTATATAGCATATATATGCTTGGGGTAGGGGTATTCGCTTATCAAGTAATTCGAGTTGAGAGCTAAAAGAAAAAGAAATATAGAAAACTTGCAGTGAATCAGAGCAGCAACCGGAAGCTTGCGTCCGCTCTTAAAACATAGCGGATGTTGAGATTTTACTGCTGCTCCCCCCTCCCCGTTCCCTGCTGCGCTCTGTCGATGTTAAATGTTGCATTTAAATGCAGCAACGCAATTACTTTGAAAACTGAAACAAGAAACCTTATCAGATTCGCGCACTTTTTAGTGCATATTTGCAGACTGAAATGAAGTTGTAATATTTATATTAAAAGTGAAAAATTATTATGAAATGAGTTGAAATTATTAGCGATAGCATACTTAATGCTTACTTACTTAGCTGTGATCTGATTAACACAGTTAAGCGCGAAGAATCATTGGAATATAGTTTGCTAATGAACTTAATGCGAACGCTTCACACCTGGCACACCTGCGTCTGTGATAATGAGTGGTATGACCTGTGAAGATGACGCCAAGTCAAGTCAAGTTAAGTCAAGTGGAGTGTGCGCTAATTGCAGCCAAGCCACAGACGCTGCTCGTGCTCGTGCTCCCAATCCCAGTTCCCAATCCACAAACAGCAGATTCATTAGCCAACTGAATGAGATACACAGCGACTGGGGAGGTGTTCTGTCTGGCAAATGAAATGCAAATCGGCTGAGGCAGGAGGTTGAGGTGGGCCACTGAAATGGACAACAACAACAGCAGCAACAGTAACAGCAACAACAGCAACAACAGCAGCAACAACAACAAGGAGAGAACTCACATCGCCACGCTGCGTTCACATTAATTAAGGCTTGCATAATTTATATGTAGTTGTTGCCAGTAAATGTAGCTGTTGCCTTTGTTGTAGTTGCTGTCTGTTGTTGCAGTTGCTGCAGTTGCTGCCTGTTGTGGCAACTAGTGGCACTTGCTTCCGGTGGCCAACGTGGCGTATACACAAAGTGCTATCTGCTAATTGAGTTATAATGCTAAGCGCCTATTTATTGGTTGGCCAGCGAAACGTAAAACCCAACTGTTGTCCCTCTCTCGCTCTCTCTATCTCTCTTGCTCTCTCTCTCTCACTCCTCTCAGACCTCATTCGATATACTTGTTACTTACTCACAGTTGGCGGCTGAGAAATGGCCACAATTCTTATTATCCGCATCCTTGTCGGAAATATTTTGTTGTCTGACAACCGCAAAACAGAAACACTGCAAACTTTGTTGCACATAACTCTTGCAACTTTATTTACAACAAAGTATAGAGCTAGTTTGGTTACAGTTTCGTTGAAGAACTGAGTACATGGTACAACTTTGCGATCTTCTTGAAGCAGTTTTCTTCAGAGTACTGGGTGTGTTATAGGATCATTCTGCTGAGTAAAATAGAACACAGAAGTTACTCTACAATAAAGGTTATTTGTTGATTCGTAATTAAGCACCGATAATGAAAAATAACAATTAATTCCTTCTCAACTGTAAACAATTCTGAATCGAGACGATATCTGTTATCGTTCTTCTATATTCTGTTGTGATTTGTGCTTTATATTTGCCATTAGTTGCAGGCTTCAACATAAAATATTTGCTGACTTTCACACGGAAGTCAAGTTGAGATTTTAACGCCAATTTGGAGTGGAAAATGCATTCAATTTGAAGCGATATGCAAACTGACGGTAAGATGCGAAAGAAATAACGATAAAAAATGAGGAAAAATATAAAACAATTTGGTAACAAGCAAAATGCATCAAAACTCATGGACCTCACTGACTATGGAAGGGATTTCGTTTGCCTTTTTTATTATGCTTGGCAATGTGAAGCTGAGCTGCAGTTGGAGATGGAGTTGGAGTGGGAGTGGGAGATGACGCAGCAGCAGGAAGAGAAGCTGGGGGAAGCTGGAGAGGTTGCATAGATAGTGGAAAAACCGAAACTGTTGCAAAAACATGTCACATTAAGTGCACAGGCAGACGGACAGATAGACAGACGCAGAGACAGAAAGACAGACAGACAGTAACCGGAAGTCTATGGGACTTGAGTGCTTTTATTGCAGCCGGAATTCTGCGGGCATTCGCTTTCAAGTTGACGCTTGCATTTGGCTTCCATTTCTCTGGTTCTCGTTCTCGTTCTCGTTCTCTGTGGCTCAAATGTTTCCTATTTTTCTTCTTTCTTTTCGTTGTTCTCCCTCTCTCGTTGTGGGAGAGGTGTCCCTTACTTGTTTATGTTTATGCAATTGCACTTAAATGTAATGGTTATGTTTCAGCTGGCTTCGCTTTTGCTGCTGCCTAAATGTGTTGCTCCACACAATTTGCATTCTTCGATTTCGAGAACAGAACAATCCAGCCATAGACAGGGCTTCTGTTTGGTCAATGGCATCGTTTGTGTGTTTCGTTAACATTCCCTCTAATTGCCCAACTTGTACTGCTCCCAACACTTTCCGCAATTACCTTTTATTTTATTAAATAAAGCAGAAAAGCAAGCATAACCCTTGGTCGATGTTTGGTTGAGTCAATGGCAGCATTCCAGGTTCAACTTTTTAATCTTATTTCATTATTATTAATATGTTTCAACACAAAACTTTTCCAGCTAAAAACATAAACTAAATACGAAACAAAGGCAGGTATTTTTATATAAAATTATTTATACATGTTGTTACAGAGCAAAACAACACTGAAAGCTAAATATGAAACTAACTGCAAAACAACAAAACTTTATTTAGAGCATTCATTATGGCTTTATCACAGCAGATGTATACAAAATGTATACATAAAACGAAAATGTAGTAGAAATCTGATAAACTTTCCAATTATGAAGCCTTTGACGTTACTTTTCTTTTATGCATTATGCAAAGAATAATAAAATATTAACATTGTCTATTTAAAATATAAACTTATTAATCAGTTAAAGTGGTTGCAGAAAAGAAATTGAAGTTCAACTTTAGTCCAGTTCAGCTTACCTATTAGTTGTGTTATCTAACTGGGTGGTACTCTACTTTTCGCAGACAGTGTAGAACCAAGAACCAGACCGCTTGGTTCTGCTAGGTTGTAGAACGTCTTGCTAATGTGATGAACTTGGTTAGGCATCTCTCTGCCAAAGCCTGAAAGGTTTATTAAACTTAAAGTATAATAAATAACACAAATTAGTTTTGGTTTTTAAAAATATGTGTTTTAATTTATTGAATGTTTTTCCAGTTTTTAGTTGGGATTGGTTTTATTACATTATTGTTCAATGATTTTCAAAACAAGTACATTACTAATTTAGCTTTATCTTTTTTCTTTTTCTTTTTGTTTTTGTACCGATTAATTATTATTTATATTAATTTTTCTGTCCTTGAATGCATAAATTGTATTTATTTATTTAACGCTCACGATTTCTACATGAATAATTTATAAATTTACTGAGAATTTGTGTGGCTTTTGCTTTGGCTTCACGTCGAATTCTCCATGTCTCCATCAAGTGCGTTCCGCAATCCAACACAATGTTTGTAGTATGTGAAAACGGAGTTACGATTATATAATTTACCTTTTTATGGGGTTAAAGGTAAACTGTTTCTGTTAAAGGAATTTCGCATGGCCTCAAATCTCGGAACACACTTTTGTTCTATTGTATTGTTTTTGTTTGGTTTTATTTGTGGGTTTAGCTTAGCCTTTTGCACGTACAACATACATATAAATATAGGCAGCTTATATAATGCACATATACAATACACAAATAAATAATACACCTACACATATACCTACGTGTGTATGCATGTGTATTTGTATATGAATGTATACGTTTTTATTTAATTTTTATATTTAACAAATACTTTCGTAGTTTACCATTATTTGATGCTGCACTAAACAAACATTTATTTATAAACGTTTATTTATTAAATATGTTTACATTCATTGATATTGGTTAATTTTCCATTTGCATAGTACGAATATTTGATTCATTTTATTTCACTATACACTTCATATTTGAAACAACAATTGCCTGGGGGGCTCTTCATACGGAGTGCAAACCAAAAATGTTTATAAATAATGTTGTATTTAAACAAGTCAAATGTAAATCAAGAACAACAAACATGCAACACGTTCAACGAATCGTAGTGTCGCATTTTAATACTGATGTTTTAAATGTTGTACATTAAATTGATTTCAATTTTAACTAAAATAAAAAAATCCATCTCAGACTCAGACTCAGAACAGAGCTGAGCTGTCCTGAGAGTTTGAGAGTTTTTGAATTGCCCCAAAGCAAAATGGATTGAATTTCAAATACATTTGTAAATACTTGTTGCTGAGCTTCTTTTTCACACATTTCTCTTTAGTTTAACAATTATTTGTTGGTTTTCATCGTTAGAATTTACAATTTGGCGTTGAATTTGTATTGTTTTCTACCCAAGCGACCCTGGCCACGGATCCTGACGATTTCGGGGCACTACTAAGAACTGTTTTTGCGTTTGCGTGTCGAGATCAAGAGAGCATTTAGCATATAGAAGAAAATGCTTGTACAATGGATATGTTTTGAGCAGTTATTTATGATGTCTGCTAGTTAACTAGTGTGGGTCAATTACAATATTATTTTTTACTGCACCGGCGTTGTGTAAATTTGTCTAAAAAACATTTTTGCTTTGCTTTTCTTTTTGTTTTGTTTCTGTTTTTGTCAGTTTTATCAAGCTATTGTCATCTTGTAAGCAAGCCGAAAAGAAATACACAGAGTATTGTGGGCCAGGGCATTGTAGACGAAAAAAATGAATAAAATACGTATACTAAATAACTAACAACGTTTAAAGCATAAGTATAGTATAGTATTTGCAATATATATGTATATATATATATATGTATATACTATCATAATCGTATATAAGTATTGCAACAAATTTTCACTACAAAAACTGCACACAGAACTTAAGGGGCTATCTTATCAATTATTATCATTAATATTATGTTATTCAGTATGAGGATAGGGCCTTTAAACTAAGCAGTTTGCAGCTTTCCTAAACTCCTTTCTTTGCTGAAGCAAATGCATGGCATTGTTGTTGTGTTCACTGTTGTTGCTCTTGTTATTCTTGTTGTTGCTGTTGTTTGTATATGCTTGACATCGGTGTATTAAGTTAAGCCAACATTGTGTACTATAATTGTAAATAGTTGGTGTAAAAATTGTATTTGCCATTTGCACTACCAATATAAGTGTGTCGACAACGGAGGAGGAGTACAACTTGCCCGCACTGAAGGCTAACAGATACGCTTAGTAGGTGGGTTGCTGATACTCCATGCCAGTTGACTGTTGCTCCATGCCTGCTGACAAATAGAGGATGTGTCAGTTGTTGAATGCCACAAACTGTTGCAGCTGACCGTCAACAAACTTACCCTGCTGTGGCTGGCCAAATGGCGAGGCGCTATACTGTTCATTGTCGTTGTCCATGGAGTAGCTATATGCCTGCTGGTGCACCACATTGGCCGGGTCAGTCTCAAAGGCCGAGGTGAACTCATCGCCGGCGCCAATAAGAAAACGTTTATAGGCCATAAATGCGCACAGAGCCTGGTATTAAAATGAAATGCATAATGAAATACGTGTTAACTGGGCTAACTGGACGGGAAATTGCTTACCCAGCTAAAGATGTTAAAGAAGCAGAAGACAATGGCTGTCTTCATGCTGCCGGCACCAATTCCATATGGTGGCATGGGTGCCGAGCTCCACTGGGACCACAAATAGAAGAACGCGATGGTATACAAGAATGCCCAGAGAGCTGCAAGAATTCGGTTAAGAAATGCGTTCATAATCTTGAAAGAATCTTGATTCCTAATTCATACCTGAGAATCCCATGTCTGCCATGACGTAACGCTTTCTACTCTTCACCGACGACATGCGTTCGAACAGAAACTCGCCACCAATGAATCCCATAGAGGCGAGAAAGCCAAATACGCCAATGGTATTGCCATATTTACAGGCCATGCCATCGTTGTTATAAAGACAATACTCTTTGCCATCCTTTTCCACCCAACCCTCAGAGGATATGCAGCCAAAGACCACAATGGAAAAGAGCTGAAATCATAAAGTCAAACAATAACCAAATTAAGTACAATTACTGCTGGCACTGTGGAACCAATGAATTTGCAGATCGCCAACAAATCAGCGTCCAGCATTACAAATGCTGTATATTTATTTACATATATGCATCTATTGATTTTATAGAGCAGGTGCAACAAACCAGAAGTTCAAGTACATCCATAAATACACACACACACACACACACACACACACACTCGCACACACACTCGCTCACAGTCGCATTCCGAGCGTATTTAGGTTTGTGACCCAATTTCAAGCGAAGGCCAAGTTTAGTCAGCATGAGTTGCGCCTGGGGATAGGCAATGCCAACTGCAATAACAAAGCAGGTCCTTGAATAAACTTGGCCAACTGACAGTGGCTGTTGTCGCTGTCATTCTCAATGTTGTTGTTGTTGCTGCTGCTGTCTGTTGTAGATGTGCAAACATTACGTATTTACGAGTGTATGCCGTCAGCAGTAGAAGTGCCATTAAAAGTATATGAAAAGCTAACTCATGTTAACCATTACGCTCATTCTAGCCAAGTTTTTGCTTAGCGCCAATGACGCACATGTTAGACTTGGCTTATAGTTTATGTCCTTTAATTTAAATTTATATTGTCGTGAGACTTTTAATAGCAACTGTACAGCTGTTTCTTGCCCATGCTCCCCAAGCTGCACAAGCAAATCATAAATCAGTTAACAACATCAAACAAAGCAGAATCCCATTGATTCCCACAGCAACTTGACACACACATTCCCACATAATGCGAGGGTTGGACAATAGTTAATCAGGGTCACAAACGTACAACTAACATAATGTATGGGTACTATAATGAAATATTAAGTACATATTCCATAAGAATTTCACAAATACTAAGAAATGTTCTCAAACACATATATTTCAAAGGCAAGTCATAGTAACTTTTATCTCACTTACCCAACAAAGGGCGCGTATGACAACTTGAGGTTTCATGGCGAACGTGAGCGGATCGAAGGCGCCACCTGCCTTACCCCCGCCATAGGCGCCGCCAGCATTAATGTTGAGTATTTGATTGAGTACATCCATTTCTGGTGCTTACTGTTAGCTTCCGATATACAATATAGATTTACTTTTATTATATTTTGTATATTTTGTATTATTTATATGTGTTTAGTATTCGCGTTTGTCAGTCGTTGTGGTTTTATTTTTTTCTCTCTCGCGTTTTTCACGTCTTGTTGTGAAAAATCGAATGCTTCTTACAACGACAGCTCAAGGGCAATGCGGGGGCGTCTTGGACGTTGCTTTTATTAGTGTGTGTGTGTTTATGTGTGTATGTATATGCTGTGCGTATGTGTCTGTATTTGTGCTATGTTGTAGTATATCGCAATTATAGATTACAGCACACCAGAAATTGCCAACAGCAAACTGCGATTTACCCTTAAGTATATGTAGTAAAGTAGGACTCTATTTCTGTCTTATGATAAACTCGCGCGTAAAGTCGCAGATCTCGTAACCGTTATTCAAAACAAACAAAAGACACGCGCACCAATTATATTTTATTAATCATGCATTATTAATGAATATTTCACAAATTTCAAGGGCCTGATTTTCACTTTTACTTTTTCTCGCACAACGGCCAACGCGCAGGACTAACAGTAAAATGTATGCAACGGTACCGTATACTTCTCAATTTCCATGTATGCGTGTGTGTATATGTGTGTTTTGCGAATAATCGCTACTCTATTATCGATATTTGTATAAGTATCGTTTTGTCAAAAACGTTCGCATATATCGTTTCAAGCGATGCTTATTGGTTAGGCGCCAACAGAGTTGCCCATAAGTTTTATGTCCTAAATTCAAAATTAGGTTTAAATTTGTATGTGTATCAAAGCAAGAAAGTAGACGTGGCCAATGCATCGTCATAACCTAAGCAATGTAGTAAATCACATAGACGAGAAATGGCCATTGACAAAAGCAGGGAAAATACCTCAAATGCGACTTTGGTTGAAAAACGCGATGTTTGAGAGATCGGAAGGCATGCCACTGAATCCACAGGAGATTTTTTACTTTCGGAAGTATGCGACGAATTCAGAGAGTCTTACACACAATGCTAGGCCCATTCGAGTGTCGGGAAAGCAACAATTCAAAGGCAAACCAAATATTACAGATACAATTCCCAGAAAAAAAGATAAACAGAAGAAAAAAAAATTGCATCGGGAGCTAAGGCTTCTCCAGTTATTTTCAACGGGAAAGAGGTCGAAAAGGTCCAAAAAGAAAATAAGCACACAATTTGGGAAATACACTATTCCAAAACCAAAAAAACGGATTCCTAATGTACAAACTCATAAAGACAAGACAGATTCATCACTTGACCAGAAATCAAAGAAATATTCTCCACAATTGATGAATTCATTATTAAGAGATTATCAAAATGAATTATCTGAAATATATAAAAGCAATCTAGAAAGAAGTCCTGACAGGTTGCATCTCAATGAAAAGAAGGAGATTGACGGAAAACTTATTTCGCAACAGGAAGACGCGACTAAAATTTTAGATAATTACCCTACAGATAAAATCTTCCATGAGAATATACCCGACGGTATAAGCCTAGATAAAAAGAAAAAGAAGAGAAAAAATGAGAAGATAAAAAGCATAGTCAAAGATAATGAGGCGAAACCGATAGAGGAACTTCAATTCAGAAATGAGAGTGATGCTCCTGAAAAAGATTTAGTCATCCACGAAAGTAAGAGGCCGCAAAGCACAAACAAAATATATGAGGCGACAAGCAGACATAAATTTAGAGAATCCCCTGAAAAAGATTTTGTGGAGGAAAACGGGAGGCCACAAGAGGTTGACAGAGATGATGATAGCATCGCGTCCGATGATGATCATATATCTACCTCTCAACGAAGGTTTACTGCAACATTTGATGTTTTGCTACAGGATCAACCTTTCCCCGAAAGCCATACATTAACGAAGAGTAGGCATTTGTTGGACAAGAAACTGGAAGCATCCAAGTCAAAATCTAAAAGAACATCCCCTTCATCTATAAGTAAACCAGATGAGCCTATAATTAATTATTTTCCGGATGCGGATAAGGACAGTTCTATCGAAAGGCCATCTCAAGATAGCTTTACTAAATGGATTAACAACTATTATGAACTAAAGAAATATGCTCACGCTATGCAACAAAAAAGCTTCAAACGTAAGAAAGTGAAAAACGAAAGCAGTCGCTTATCAATAACTAGCCAAAGGCAGATATTCGAGACACCCGATTTAAGAGAAACATCTTCTTATATACTTTCGGTTGTGGCCCCAATAAACTACGAATCTTTTTTCAAGAGCAAATTGCACTTCGGATCGGCAAACAGCAGTTTAGTTCATGAATCCATGCAAAAAAGGCAATGGTTAAGGCAATGGCCAAGTAGTATATCTAAAACGCTACCCTATGTAGAAAAAATAGCTCAGCGCAAAGTTAAAGCTCATGCTCATGCAAATGTTAATCCCCCGGCCGTAGAAGTTAGCCCAGAATTAGAAAACTTCATGCGGATGACCGAACGCCATTCATATCAAAGTGGAATAAATGAGCCGACTCAAAGCAAGAGTTCCAAAGAGATACATTGGTTAAAAACGCAGTGGAAATTATTAATGGATAAGCGTAATGCTGCTCAGGCCAAAATTAATGAAATAATGCACGATGTCGAAATACGTGATATTAAAGCTGAAACTCCGCAAAGGGACTTCCTCAAAGAAGCTCAAACGGAGACTTGGCAGCCCCGAAATTCTGTAGAAAAGACGATAGAAAAAAAGAGAATAAAATATCCAACCAGAATGGTTTCCATGCCAATGCCCAGCGAGTTGGCTCAGTTGAAGCCAATATTTGTTCGCCGCTATTGTTTGAATAAACCAAAACAAGCACCTGAATTAGTTTCCCCTAAGAAAAATATTTGTCATTCCTGCTATACGCATACTTTTAGAAAAATGGAACCGGACACGCCTCTCATTCAAGAAATGAAGGCAAAGGCTCAAAAAATGAATTTATGGACATACTATTTAAAGTTGAAGCAACGAACGAACAGAAAAAAACAATGGGGGAACTACGGTTGTGGTTGTGGGTCGTCAGTTAATCAATGATCTAATTTGGTTAAAGTTTAACTGACAAATCACTAGCAATGTGTAGTTTATTATACAACCTGACCACGCTTTTTATTTCTGTTAATTTGATAGATATGTTGGAGTCGAGCTACCAGATACAAGGATTTGGCAGCTGAAGTTCAACCAATCTACCAGACTAAAGAATATTTTGCTTGAACTAGAACCAATTTATATATATGTATATATTATACTATAATATGAATAATTATACATTTATATATATAAAATAAATAATACACATTGCAACTCTAGATAAAACGAAATGTGCTTAATTGTGCTCCATTGCGTGCACTAATTACAGAGATCTGGTCTGAGCTTGCTCAGTTTCGACGGCTCACACGACTGCTTACACAGATGTATCTATTGCGTGCCCCAACTGCATTGCAGTTATAAAATATTAAAAAATTCGCCAATAAAAAGATATGTTCTTATCCCAAAACATCGAGTGGGGCAAATATCGATGTTTGCTCCGCATTTCTGCTAGCTGCTCTCGCTCGCGCACAGTTTTCTAATGGGAGTTCTAACTACAGATAGTCCAATTGGTCATTGTTTATTGTTGCTCTTGCTCAAGAAATATATCGATAGTGCAGGGATGAAATATGGCGACCTTATCGAAAGGCGATAGTTCTTGCCTTATTTTAATAAATGGTTGTTCCACCACCAATTTCCAACCGGCTCCCAAGCATCAGCGATCGGTTTTTCTCCACTACTGCTCCAGCTTTCAGAACGGTAGGAAGCGATCGTATGATTTTCTTCAATTATTTATTATCTAATAATTGATTGGTTATAATTCCAAACAGGTGTAAAATATGGCCAACATTGCAAAACTGTTTACTGTGCGTGCACAAACTATGCTCCAGGCTGCCGCCCGTCAGCCCCAGGTAGCAACCCGATTCAGCAGTAGTTGTAAGTACTCAATGCGCTATAAATATAAGTAGATCAAAGTCCATTTTAACCTGCAGATATTTAGTAATTTTATTATTGCGAACTTGGTAGACAGTTTGAATACTGTTGAAATTACGGTCTCTCTTTGCTATTCTGTTAAATACGGGCTCCCAAAAAATAAAATAAAATGTATTACGTAAGTTCTGTGATATCAACTCGCTTGCTATCTCTTTCCCTCTGCAGCTGCCAATAACTGGGAATTCATTAAGACCGAAGTGACCGGAGAGAAGCAAAATGTCGCTGTTATCACTTTGAACCGTCCCAAGGCCTTGAACGCCCTTTGCAATGGCCTGATGAAGGAGCTGTCTACCGCACTGAAGGATTTTGGCAAGAATAAGAATATTGCTGCCATTGTGCTGACTGGCAGTGAGAAGGCTTTTGCCGCGGGCGCTGATATCAAGGAGATGGCACCCAACACGTACTCCCAGTGCATTCAAGGCAACTTCCTCAATGATTGGACCGAGGTGGCTCGCACCCAGAAGCCCATAATTGCGGCTGTTAATGGTTATGCTCTCGGCGGTGGCTGCGAGCTTGCCATGATGTGCGACATTATCTATGCAGGTGATAAGGCCAAGTTTGGTCAGCCAGAGATTGCATTGGGTACGATTCCCGGAGCTGGTGGCACCCAGCGTTTGACCCGTGTGGTGGGCAAGTCCAAAGCCATGGAAATGTGCCTCACCGGCAACATGATCAATGCTCAAGAGGCTGAGAAAGTTGGTTTGGTCAGCAAGGTTATTCCAGCAGATCAACTGGTCGGCGAGGCTGTCAAACTTGGTGAGAAGATCGGCTCCCATTCCAGTTTGATTGTGCAGCTGTGCAAGGAATCTGTCAATACCGCTTATGAGACCACATTGCAGGAGGGTCTGAAGTTCGAGCGTCGCACGTTCCACGCAACCTTCTCCACCGTAAGTCCTTTAATGCTCCACTGCTTTTCAATCTCTAATTGCCCATTTCTTTCCTTTGTTCTTCACAGGCTGATCGCAAGGAAGGCATGCAGGCCTTTGTCGAGAAACGTCCCGCCAATTTCACCAATGAATAAATCCATATCCACGAGAAACCAACCAGTTCTCAGCCAGCATTGCATTTATATTTTCTATCCCTGTTATTTGTACGCAAATAAAATCCGTTGAATAATATGTATACCACAAAACTTGTTTATTTGAGTATGCATGTGGGTGCATTTCAGCTCTGCGGCGTATTGCTATTAGCACTCACAGAAAGAGCTCGCAGAGGAAACGAAGTTTGTGACTGTATATGTAAGCTTGTGGAACTAATCAAGCTGGGACGAACTAAGTGCTCTGTAGTTGAGAAAGAGCCGCTGAGAGAGCTATACAGAACTAAGCACTCTTCAGTGAAATCTTTTGGCGCTCTTTGTCTGAGTCCACTCAGTGGAAAAAGAGCAGTCTGCGCATACTTTTGTTCATCCTTTTGAACGGCAATCAAAGCAACTTAAGCCTACCAAATCCAATATGTGCCCAAAGAAAAAACTTCAATTTTCTCATAGTAATTCAAAGAAATACATATAATGTATAATTAGTAATTATTCAATTACTTGTTCAGAGTACAATTCATTATAACCAGTAATTGTGAGATTTGTGTTACAATGTTTATCCATATTAAATCAAAGATATTTTATAAAGTCCTGCAGCTTTTCTAAGTGTAAGAAATATTTGGATAAGGTTAATAATTACATTTCAGTAGCCGCTCATTAAATTTAACACTTTTAATTGACGCAACAAAAGAAAAAATGTAAATACTTGATGTAGACTTAAGTAAGCACGCCTGCGATGCATGAAATACTGTCTAGCCTCCAGTCTGTATAGGGGGACGGACGCAGTTCATCATCTACTTTTTGTGGGCAGACATTGGTGGAGTGGCATAAAACTTGCGCTTCTTCATGGTGCCCTTTAACGGGGTAGCTATCGAAAATACCAGAAAATTATTAGACATGTATTTATATATTGAATTTCAAAATAAGATATCTACCATATAGTGAAAATAGATCCCGGTTATTGCTGGGAACACGTTTGACTGCGCTGCCTGGTGGTGCCAATGGTGGGGACTGCTCCAACGCCAGATACTGCTGCCAGAAAGTACCAGGTAGGTCCAGCAAAGCCTTCATTACTTGTTTTTGTGTAAAGACTTCTGTGTAAAGAGCATGTTGATCCGGATCTGGCGATGAATAACCCACAATTGTGGGCCCAAAAATCAAGGATATATTCTCAAGGGGCATCATTACCACTGGACAATCAGCAATGCGCTGAAAGTGCAATATGAGAAATGCCAAAGTATCGCGATTTGCGGTAGGCAGCTGTTCCACAGCCTTGTAAAGGGATTGCTCCGCCAGCTTATTATCTGGATTTTGTACAGCATTTGCAAAGTCCGTCCACTGGCTTGTGGGTATGAGAGGTTCGCGCAATGTACGCAAGAAATCCTTCACACAGCAGCATAGCACATAGATGTCCGTGTTGCCCAAGTGTGGCGTCGCTTTGCCTCGTAGAAATTGTTCCTTGAGGGCTTTATATTCACGTTCCGACGACGACATACGATAAAGGCCCACCTCAGTAAGTCCACGGGCCTCAATCTCATTAACGCAGTGCACGATCAGTGCTGGAATCATGGGTGTGATCGCTGGCGCAAAATCACTCAGGTAACCCATCACAGTCTTTGCCGTAGGTGTTCCCGACTGCGGTACACAGCTGACAGTGAGCAGCTGGCGACAGTCGATGTGACAGCGCACTGGACAATCGCGACAACGTAAACCCACAGCGCCAAATCGAATACTACATGGGATACAAATATATTATATCAAATTAATTAGTTAATGATGTAAACTTACCGCTTCTGGCACTGCACACAGTTGTCGCCGCGCAAAAACGTTTTCTGACTGAAGCTGTGCTTGCGCATCAGTGGACGGTTGTGTTGTGCCGGCGATGAGGCTGCCATGGCATTAAGTGGTGTCAATGGTGGGGCTGTTGCCTCCTTAAAGACCGAGCGACGGGGCGTCGAAGATGCTTGGCCATCTCCAATGCGCTCATGAGCCAAAATCACAGGCAGCGACTCAATGGTGGACTCGGCACGTATGGCACCCTGCCCATCCTGTGGTATTGTTACTTTCGTGGTGGCACAGAAGCGCTCTGCGCCCTGTCCCACATCCAACGTGTGATGATCCACTCCAATGCCAGCTGCATGGCCTGACCGACGAGTTGTTGTCGTGGTTGGTGTACCAACATTGCTGGTATTATGACCAGAGCTAAGACGAGAGCGTTTTGTGCCCACACAAGGTACAGGGTTCTTGGGCAATGAGGGACGATGCTCACGCCAGGATTTAGAACGTCGCACATCGAGAAAATCATCCTCAGAATGTGTAATTGATAAATCGGACAGTAAAGACCCCGTTGAATTGATATCCCCATACGACTTATCCTCGTGCAATGTATTTAACGATTTACGCTTGCGCGATGATGCAGATGGCAATGTATGTAGAAACGCTAGCTTATCGCGAGTCTCGTTGTTCAGATTACGTTCGTGTCGCAGTAAATCGGCTACGGCCATTATTTTGCTCTCCATGGAGTCGCGTTCGTGCTCGGCCTGACGCCTAGCCTTAATCTCTGTATCAATGATTCGACGTGCGTGATACAGTTTGCCCTCCAGATCTCCCATTTTCGCTAACGATTTGTCCAGTTCCGTTTGAAGGCGCGCATTTTGTGTGGCAAAACCATTGCATTTCTCATGATATTGCTCAAACAAACGTAAAAAGCTTAGGAATTCTGTACAGATATATACATTTAGATAGCAATTTGACTTCCGATGCCTTGAACTCACCCTCCTCAGCGGTGCCTTCCGTCAACACTTGCATGCAGCGTCGCAGATCGTCAAACGACGCCAACACAGAGAGCGTCATTTTATTTGAGTTCGCGCCAATTTGTTTGCTCCAATTTAAATGTATATGATAATGGAATTGAATGCTTTATTTTATTTCACTTACATCCACACAATGTATGATAAATTTCTTTAAATTTAATCTTATTTACAACAATAAGGATGGCAAAAGAGGAAGCACGCTTTAAGGGACGCGAGTTTTTTCTTTAGGAGTGCCGTTGTTTCAAATTTTGATCTGGGTATGAGCGATAAACGATAGGTTTTCCTTCGTGTTTGATAGAGCTGCTTATATTCTTATCGATAATTTGAAGTCATCAGCTGCTTAACGTGTCAAGAGCATAGACACTATATAAAAATTCAAACAATTATAAATAAGCATAAGCTATTTTAATGCACTCGGTATTTGCTAAATTGCAGTATTGTAATTATCAAGTTGAACGAAATAATCGAATAATCGAGCCTGAAATATTATCGATAGAGTTTTGGTATGCTGCTAGTATTTTATCACAATAGTACTAAAAACAGCAACTGTATTTTGCCGCATTCCAATCGAAGATTCCGAATTAGAATTGTTTTTAAGAACAATGTCGGTTGCCTCACCTTCTAATCCGTCTATTGCGCTGCAAAGCAAACGCTGGAATGGACTACGCAATGTTCTGGAGCGGGAGGGTCTGTTTTGTAAAGATGACTTTACTCCGTCGTCCGACAATTTGGAATTCCTTCAGACCAAAAGCAAGGTGCTAATCATTGGTGCCGGAGGCTTAGGCTGTGAGTTGCTTAAGGACTTGGCGCTGATGGGTTTTGGTGATTTACATGTGATCGATATGGACATTATTGAGTTGTCCAATCTAAATCGTCAGTTCCTGTTTCGGCGCACAGACATCGGCGCATCGAAGGCTGAATGCGCCGCTCGCTTTATTAATAATCGGGTGCCCACCTGTAAAGTGACACCACATTTTGCCAAGATTCAGGACTTTGACGAGTCCTTTTACCAGCAGTTCCATATTATTGTGTGCGGCCTAGACTCGATTGTAGCGCGTCGATGGATTAATGGCATGCTGCTTTCCATGCTTCGGTACGAGGAAGACAATACCATTGATGTTTCCTCGATTTTACCAATGATTGATGGCGGAACTGAGGGCTTCAAGGGCAACGCACGTGTCATTCTACCTGGTTTCACGGCCTGCATTGAATGTACCTTGGATTTGTTTCCACCACAAATCAATTATCCGCTGTGTACGATTGCCAACACACCGCGTCTCCCGGAGCATTGCATCGAGTACGTAAAACTAATACAATGGGACAAGGAGAACCCATTCAGTGCGCCATTAGATGGTGATGATCCACAGCACATTGGCTGGATTTATGAGCGCGCCCAGGAGCGTGCCAATCAGTTCAACATAAGCGGGATCACTTATCGCCTGGTGCAGGGCGTCATTAAGCATATCATACCAGCGGTGGCCAGCACAAATGCAGTTATAGCTGCCGCCTGTGCCCTGGAGGTGTTCAAGTTGGCCACCAGCTGCTATGACAGCATGTCCAACTATTTGAACTTCAACGATCTGGATGGCATATACACCTATACCTATGAGGCTGAGAAGTCGGAGTTATGTCTCGTTTGCAGCAATGTTCCACAAATACTGAGCATTGAGAATCCCAATACGACAACACTGGAGGATGTGATCAAGCAGCTGTGTGAATCACCACGTTTCCAACTCAAGAGCCCTGCTCTGACCACCGTCATGGCCGATGGCAAGCAACGCACATTGTACATGGCCAATGTGAAGAGCATCGAGGAGGCCACTCGCAAGAACCTCACACAGTCGCTGGGCGAGCTGTGCCTCCAGGATGGTCAGCTGCTGACCATCACAGATGTCACATCGCCGACTGCAATGACTCTGCAGCTGAAGTATCAGGCCAACGAGATTGAGATGTCATGAATAAACAAATAAAATGATCTAAAATTATATTTAGAGAGATTATTGAATCTCAATTTCGAATTTAATTATAACAACATATATATCACATTTAGCAGGTCATGTTTAGAATGAATTTCTTGCCGGTGAAGCCCTTGAAATTAAGCGCTGCAGCGGCGGCATCTTTGAACTTCTCGAAGGCCACCATCTCATGTGTGGGAGCTACAAACTTACCCTGCTCTATCAGCTGGGAGAGTTCCCTAAACATTTTGGCACGCTCCGGTGCGTTGTAGTTCTCCTTAGACCACCGGGTCATCCAGAATCCACGAAATGCAATATCCTTGAAAATAAGTGGACCTGTGGCGACAGTCACCGGCTCTCGGGACATTCCACCATAGGTAACCATAACGCCGCGATCATCCAGATGTCGCGAAACTTCTGTTGCACTCTTGCCACCGACACAATTGAACGCCAGCTTGGGACGCTTTAGTTTACCGGATTTAAAGATGTCGCAGGTACGCATCTCTTCCTCGGTAAGCACCGCATTGGCACCCAAGCCTGCAAGCATCGTCTTTAGTTCAGCAATCTCTGGCCGATTGCGCACAATGCCCACACTGTTGATGCCCCATGCCCGGCATAGTTGATGAACGGCTTGACCGACAGCGCTGTTAGCACCGTTCTGTATGACCGTATCACCTGGTGATAGATTCACAAAGTCCTTGAGCATGCGATAGGCGGTGCAGGGATTCACGGTTATTGTCGCTGCTTCCGCCAAGCCCACCTTATTGGATATGGCCATTAGTTGATCCTCGTTGTAAATACCATGCGTTGTCCAGGTGCCCAACCCAGTAGCCAATGGCACCACATGTGATCCTGGCTGCAATCCCTTGACATTCTCGCCCACACAAACAACCTGGCCAACAAACTCATTGCCAGCTATGGCCGGAAACTTTGGCTTCACTGGATACTTGCCTGCAAATCCATAATGTTTACATAAGATATAATATACTATGTTACCTACAGGTTACCCTGTATGGTGTTGATGTCAGCGGGATTAATAGGGGCTGCTAGAATTTTGACCAGCACCTGCTGATCCTTCGGCGCCGGCAGCGTATCCTCCACAAGCTGCAGCACATCCTGAGGCTCCCCGTGTTGTGCATACTTCAGCGATTTGGCCACAATCGACATTTGGCGGCACAACATCGACGGATAAGTCCAACTCTTCAACGTTTTACGCAGCATTTTATTATTCCTCTATTTTTCTTTATTTTTTATGAAAATTTGCACACAATATATTTGTTATCGCGCCGGTAATCAACGAATCAGCTGTTCTCACCTGACAGCATTACAAACATGCGTTTCCACTGAGCCCATTAGGTTAATCGATAATTCTATTGTAAGATGTGAATCAGATTGCAATTGTATAAATTTAAATGCCAAATAAATTTAGTGGAAAAATTTAAATAAAATATACATGCCACATCGAAATCATATAAGTTTTAATAATTTTATTTATTCATTTATGTTTCCGCATTGCAGTGTCATCGCTAACATGAAAATTTAGCGCGTAAGAAACGTTACTTTTGAAGTCATGAACGTTATATTGGGGCAACTAAGTGTAATTTGTGGGTAATCACGCAACTTCCGACTTCCTTTTCCGTTGCAGCGAAGGCAGTAGAAGGTTTTTTGCGGGTGGTTGCATCATGCACCACTATTGTATTAGCATCAGAAATCAATTTTTGGACGCAGGTCTTATTGGCAGAAGTTTGAATTGCATATAATTAATGCGGTGATCATTTAATATATTTCTATATTTATGTTAAAATCGTAGTTTGGCCATTTTCCACTGACCATTTTCCACTTTTAATACCTCCAGACCGAACGGCTGTCAACATTTCCATGATATTCCTAATTGTTTTGAAAAGTAATAAGAACAACAACAATAATAATAATAATAACAACAACAGCAACCGCAATTTGCTTACTGTTTTGCAAAATAAACAGAAATCAATAACTATGTGACAGACAGACGGTAAAGAAAACTTCATGTCTAAATCCCACTCCAAATTACTTCACCCTAGGCCCCTTTCCTATCGCTGCCATAATTATAAAAGACTGCTGTATTTGCTGTGAGGGGTATATTCAATCTGTAGTTCACTTAGCACAGTGTGAGCTGTAAACTGATAATTATGATTCTGTTTATTGGGATCTATTAACTTTGAAGAGTGTAAACTGAGATTTGCAGTTCTGTTAAGTAGAAGGAGATCTGTAGTTTTTGAAGAGGGCTGTAGAGTCACATGCTACTTTCAAATTCTCACTTAAATATATTTTTATGTGCCATTATTAAAGGGTATTTAAGCTGTAGACTCTACTGGGCTCTTTCTTTTTTATTTGCACTTATTGTGGCGATAAAAGACGTTGCCGGGGTTCTCATAAAGCAGTCAAACATTGCTTGCCGTCGTCGTCATCGTCATCGCAGGACGGACCCCTTGGCAGCACACGGGAAACGAAAAATCCAATAAAATAAATGTATGTGTGAACTATTCGTGTGTCGCGTGCTGTGCTCTATGGGTCTCCGTATTTGGTTCCCCTTTTGGGCTCAGTTTACATCCAACATTCGTCTGCCGCAGTTGCCAACACGGTTAAAACTGTTAAAATGTCGACACAACGAGCCGCAAATCCGCGTGCCAACGTCTTCATATTGGTCAATCTTGGTTGTGAGGCATTATTCGTGATTGACCAGCGACTGAAGGCTCAACAAATAGCGCAGGACAAATCAGTACAAGGTGAGTCGTTGCAACTACCATTATAGATTTTCAGTTAAAGTTTCTGACTTTTGTAGTCATACACGATGTGACGTCGGTGCTGTTGGAGCCAAAGTTCATAGAGTCCCTCATCAATGGTTCCATACACAACAAGGCCCAGCTTTTGACGGCGGAACACTGCAAGTTTATGCTGAATGACATTGCCACCTGTTCTCTGATGCGTCTCGACGAGATGTCCATGGATAAACTGTGGAATCTGATGACCATGGTGTACAAATGGCAGTTATTTGTCTCCCGTCATAAGCACAATCTGCTGGACATTACCTTTCGGCATTTGGATGCGATTAATAGACTGCATCCGGATGCGAAGCGACATATGCTAATTGATTTTAGCAAGAATACCTTATTGGATTTCTGGAACTCCTGCGGCGAGGAGCAACAGTTGTCTATTTACCGCACTAACAAGGCTTGGCTGCAGTGCTTCAATACAAAGATATCGCTGTTAATACGCCTTGGCTTTCAATCTATGGATGGCAGCTTTATAAACGCCGTGGATCAGAGCCATTATATGGATTACGCCAAGTGTATTGGCGATAATATCTATATTAAAAGCAGCGAGCAGCAGCAACAACAACAGCGGGAACCAAATCGCTTGGATCAACTGGCGGCTCAGCTAAGCATTAATCAGATACCGCTGGCATATGGAGAGGATTTGCAGCCCATTGATGCGGGTCAGTTTCAGAAACAATTTGAGCAAACATTCTCCAACACACTGTTCCCCGAATTGGATAACAATGCCATGGCCACGTCATCCCAAGTGGAGGGCAATTCAAATGCCTCCGGCTGTGAGTTTGTGCAGCTGTTGTCAGTTGTTGGCAATCCGGATGAGGTGGCTACCACAGCGAGTGCTGCCAGCGGTGGTAAAGTTCTCAATCAACAACTGCTCGATTTGTATAGTAAAATGCACTAAAGCAATTAAACCTGAAGAGCTGGCGAACTAGCATAGCGCCATCTAGCGTTAAATAATTGAACAATGTGGAATGCATAATTAGAAAATATTGTATTTGTTTGTAAAATAATTACAAAAAACGTGTTTTTTCTTTTGCAGTTTCGAAGACATTGGTGATCCAACAACTTTACAAAAATTTTGAGCTTGCGACCTAGAGAATATTTAGTTTGTTGATGCGTCAGAACGAACTAAAAAGTCTATAATTTTCAGGGGTTTAAACCAATTTAACAAAGAGAATTTTAAAAAGAAACCATAATCGAAATGTACACTTCTATTAATATTGTTCTGTGTGTGTGTGTGCCAATTTAATTTAACAACTGCTGCAGCTGCCAAAATTATTTAAATAATCATATGGCAACAAAGGATTTTAGGGATAATTACTGCTTTAACATCCAAGTTAAGACTTCGTCGCTTTGTCTTGCGGAAGGAGAGAGTTATGAAGATGTTGATGATGATGGTTATGGTTGTGGTGGTGGTGGTGGGATGGCGGGTTGCGAGGCAGTTCAGCGCGTTGTGTCCCAGACACATTACATTTTCGCCTTGAGCGGCACCGCATCCACCATGATATGCAGTGCCATCTTGAGGCATTCCTCTGCCGAACTGATCTGCGCACAGGGATAAGCGGAGCCATATTCGGTCAGGAAATCACAATACTTCTGATAATTGCCAATCGCGAATTCATAGTTGTAGGCACCCAATAGCTTCATGTCCGTATCATCATTTACCAACGGCACCGTCGCCTTGAGCGGCATTCCTTTATACTTTTGATGATCCAATTCGCATGCCTCGCACTTGCAGTTGAAGCGATATTGCATGGACAGCCTTTCCTGACGTTCCTTCTTGCTGAAGATCGCAAAGTGTGCGCTGCCAAATTGAAAACACAAATGAGTTTCATGGTCAATCAAATGGAGCGCTCGTTTATCGCTTTTAGCTTACCCATAGTTGTCGTAAAGGGCTTCGCCAGCCTTGATTGGCCGGAGCACAAATAGATAGGCCTTGGTGCCATCATAGATGCGGAGAGTGTTGGGCGCACACGAATGATTCAGAAGAGACAGAAACGCATAAGCGCCAGATGAGTGCGATTGATCGTCCTTGGTCTCGTTCACCTGCTCGACGAGATCAATGCCATGCATATTTGATGGTGATGTTTGCAGATGTCTAAACAATAGATCAGTGAAAAAGTTTCGACCATCCTCACCGCCCAAATAATCTTTTAGCGGCGTGTACTCAATGATAAAGTGCTTGAGCACGGCACAAACAACCGAACGCTGAAAGAGATCCGATACGGAACGCAATTGTTGATTCGTCACCAGGCCATGGATGGCTCGATAATGCTCTTGGGGTGTAAGTTGCGTGAAGTCCAGATCAAAGACGCATTTCTGCTGATTGTTTGGTTGATCACAGAACGCCATTAGCTCCTCAATGCTACCGTAGAGATCCAACGCGCTCAACGTTGTACGCAACGCGATCCCATGAATTTTGTTGAACATGCGATGCAATAAGTCAATGATTGGGCATTCATACTTGTGAAAGGTGTCGTTCGCGAGCTGCTTGCATTCCTCCGAGCAGAACATCACCGAGCAGCAGCTGTCGCAGGGTATTAACGTTAGAAAACGCTCCTGTTTGCATGTCGCGCATCGAATGTAGCGCATGGGCGGCAACAGTGAACAACAGAACGGTTGCTCCACGGCAATCACATCGCCAACGACCAAATCCCGCGTCGTCACTATAAATCTGCCCTCGTCGGGGGTCTCGCGCAGCTCCAGGCAATTGGCAATGTACGGAACCTGGCTGTGCGCCTCGAAGCTCAGCTTAAAGTCGTAGGGGACAATATCCGGAGCTTGTTGCTGCACCAACTGCTGACAATCGCGCTCCCGCTTGTCCAGCTTATGACGCAGCCGCTCCGGATAGTTAGCCTTACGGGCCAGCTCAATGTTTGCCAGGCATTCACGGTACCGCTTCCATTCGAAGAAGACCGCCGATCGATTGGCATAACCGATCGACAAATGCTCAGAGTTTGGTTCCGCATAGCAAATACTCTTGTTATACAATTCGAGCGCCTGAAGATTGAAAGATATATCAATTATTAATATGTCACAGAAGATATGGCTACTAAACGATTCTAGTCACGGCTCTTACAGGCTCTTCTCTGATCAGTTTGTCCAATCTATTGAATACTTTTACTTGCCTGAAAGTATTTCCTGTTCTTTAAGGAGAATTGTTCGTTGCCCAGCATGCGAAACTCGACGCTACGCTTGTTGCATTTGTTCTCACGCAGTGTTACATTAAGGAATATCTTCTCCATGTATTTAAAGTCGATGAGCGCGTGCTCAACGAAGTTCACCTTGGAGTAGTTCTCTTTGAGCTCATTGAATTTGCCGGATATGATGCCAATAAGTTTCCAATCATTGAGCTTTTTGATCAGATCGTCGCTAACGTCGTACACATCCATTGTTTTTTGTTTTTGTTATTGTTATTCAACGTATCCTCGAGATGTACATACACACACTCTCTCAGACAGACACACAAGCCACTTGGTGCAATCGTCGTCGTCGTCGCCGTCGGCCTCCTCGCCGTGTTTTTCTTGCAAGTCGCGTGTGTTGCGTCGCCGCCGCCGCTGTTGCTGCTGCTGCCGCCGCCGCTACCACCGCCTGTTTTTTCACCAACAAAATAAGATTGCGTGTTTGTGTGTACGTGGCACTCCACTGTCCAATGGAGCTTGTGTTGACTGTTAATATGCAATTTCACTGAGAATTTCGGTTAATAAATAGTAAATATATTTGTTATGCGCCAATCCTGATCAAAATTTTAGTAGTTTAGTTGAGTTTTTTTTTGGCGAATTCGAGCACAATGTGACCGCGCTTCGTGTTCAGGAAAATCCATAATGCCCAAGACGAAAATACCAGCAGTCACGCGGTTACAACGGTTGATACAGCAACAACTAAGCGCCACCTGGAGACTGTAGTTCGAGACAATCAACTTGTAGAATAATCCGAAATGTACGTACACTAAAATGCATATAAAAGGTACTCTTTGGCTAATGGACCGAAAATGTTCGAAATATGTACCATTCTTTGGGTACATAAAATTATTTCGGTACTCTTCGGGTCTTTAATAAATTCAATTATTAAATTATATTGCTTTTAGGTATAATCGATTTAAAAATTAAAAAAAAAACACCCCAATCTTTAATCTGGCATTATTTAATCGAGGGTAGTTGAAAAATCATTGTATTTTTCTTTGAAATCTGTTCACTTATTATTTCTCTTCGCACCACTCGTTCTCCTTGCGCACCTTTTCTTCCTCCGCTGGAGAAAAGTCGTTGGCAATGGCAAAAGTCTCTCGAATGTCCTGAAGCGACTTTCCTTTGATCATATTGGCGCACGTTTTGCATGTGACATCCAATAGTCCTTGAATGTTCAGATAATTGGCCGCCAGAATGAGCTCGAATAAGGTACCTTGGTCGACTTTTAGGAAGTCCGCATCCCAAGATGAAATGTCGTCGGTGCGTTTTTCCTTATTTTCATCCTCCAGAGCCTGTTGTGGATCGTCCTGTGCGTGATACGTTGCCCAGTGCAAGACTTTGCGCAATATTGCCGAATTAACATTGGGAAGTGGCAAAATACTATTATCGCTCTCATCACCCAAATCTTCAAGAGCCGTCTTAATAGTTTCGGAACATTTTGCAATCTCAATGTCGGTGTCAAAAATTTCTTTATCAGACGATTCCAAACGAATTATTGGCATTTTGAACTTGCTGCAAGTGAAGTGCATCTTTAGATTTATATATTTACTTAGTAAACTTTTGAGCACATAAACTTCTGTCGCTTTAGAACTTACGAGATTCTTTTCTCTTCTTAACAGTGTCACTGAATTTGTCCAACAGATGTGGATCGACGTGATTTTCAAGGCACCACATGAAAAGCTAAAAATAAGTGCTTTATTATTTTTATGCTGCACGCCTTAACTTGCAAAGATGAAACAAAAATGTCTTCACAATGTCAAGGCAATTACTGTAGTAAGAACATTTATTTTCATAATAGTTATTATCCCTTTGAAACTAGCGATTCTACTTGTCCGTTTTATCCAAAATTGTCAATCTGACTTCTTGGATAAACAAGCGGATCAGTCGAGCGCGCGCGACATTATAATACCCTGTGCAGTCTCATAAATTAATTATTTTGATTATAATAGGAGTAATTACCTAAAATGTGATTAATGAATAATTTTTTAAAACACTCATATTGCATTTGAATTTTTTGATTGCTCAGCAGAAAGCTTTTGCATATGTACATAGACTGGATCAAAAGCTGAGTGCTGTGTCACTTCATTTACATATACGAACGAACTTGGCTCAATCGATACTGTTCAAGAATATACACGCCTCATTCTGCCCGTTACATAAATTTGCACAAAGCTATTATACTCTTCTTCGGTATAAAAATATCACAATTTGCCGGTCTGCCAGTGTGACCTTTTCATGCCCAATGATTTTAAAACTGGCCGCCAAGAAATACCATAATAAGTTATATTGCCATATATTTTCTAACAAAACAAATTTAGTATTCCACAATGCATTTACCCATTTAACGATAATTTATATTCAAAAATGTATACAAAAATTTTGGCATGCTTAATAGACTTATTTGAAGTATCATTGTTGGGTTAACTTTCGAGTAAGCCCATAAGAAAATCAAGTGTCTTTCCCATTATCATTACCACTGTGTCAAATATTAGAGTAACAGTTTGGATTAGCATGTCCTCTAGATCTTCGTGTCGGAATGTGCGCAGGAAGCGAAACAGCAACAAAGCCGTCACAACAATGATCACAGGCCAAACAAGCGAGAGCAGGAAACGTGCGGCCCAGAGGAACACATACCAAGTGATGATGAATAGAAGTACATAGGCAATCAATGTCCCCATATCCGAGGGCATTCCGGCATTTTTTACGGTGTAATCATAGAGGACGGTAATAAATGGAGAATCGCGCCAATCGCCAGGTTCGTTGCAATTTTCGTTTGTCATTTTTAAAATATCTTTGCCTGAAATGAAAACAATAACTAAGCAAACGACAAATAAGGTTGAAGATCTATTTAAGATTTCTCTACTTACATATTTCTCAAGGGTGTAACTACTATTAAATAAAAAAAGACACGACACAAAATAAGTTTAAAGCAGCTGTTGCATCTGTTGTGTGACTGGCTGCAAATTGCATAAAAATTCCTAAAAGCGAATAATCAAATACTATAATAAATACTATATCGAGAGCATTTATCGATCAAAATGTACGCGCGCAAGCTCAGTAATTTGAAAATATTCAAAGTAGTAGTAGTAGTAAGTATATACTTAAGTTCACCTTAAGTGAGATGATTTTTATATTGCCATTCTACCTTTATTAACGTAATGATGTACATATTGAGATAGTTAATATGCAGCCAAGTGCTGACTCTACAACTCTGAACTACATGCAGGTGTTCATTGAACTATAACAATTCCTCCAAGTAGAGGCAATGCCCTGGCTAAAAATAGAACGGTAACTGATGCTGAGCATTTGAGCAGTTAGCAATTTCCTTTTCCTTTGAAATTCCCCGGGGGCCTGGTACAATTATAGTTCAATGTAGTCTACCTTTCGTACTTTTGTCTGCAAGAAAAAGAAAAGAAATCTCATTTTAATGGCCGTCAAATTGCACACACAACAAAGCTAAAAATTCTCAATGTGTTAAGAATGCAATAAATTGGCCAATTTCAAGATTATAAAGAAAGAAACTCAACACCAATCAAATGTTGAGAAAATTGGATTTCTTACGCCGTTATGTTCTTTATATATATGCAAAAGGGTAACAACAGCTGATTAAAGAGAATATCGATAGCAAACAAATATTATACATGTTGAGCGCTTATCGAATACTTGTGATCCACATACAATTTTGCTTTGTTCAATTTATTCGTGCTTGCACTAACATATATTACAGTACATCATTTGAGTTATTACATTCGATTATGTTTCAAGTGCAGCAATCCTCAATCACTTTTGTTTAACTGTAACTGACAGCTGTTGCATGTACATGCATAGGTACATACATATATATCATCCGTAGATTGTTATGAAGCTCTCTTTGTTTACTTGCAAGTTGCAACCGCACAATTGAGCGTTACGAAATGCAAATACCAATAGGTTGCATGTGTTGTGTATGCCCTACTTATGCTCGTGTTTATGTATGTTAATGTATATATGTGTATAAATCTTGAGTAATGAATTGCAACAGGTGCACCATAACGATTATATCGAGTGGCATAAAAGGCTGGAATAAATGCATAAGTCTTGGGTGGGCGTTTAACCAATGTTTATCGATTCATGATTGTGCGTGTTACGCAAGGCTAATGCCAATATTGTATGATTCGAAAAGTCCTCGACTAGCAAATGCCCTTTCCTAGGCTATGGTGTACCCATTTCAATTGTTAAAACAATACTAATGATATAACATATTTAAGTGTTCTTCGTTTTAATGGTGTCTGATATGTTGCTGTATTTTTTGCACTAAAAAGGTCAGTTCCTGTTTGAAGGACCTGGACATCGGCTAAACATTGTCAAGTTGACTTCCAAATAAAAATCTGCTTTGAAAAGATGGGAAGCACACACAAATGTGAGCAGAATATAAAATGAAAGGAAGCGGAAATGTTCAGGCAAAAGTCGAGCATGCAACAGGAAGCAGCTCAAGCACACACACACACACACACACACACACACACACACACACACGCACACACGCGCACACACACGCAGAGAAATGGAGATAGTGTGACACTTTTATGAACATAGCAACAAAAGCTAGATATAATAACAAATAACAGGCACTACAACTGCAATAACAACAAGAGCAGCTTGTCGTTTTCTTTGGTCTGTTGTACAAGCAAATAAAGGCGTGACACAGTTCTTGCATTGTCACACACACATAGACACACACATACACACAGTTGTATGTTATTTATATTCCTGTTGCTGTTGCTGTTGCAGCTGCGGCTCCTGTCAAAGTCAGTCAACCAGCCAAGGCAGTCACTTGAAATGCAATTGCAACAATGTCGCATAGGTAGCCATTGCCTTTGTGTCCTGTTTGCACTTTGCTCGCTCTGTGTCCTGTGCGGCTTGGATAAAAACATATTGCGCGCGAAGAGTCATTGAAGAAGCGGCAAGTGGTACAGTTGCAAATTGTTTCGGGACATAAATGAAGTGCCACTTAAGAGTCACGTTGATAAATGAATCTCTTTGCCTGCTGACAACTAAATCCTTCAAGGCAGTAAATAGACGAACACAGAATTATTCATTAAGCAGTCAATTAAATAGTTTTACGCAATCAAATGAGCTTCACAAAGTCAAGAAAATTAATCAAAATTAATAGCATTTTGATTAGTTAAGCTCAGCATTTCCATTAATGGCTTTTCACAGCTTCTCCTTGGAAAATGTATTATAATAATTATAATAATAATATATATATATTTATATACACTTATATTATGCAGTGAATTCAATTGCCATGTTGATTGATTGATTTCAATTCAGAATGCCTTTGAATTGAATTGTGTACTCATATCTGTGCCTTAAGCTTTCTTGCTTGCTTTGCTTTCACTTTCACTCGCTATCATTACAACGATAAGCGAGTGTGACAACATAGGGCATGTTGGTGTGGCAAGCAGTGCACATGTTTACCCTTACTTTAAGTGCATTAGATGGCAGTGCAGCTTACCGCAAAAAAGCTTAAGAGCGATTTCTCCTTTCCACTCTCCCCGCGTCTCCTGGCAGCCAACCACTCCCTCTCTAACCCACTTAGAGGGCACACGTGCCCATCAGCTTGCTGCCAAAGCCAAAGTCATAGAGGGGCCTCAAGTGCAGTCTGCTCGCACTGACAATTAACAATTTTCAATAAAATTTAAATTGCCTAAATAAACAAAATGAAGACACCAAATCAATTAAGAGGAGAAATTATAATCAAAACGACTTCGTTTATCGAAATCGGTTGAGTTTTGACGAAAATATGCGAATTCCAAATTTAAAAACTGAAAGGGGGGGGGGGGGGGGGTACGCTACAAATTGACTATTTTCAAAAAAATTTAAATTGCCTAAATAAACAAAATGAAGACACCAAATCAATTAAGAGGAGAAATTATAATCAAAACGACTTCGTTTATCGAAATCGGTTGAGTTTTGACGAAGATATGTGAGTTCAAAATTTAAAAAAAATGAAAAGGGGGGGGGGGGGTACGCTACAAATTGACTATTTTCAAAAAAATTTAAATTGCCTAAATAAACAAAATGAAGACACCAAATCAATTAAGAGGAGAAATTATAATCAAAACGACTTCGTTTATCGAAATCGGTTGAGTTTTGACAAAGATATGTGAATTCCAAATTTAAAAAAAAGAAAGGGGGGGGGGTACGCTACAAATTGACTATTTTCAAAAAAATTTAAATTGCTTAAATAAACAAAATGAAGACACCAAATCAATTAAGAGGAGAAATTATAATCAAAACGACTTCGTTTATCGAGATCGGTTGAGTTTTGACGAAGTTATGCGAATTCCAAATTTAAAAAAATGAAAGGGGGGGGGGGGGTACGCTACAAATGGACTATTTTCAAAAAAATTTAAATTGCCTAAATAAACAAAATGAAGACACCAAATCAATTAAGAGGAGAGATTATAATCACAACGACTTTGTTTATCGAAATCGGTTGAGTTTTGATGAAGATATTCGAATTCCAAATTTAAAAAAAATGAAAAGGGGGGAGTTCGCTACAAATTGACTATTTTCAAAAAAATTTAAATTGCCTAAATAAAAAAAATGAAGACACCAAATCAATTAAGAGGAGAAATTATAATCAAAACGACTTCGTTTATCAAAATCGGTTGAATTTTGACAAAGTTATGCGAATTCCAAATTTAAAAAAAAATGAAAAGGGGGGAGTACGCTACAAATTGACTATTTTCAAAAAAATGTAAATTGCCTAAATAAACAAAATGAAGACACCAAATCAATTAAGAGGAGAAATTATAATCAAAACGACTTCGTTTATCGAAATCGGTTGAGTTTTGACGAAGTTATGCGAATTCCAAAGTTAAAAAAAATGATAAGGGGGGAGTACGCTACAAATTGACTATTTTCAAAAAAATGTAAATTGCCTAAATAAACAAAATGAAGACACCAAATCAATTAAGATGAGAAATTATAATCAAAACGACTCGTTTATCGAAATCGGTTGAGTTTTGACGAAGATATGCGAATTCCAAATTTAAAAAAAATGAAAAGGGGGAAGTACGCTACAAATTGACTATTTTCAAAAAAATTTAAATTGCATAAATAAACAAAATGAAGACACCAAATCAATTAAGAGGAGAAATTATAATCAAAACGACTTCGTTTATCGAAATCGGTTGAGTTTTGACGAAAATATGCGAATTCCAAATTTAAAAACTGAAAAGGGGGGGGTACGCTACAAATTGACTATTTTCAAAAAAATTTAAATTGCCTAAATAAACAAAATGAAGACACCAAATCAATTAAGAGGAGAAATTATAATCAAAACGACTTCGTTTATCGAAATCGGTTGAGTTTTGACGAAGATATGTGAGTTCAAAATTTAAAAAAAATGAAAGGGGGGGGGGGGTACGCTACAAATTGACTATTTTCAAAAAAATTTAAATTGCCTAAATAAACAAAATGAAGACACCAAATCAATTAAGAGGAGAAATTATAATCAAAACGACTTCGTTTATCGAAATCGGTTGAGTTTTGACGAAGTTATGCGAATTCCAAATTTAAAAAATGAAAATGGGGGGTACGCTACAAATTGACTATTTTCAAAAAAATTTAAATTGCCTAAATAAACAAAATGAAGACACCAAATCAATTAAGAGGAGAAATTATAATCAAAACGACTTCGTTTATCGAAATCGGTTGAGTTTTGACGAAGATATGTGAGTTCCAAATTTAAAAAAAATGAAAAGGGGGGAGTACGCTACAAATTGACTATTTTCAAAAAAATTTAAATTGCCTAAATAAACAAAATGAAGACACCAAATCAATTAAGAGGAGAAATTATAATCAAAACGACTTCGTTTATCGAAATCGGTTGAGTTTTGACGAAGATATGCGAATTCCAAATTTAAAAAAATGAAAAGGGGGGAGTACGCTACAAATTGACTATTTTCAAAAAAATTTAAATTGCCTAAATAAACAAAATGAAGACACCAAATCAATTAAGAGGAGAAATTATAATCAAAACGACTTCGTTTATCAAAATCGGTTGAGTTTTGACAAAGTTATGCGAATTCCAAATTTAAAAAAAAATGAAAAGGGGGGAGTACGCTACAAATTGACTATTTTCAAAAAAATTTAAATTGCCTAAATAAACAAAATGAAGACACCAAATCAATTAAGAGGAGAAATTATAATCAAAACGACTCGTTTATCGAAATCGGTTGAGTTTTGACGAAGATATGCGAATTCCAAATTTATAAAAAAATGAAAAGGGGGGAGAACGCTACAAATTGACTATTTTCAAAAAAATTTAAATTGCCTAAATAAACAAAATGAAGACACCAAATCAATTAAGAGGAGAAATTATAATCAAAACGACTTCGTTTATCGAAATCGGTTGAGTTTTGACGAAGTATGCGAGTTCAAAATTTAAAAAAAATGAAAAGGGGGGAGTACGCTACAAATTGACTATTTTCAAAAAAATTTAAATTGCCTAAATAAACAAAATGAAGACATCAAATCAATTAAGAGGAGAGATTATAATCACAACGACTTTGTTTATCGAAATCGGTTGAGTTTTGATGAAGATATTCGAATTCCAAATTTAAAAAAAATGAAAAGGGGGGAGTACGCTACAAATTGACTATTTTAAAAAAAATTTAAATTGCCCAAATAAACAAAATGAAGACACCAAATCAATTAAGAGGAGAAATTATAATCAAAACGACTTCGTTTATCGAAATCGGTTGAGTTTTGACAAAGTTATGCGAATTCCAAATTTAAAAACAAATGAAAAGGGGGAGTACGCTACAAATTGACTATTTTCAAAAAAATGTAAATTGCCTAAATAAACAAAATGAAGACACCAAATCAATTAAGAGGAGAGATTATAATCAAAACGACTTCGTTTATCGAAATCGGTTGAGTTTTGACGAAGATATGTGAGTTCAAAATTTAAAAAAAATGAAAAATGGGGAGTACGCTACAAATTGACTATTTTCAAAAAAATTTAAATTGCCTAAATAAACAAAATGAAGACACCAAATCAATTAAGAGGAGAAATTATAATCCCAACGACTTTGTTTATCGAAATCGGTTGAGTTTTGACAAAGTTATGCGAATTCCAAATTTAAAAAAAAATGAAAAGGGGGGGGGGGGTACGCTACAAATTGACTATTTTCAAAAAAATTTAAATTGCCTAAATAAACAAAATGAAGACACCAAATCAATTAAGAGGAGAGATTATAATCACAACGACTTTGTTTATCGAAATCGGTTGAGTTTTGATAAAGATATTCGAATTCCAAATTTAAAAAAAATGAAAAGGGGGGAGTACCCCTACAAATTGACTATTTTCAAAAAAATTTAAATTGCCTAAATAAACAAAATGAAGACACCAAATCAATTAAGAGGAGAAATTATAATCAAAACGACTTCGTTTATCGAAATCGGTTGAGTTTTGACGAAGTTATGCGAATTCCAAATTTAAAAAAAATGAAAAGTGGGGAGTACGCTACAAATTGACTATTTTCAAAAAAATGTAAATTGCCTAAATAAAAAAAATGAAGACACCAAATCAATTAAGAGGAGAGATTATAATCACAACGACTTTGTTTATCGACATCGGTTGAGTTTTGATGAAGATATTCGAATTCCAAATTTAAAATAAATGAAAAGGGGGGGGGGGGGGGGGTACGCTACAAATTGACTATTTTCAAAAAAATTTAAATTGCCTAAATAAACAAAATGAAGACACCAAATCAATTAAGAGGAGAAATTAGAATCAAAACGACTTCGTTTATCGAAATCGGTTGAGTTTTGACGAAGATATGTGAGTTCAAAATTTAAAAAAAAATGAAAAGGGGGGGGGGGGTACGCTACAAATTGACTATTTTCAAAAAAATTTAAATTGCCTAAATAAACAAAATGAAGACACCAAATCAATTAAGAGGAGAAATTATAATCAAAACGACTTCGTTTATCGAAATCGGTTGAGTTTTGACAAAGATATGTGAATTCCAAATTTAAAAAAAAGAAAGGGGGGAGTACGCTACAAATTGACTATTTTCAAAAAAATTTAAATTGCTTAAATAAACAAAATGAAGACACCAAATCAATTAAGAGGAGAAATTATAATCAAAACGACTTCGTTTATCGAGATCGGTTGAGTTTTGACGAAGTTATGCGAATTCCAAATTTAAAAAAATGAAAGGGGGGGGGGGTACGCTACAAATGGACTATTTTCAAAAAAATTTAAATTGCCTAAATAAACAAAATGAAGACACCAAATCAATTAAGAGGAGAGATTATAATCACAACGACTTTGTTTATCGAAATCGGTTGAGTTTTGATGAAGATATTCGAATTCCAAATTTAAAAAAAATGAAAAGGGGGGAGTTCGCTACAAATTGACTATTTTCAAAAAAATTTAAATTGCCTAAATAAACAAAATGAAGACACCAAATCAATTAAGAGGAGAAATTATAATCAAAACGACTTCGTTTATCAAAATCGGTTGAGTTTTGACAAAGTTATGCGAATTCCAAATTTAAAAAAAAATGAAAAGGGGGAGTACGCTACAAATTGACTATTTTCAAAAAAATGTAAATTGCCTAAATAAACAAAATGAAGACACCAAATCAATTAAGAGGAGAAATTATAATCAAAACGACTTCGTTTATCGAAATCGGTTGAGTTTTGACGAAGTTATGCGAATTCCAAAGTTAAAAAAAATGATAAGGGGGGAGTACGCTACAAATTGACTATTTTCAAAAAAATGTAAATTGCCTAAATAAACAAAATAAAGACACCAAATCAATTAAGATGAGAAATTATAATCAAAACGACTCGTTTATCGAAATCGGTTGAGTTTTGACGAAGATATGCGAATTCCAAATTTAAAAAAAATGAAAAGGGGGAAGTACGCTACAAATTGACTATTTTCAAAAAAATTTAAATTGCATAAATAAACAAAATGAAGACACCAAATCAATTAAGAGGAGAAATTATAATCAAAACGACTTCGTTTATCGAAATCGGTTGAGTTTTGACGAAAATATGCGAATTCCAAATTTAAAAACATGAAAAGGGGGGGGTACGCTACAAATTGACTATTTTCAAAAAAATTTAAATTGCCTAAATAAACAAAATGAAGACACCAAATCAATTAAGAGGAGAAATTATAATCAAAACGACTTCGTTTATCGAAATCGGTTGAGTTTTGACGAAGATATGTGAGTTCCAAATTTAAAAAAAATGAAAGGGGGGGGGGGTACGCTACAAATTGACTATTTTCAAAAAAATTTAAATTGCCTAAATAAACAAAATGAAGACACCAAATCAATTAAGAGGAGAAATTATAATCAAAACGACTTCGTTTATCGAAATCGGTTGAGTTTTGACGAAGTTATGCGAATTCCAAATTTAAAAAAATGAAAGTGGGGGGGGTACGCTAAAAATTGACTATTTTCAAAAAAATTTAAATTGCCTAAATAAACAAAATGAAGACACCAAATCAATTAAGAGGAGAAATTATAATCAAAACGACTTCGTTTATCAAAATCGGTTGAGTTTTGACAAAGTTATGCGAATTCCAAATTTAAAAAAAAATGAAAAGGGGGGAGTACGCTACAAATTGACTATTTTCAAAAAAATTTAAATTGCCTAAATAAACAAAATGAAGACACCAAATCAATTAAGAGGAGAAATTATAATCAAAACGACTCGTTTATCGAAATCGGTTGAGTTTTGACGAAGATATGCGAATTCCAAATTTATAAAAAAATGAAAAGGGGGGAGAACGCTACAAATTGACTATTTTCAAAAAAATTTAAATTGCCTAAATAAACAAAATGAAGACACCAAATCAATTAAGAGGAGAAATTATAATCAAAACGACTTCGTTTATCGAAATCGGTTGAGTTTTGACGAAGATATGTGAATTCCAAATTTAAAAAAAATGAAAAGGGGGGAGTACGCTACAAATTGACTATTTTCAAAAAAATTTAAATTGCCTAAATAAACAAAATGAAGACATCAAATCAATTAAGAGGAGAGATTATAATCACAACGACTTTGTTTATCGAAATCGGTTGAGTTTTGATGAAGATATTCGAATTCCAAATTTAAAAAAAAATGAAAAGGGGGGAGTACGCTACAAATTGACTATTTTCAAAAAAATTTAAATTGCCTAAATAAACAAAATGAAGACACCAAATCAATTAAGAGGAGAAATTATAATCAAAACGACTTCGTTTATCAAAATCGGTTGAATTTTGACAAAGTTATGCGAATTCCAAATTTAAAAAAAAATGAAAAGGGGGAGTACGCTACAAATTGACTATTTTCAAAAAAATGTAAATTGCCTAAATAAACAAAATGAAGACACCAAATCAATTAAGAGGAGAAATTATAATCAAAACGACTTCGTTTATCGAAATCGGTTGAGTTTTGACGAAGTTATGCGAATTCCAAAGTTAAAAAAAATGATAAGGGGGGAGTACGCTACAAATTGACTATTTTCAAAAAAATGTAAATTGCCTAAATAAACAAAATGAAGACACCAAATCAATTAAGATGAGAAATTATAATCAAAACGACTCGTTTATCGAAATCGGTTGAGTTTTGACGAAGATATGCGAATTCCAAATTTAAAAAAAATGAAAAGGGGGAAGTACGCTACAAATTGACTATTTTCAAAAAAATTTAAATTGCATAAATAAACAAAATGAAGACACCAAATCAATTAAGAGGAGAAATTATAATCAAAACGACTTCGTTTATCGAAATCGGTTGAGTTTTGACGAAGATATGTGAGTTCAAAATTTAAAAAAAATGAAAGGGGGGGGGTACGCTACAAATTGACTATTTTCAAAAAAATTTAAATTGCCTAAATAAACAAAATGAAGACACCAAATCAATTAAGAGGAGAAATTATAATCAAAACGACTTCGTTTATCGAAATCGGTTGAGTTTTGACGAAGTTATGCGAATTCCAAATTTAAAAAAAATGAAAAGGGGGGAGTACGCTACAAATTGACTATTTTCAAAAAAATTTAAATTGCCTAAATAAACAAAATGAAGACACCAAATCAATTAAGAGGAGAAATTATAATCAAAACGACTTCGTTTATCGAAATCGGTTGAGTTTTGACAAAGTTATGCGAATTCCAAATTTAAAAAAAAATGAAAAGGGGGGAGTACGCTACAAATTGACTATTTTCAAAAAAATTTAAATTGCCTAAATAAACAAAATGAAGACACCAAATCAATTAAGAGGAGAAATTATAATCAAAACGACTCGTTTATCGAAATCGGTTGAGTTTTGACGAAGATATGCGAATTCCAAATTTATAAAAAAATGAAAAGGGGGGAGAACGCTACAAATTGACTATTTTCAAAAAAATTTAAATTGCCTAAATAAACAAAATGAAGACACCAAATCAATTAAGAGGAGAAATTATAATCAAAACGACTTCGTTTATCGAAATCGGTTGAGTTTTGACGAAGATATGTGAGTTCAAAATTTAAAAAAAATGAAAAGGGGGAGTACGCTACAAATTGACTATTTTCAAAAAAATTTAAATTGCCTAAATAAACAAAATGAAGACATCAAATCAATTAAGAGGAGAGATTATAATCACAACGACTTTGTTTATCGAAATCGGTTGAGTTTTGATGAAGATATTCGAATTCCAAATTTAAAAAAAATGAAAAGGGGGGAGTACGCTACAAATTGACTATTTTCAAAAAAATTTAAATTGCCCAAATAAACAAAATGAAGACACCAAATCAATTAAGAGGAGAAATTATAATCAAAACGACTTCGTTTATCGAAATCGGTTGAGTTTTGACAAAGTTATGCGAATTCCAAATTTAAAAAAAAATGAAAAGGGGGGGGGGGTACGCTACAAATTGACTATTTTCAAAAAAAATTTAAATTGCCTAAATAAACAAAATGAAGACACCAAATCAATTAAGAGGAGAAATTATAATCCCAACGACTTTGTTTATCGAAATCGGTTGAGTTTTGACAAAGTTATGCGAATTCCAAATTTAAAAAAAAATGAAAAGGGGGGGGGGGTACGCTACAAATTGACTATTTTCAAAAAAAATTTAAATTGCCTAAATAAACAAAATGAAGACACCAAATCAATTAAGAGGAGAAATTATAATCACAACGACTTCGTTTATCGAAATCGGTTGAGTTTTGATGAAGATATTCGAATTCCAAATTTAAAAAAAATGAAAAGGGGGGAGTACGCTACAAATTGACTATTTTCAAAAAAAATTTAAATTGCCTAAATAAACAAAATGAAGACACCAAATCAATTAAGAGGAGAAATTATAATCACAACGACTTCGTTTATCGAAATCGGTTGAGTTTTGACGAAGATATGCGAATTCCAAATTTAAAAAAAATGAAAAGGGGGGAGTACGCTACAAATTGACTATTTTCAAAAAAATTTAAATTGCCTAAATAAACAAAATGAAGACACCAAATCAATTAAGAGGAGAAATTATAATCACAACGACTTTGTTTATCGAAATCGGTTGAGTTTTGATGAAGATATTCGAATTCCAAATTTAAAAAAAATGAAAAGGGGGGAGTACGCTACAAATTGACTATTTTCAAAAAAATTTAAATTGCCTAAATAAACAAAATGAAGACACCAAATCAATTAAGAGGAGAAATTATAATCAAAACGACTTCGTTTATCGAAATCGGTTGAGTTTTGACGAAGTTATGCGAATTCCAAATTTAAAAAAAATGAAAAGTGGGGAGTACGCTACAAATTGACTATTTTCAAAAAAATGTAAATTGCCTAAATAAAAAAAATGAAGACACCAAATCAATTAAGAGGAGAAATTATAATCACAACGACTTTGTTTATCGACATCGGTTGAGTTTTGATGAAGATATTCGAATTCCAAATTTAAAATAAATGAAAAGGGGGGAGTACGCTACAAATTGACTATTTTCAAAAAAATTTAAATTGCCTAAATAAACAAAATGAAGACACCAAATCAATTAAGAGGAGAAATTATAATCAAAACGACTTCGTTTATCGAAATCGGTTGAGTTTTGACGAAGATATGCGAATTCAAATTTAAAAAAAATGAAAAGTGGGGAGTACGCTACAAATTGACTATTTTCAAAAAAATTTAAATTGCCTAAATAAACAAAATGAAGACACCAAATCAATTAAGAGGAGAAATTATAATCACAACGACTTCGTTTATCGAAATCGGTTGAGTTTTGACGAAGATATTCGAATTCCAAATTTAAAAAAAATGAAAAGGGGGGAGTACGCTACAAATTGACTATTTTCAAAAAAATTTAAATTGCCTAAATAAACAAAATGAAGACACCAAATCAATTAAGAGGAGAAATTATAATCACAACGACTTTGTTTATCGAAATCGGTTGAGTTTTGATGAAGATATTCGAATTCCAAATTTAAAAAAAATGAAAAGGGGGGAGTACGCTACAAATTGACTATTTTCAAAAAAATTTAAATTGCCTAAATAAACAAAATGAAGACACCAAATCAATTAAGAGGAGAAATTATAATCAAAACGACTTCGTTTATCGAAATCGGTTGAGTTTTGACGAAGATATGTGAGTTCAAAATTTAAAAAAAATGAAAAGGGGGGAGTACGCTACAAATTGACTATTTTCAAAAAAATTTAAATTGCCTAAATAAACAAAATGAAGACACCAAATCAATTAAGAGGAGAGATTATAATCACAACGACTTTGTTTATCGAAATCGGTTGAGTTTTGATGAAGATATTCGAATTCCAAATTTAAAAAAAATGAAAAGGGGGAGTACGCTACAAATTGACTATTTTCAAAAAAATTTAAATTGCCTAAATAAACAAAATGAAGACACCAAATCAATTAAGAGGAGAAATTATAATCACAACGACTTCGTTTATCGAAATCGGTTGAGTTTTGATGAAGATATTCGAATTCAAAATTTAAAAAAAATGAAAAGGGGGAGTACGCTACAAATTGACTATTTTCAAAAAAATTTAAATTGCCTAAATAAACAAAATGAAGACACCAAATCAATTAAGAGGAGAAATTATAATCACAACGACTTCGTTTATCGAAATCGAGTTGAGTTTTGATGAAGATATTCGAATTCCAAATTTAAAAAAAATGAAAAGAGGGGGAGTGACGCGTACAACGATTGACTATTTTCAAAAAAATTTAAATTGCCTCAAATAAACAAAATGAAGACACCAAATCAATTAAGAGGAGAAATTATAATCAAAACGACTTCGTTTATCGAAATCGGTTGAGTTTTGACAAAGATATGCGAATTCCAAATTTAAAAAAAATGAAAAGGGGGGAGTACGCTACAAATTGACTATTTTCAAAAAAATTTAAATTGCCTAAATAAACAAAATGAAGACACCAAATCAATTAAGAGGAGAAATTATAATCACAACGACTTTGTTTATCGAAATCGGTTGAGTTTTGACAAAGATATGCGAATTCCAAATTTTAAAAAATGAAAAGGGGGGGGGGGTACGCTACAAATTGACTATTTTCAAAAAAATTTAAATTGCCTAAATAAACAAAATGAAGACACCAAATCAATTAAGAGGAGAAATTATAATCAAAACGACTTCGTTTATCGAAATCGGTTGAGTTTTGATGAAGATATTCGAATTCCAAATTTAAAAAAAATGAAAAGGGGGGAGTACGCTACAAATTGACTATTTTAAAAAAATTTAAATTGCCCAAATAAACAAAAATGAAGACACCAAATCAATTAAGAGGAGAAATTATAATCAAAACGACTTCGTTTATCGAAATCGGTTGAGTTTTGACAAAGTTATGCGAATTCCAAATTTAAAAAAATGAAAAGGGGGGGGGGGGGTACGCTACAAATTGACTATTTTCAAAAAATTTAAATTGCCTAAATAAACAAAATGAAGACACCAAATCAATTAAGAGGAGAAATTATAATCAAAACGACTTCGTTTATCGAAATCGGTTGAGTTTTGACAAAGATATGCGAATTCCAAATTTAAAAAAAATGAAAAGGGGGGAGTACGCTACAAATTGACTATTTTCAAAAAAATTTAAATTGCCTAAATAAACAAAATGAAGACACCAAATCAATTAAGAGGAGAAATTATAATCAAAACGACTTCGTTTATCGAAATCGGTTGAGTTTTGACAAAGATATGCGAATTCCAAATTTAAAAAAAATGAAAAGGGGGGGGTACGCTACAAATTGACTATTTTCAAAAAAATTTAAATTGCCTAAATAAACAAAATGAAGACACCAAATCAATTAAGAGGAGAGATTATAATCACAACGACTTCGTTTATCGAAATCGGTTGAGTTTTGATAAAGATATTCGAATTCCAAATTTAAAAAAAATGAAAAGGGGGGAGTACGCTACAAATTGACTATTTTCAAAAAAATTTAAATTGCCTAAATAAACAAAATGAAGACACCAAATCAATTAAGAGGAGAAATTATAATCAAAACGACTTCGTTTATCGAAATCGGTTGAGTTTTGACGAAGATATGCGAATTCCAAATTTAAAAAAAATGAAAAGTGGGGAGTACGCTACAAATTGACTATTTTCAAAAAAATGTAAATTGCCTAAATAAACAAAATGAAGACACCAAATCAATTAAGAGGAGAGATTATAATCACAACGACTTTGTTTATCGAAATCGGTTGAGTTTTGATGAAGATATTCGAATTCCAAATTTAAAAAAAATGAAAAGGGGGGAGTACGCTACAAATTGACTATTTTCAAAAAAATTTAAATTGCCTAAATAAACAAAATGAAGACACCAAATCAATTAAGAGGAGAAATTATAATCAAAACGACTTCGTTTATCGAAATCGGTTGAGTTTTGACGAAGTTATGCGAATTCCAAATTTAAAAAAAATGAAAAGGGGGAGTACGCTACAAATTGACTATTTTCAAAAAAATTTAAATTGCCTAAATAAACAAAATGAAGACACCAAATCAATTAAGAGGAGAAATTATAATCAAAACGACTTCGTTTATCGAAATCGGTTGAGTTTTGACGAAGTTATGCGAATTCCAAATTTAAAAAAAATGAAAAGGGGGGAGTACGCTACAAATTGACTATTTTCAAAAAAATTTAAATTGCCTAAATAAACAAAATGAAGACACCAAATCAATTAGAGGAGAAATTATAATCAAAACGACTTCGTTTATCGAAATCGGTTGAGTTTTGACGAAGTTATGCGAATTCCAAATTTAAAAAAATGAAAAGGGGGAGTACGCTACAAATTGACTATTTTCAAAAAAATTTAAATTGCCTAAATAAACAAAATGAAGACACCAAATCAATTAAGAGGAGAAATTATAATCAAAACGACTTCGTTTATCGAAATCGGTTGAGTTTTGACGAAGATATGCGAATTCCAAATTTAAAAAAAATGAAAAGGGGGGAGTACGCTACAAATTGACTATTTTCAAAAAAATTTAAATTGCCTAAATAAACAAAATGAAGACACCAAATCAATTAAGAGGAGAGATTATAATCACAACGACTTTGTTTATCGAAATCGGTTGAGTTTTGATGAAGATATTCGAATTCCAAATTTAAAAAAATGAAAAGGGGGGAGTACGCTACAAATTGACTATTTTCAAAAAAATTTAAATTGCCTAAATAAACAAAATGAAGACACCAAATCAATTAAGAGGAGAAATTATAATCAAAACGACTTCGTTTATCGAAATCGGTTGAGTTTTGACGAAGTTATGCGAATTCCAAATTTAAAAAAATGAAAAGGGGGAGTACGCTACAAATTGACTATTTTCAAAAAAATTTAAATTGCCTAAATAAACAAAATGAAGACACCAAATCAATTAAGAGGAGAAATTATAATCAAAACGACTTCGTTTATCGAAATCGGTTGAGTTTTGACGAAGATATGTGAGTTCAAAATTTAAAAAAAATGAAAAGGGGGGAGTACGCTACAAATTGACTATTTTCAAAAAAATTTAAATTGCCTAAATAAACAAAATGAAGACACCAAATCAATTAAGAGGAGAAATTATAATCAAAACGACTTCGTTTATCGAAATCGGTTGAGTTTTGACGAAGTTATGCGAATTCCAAATTTAAAAAAAAATGAAAAGGGGGAGTACGCTACAAATTGACTATTTTAAAAAAATTAAAATTGCCTAAATAAACAAAATGAAGACACCAAATCAATTAAGAGGAGAAATTATAATCAAAACGACTTCGTTTATCGAAATCGGTTGAGTTTTACAAAGATATGCGAGTTCAAATTAAAAAAAATGAAAAGGGGGGAGTACGCTACAAATTGACTATTTTCAAAAAAATTTAAATTGCCTAAATAAACAAAATGAAGACACCAAATCAATTAAGAGGAGAAATTATAATCAAAACGACTTCGTTTATCGAAATCGGTTGAGTTTTGACGAAGTTATGCGAATTCCAAATTTAAAAAAAATGAAAAGGGGGGGGGGGTACGCTACAAATTGACTATTTTCAAAAAAATTTAAATTGCCTAAATAAACAAAATGAAGACACCAAATCAATTAAGAGGAGAGATTATAATCACAACGACTTTGTTTATCGACATCGGTTGAGTTTTGACGAAGATATGCGAATTCCAAATTTAAAAAAAATGAAAAGGGGGGAGTACGCTACAAATTGACTATTTTCAAAAAAATTTAAATTGCCAAATAAACAAAATGAAGACACCAAATCAATTAAGAGGAGAAATTATAATCAAAACGACTTCGTTTATCGAAATCGGTTGAGTTTTGACGAAGATATGTGAGTTCAAAATTTAAAAAAAATGAAAAGGGGGGAGTACGCTACAAATTGACTATTTTAAAAAAATAGACATGCCTAAATAAACAAAATGAAGACCAAATCAATTGGGAAATAATCAAAACGACTTCGTTTATCGAAATCGGTTGAGTTTTGACGAAGATATGCGAATTCCAAATTTAAAAAAAATGAAAAGGGGGGGGTACGCTACAAATTGACTATTTTCAAAAAAAATTTAAATTGCCTAAATAAACAAAATGAAGACACCAAATCAATTAAGAGGAGAAATTATAATCAAAACGACTTCGTTTATCGAAATCGGTTGAGTTTTGACAAAGATATGCGAATTCCAAATTTAAAAAAAATGAAAAGGGGGGGGGTACGCTACAAATTGACTATTTTCAAAAAAATTTAAATTGCCTAAATAAACAAAATGAAGACACCAAATCAATTAAGAGGAGAAATTATAATCAAAACGACTTCGTTTATCGAAATCGGTTGAGTTTTGATAAAGTATGCGAATTCCAAATTTAAAAAAATGAAAAGGGGGGCGGTACGCTAAAATTGACTATTTTCAAAAAAATTTAAATTGCCTAAATAAACAAAATGAAGACACCAAATCAATTAAGAGGAGAAATTATAATCAAAACGACTTCGTTTATCGAAATCGGTTGAGTTTTGACGAAGTATGCGAATTCCAAATTTAAAAAAATGAAAAGGGGACGCTACAAATTGACTATTTTCAAAAAATTTAAATTGCCTAAATAAACAAAATGAAGACACCAAATCAATTAAGAGGAGAAATTATAATCAAACGACTTCGTTTATCGAAATCGGTTGAGTTTTACAAAGTTTGCGAATTCCAAATTAAAAAAGAAGGGGGGGGGGGGGTACGCTAAAATTGACTATTTCAAAAAAATTTAATTGCCTAAATAAACAAAATGAAGACACAACATCAATTAAGAGGAGAAATTATAATCGAAACGACTTCGTTTATCGAAATCGGTTGAGTTTTGACGAAGTTATGCGAATTCCAAATTTAAAAAAAATGAAAGGGGGAGTACGCTACAAATTGACTATTTTCAAAAAAATTTAAATTGCCTAAATAAACAAAATGAAGACACCAAATCAATTAAGAGGAGAAATTATAATCAAAACGACTTCGTTTATCGAAATCGGTTGAGTTTTGACGAAGTATGTGAGTTCAAAATTTAAAAAAAATGAAAAGGGGGAGTACGCTACAAATTGACTATTTTCAAAAAAATTTAAATTGCCTAAATAAACAAAATGAAGACACCAAATCAATTAAGAGGAGAAATTATAATCACAACGACTTCGTTTATCGAAATCGGTTGAGTTTTGACAAAGTTATGCGAATTCCAAATTTAAAAAAAAATGAAAAGGGGGGAGTACGCTACAAATTGACTATTTTCAAAAAAATTTAAATTGCCTAAATAAACAAAATGAAGACACCAAATCAATTAAGAGGAGAAATTATAATCAAAACGACTTTGTTTCATCGAAATCGGCTTGAGTTTTGACTAAAGATTATTCGAATTCCAAATTTAAAAAAATGGATGAAAGGGAGGGGGGGAGTACCCTACAAATTGACTATTTTCAAAAAAATTTAAATTGCCTAAATAAACAAAATGAAGACACCAAATCAATTAAGAGGAGAAATTATAATCACAACGACTTCGTTTATCGAAATCGGTTGAGTTTTGACAAAGTTATGCGAATTCCAAATTTAAAAAAAATGAAAAGTGGGGGGTACGCTACAAATTGACTATTTTCAAAAAAAATTTAAATTGCCTAAATAAACAAAATGAAGACACCAAATCAATTAAGAGGAGAGATTATAATCAAAACGACTTCGTTTATCGAAATCGGTTGAGTTTTGACGAAGATTATGTAGAATTCCAAAATTTAAAAGAAAATGAAGAATGGGGAGTACGCTACAAATTGACTATTTTCAAAAAAATTTAAATTGCCTAAATAAACAAAATGAAGACACCAAATCAATTAAGAGGAGAAATTATAATCAAAACGACTTCGTTTATCGAAATCGGTTGAGTTTTGACAAAGATATGCGAATTCCAAATTTAAAAAAAATGAAAAGGGGGGGGGGAGTACGCTACAAATTGACTATTTTCAAAAAAATTTAAATTGCCTAAATAAACAAAATGAAGACACCAAATCAATTAAGAGGAGAGATTATAATCACAACGACTTTGTTTATCGACATCGGTTGAGTTTTGATGAAGATATTCGAATTCCAAATTTAAAAAAAATGAAAAGGGGGGAGTACGCTAACAAATTGACTATTTTCAAAAAAATTTAAATTGCCTAAATAAACAAAATGATGACACCAAATCAATTAAGAGGAGAAATTATAATCAAAACGACTTCGTTTATCGAAATCGGTTGAGTTTTGACGAAGTTATGCGAATTCCAAATTAAAAAAAAATGAAAAGTGGGGAGTACGCTACAAATTGACTATTTTCAAAAAAATGTAAATTGCCTAAATAAACAAAATGAAGACACCAAATCAATTAAGAGGAGAAATTATAATCACAACGACTTTGTTTATCGAAATCGGTTGAGTTTTGATGAAGATATTCGAATTCCAAATTTAAAAAAAATGAAAAGGGGGGAGTACGCTACAAATTGACTATTTTCAAAAAAATTTAAATTGCCTAAATAAACAAAATGAAGACACCAAATCAATTAAGAGGAGAAATTATAATCAAAACGACTTCGTTTATCGAAATCGGTTGAGTTTTGACGAAGATATGCGAATTCACAAATTTAAAAAAAATGAAAAGGGGGGAGTACGCTACAAATTGACTATTTTCAAAAAAATTTAAATTGCCTAAATAAACAAAATGAAGACACTCAAATCAATTAAGAGGAGAGATTATAATCACAACGACTTTGTTTATCGAAATCGGTTGAGTTTTGATGAAGATATTCGAATTCCAAATTTAAAAAAAATGAAAAGGGGGGAGTACGCTACAAATTGACTATTTTCAAAAAAATTTAAATTGCCTAAATAAACAAAATGAAGACACCAAATCAATTAAGAGGAGAAATTATAATCAAAACGACTTCGTTTATCGAAATCGGTTGAGTTTTGACAAAGTTATGCGAATTCAAAATTTAAAAAAAATGAAAAGGGGGGGAGTACGCTACAAATTGACTATTTTCAAAAAAATTTAAATTGCCTAAATAAACAAAATGAAGACACCAAATCAATTAAGAGGAGAAATTATAATCAAAACGACTTCGTTTATCGAAATCGGTTGAGTTTTGACGAAGTTATGCGAATTCCAAATTAAAAAAAAATGAAAAGGTGGGGAGTACGCTACAAATTGACTATTTTCAAAAAAATGTAAATTGCCTAAATAAACAAAATGAAGACACCAAATCAATTAAGAGGAGAAATTATAATCAAAACGACTTCGTTTATCGAAATCGGTTGAGTTTTGACGAAGATATGTGAGTTCAAAATTTAAAAAAAATGAAAACGGGGGAGTACGCTACAAATTGACTATTTTCAAAAAAATTTAAATTGCCTAAATAAACAAAATGAAGACATCAAATCAATTAAGAGGAGAGATTATAATCACAACGACTTTGTTTATCGAAATCGGTTGAGTTTTGACGAAGTTGTGCGAATTCCAAATTTAAAAAAAATGAAGGGGGGGGGGGGGGGGGGTACGCTACAGATCGGCTATTTTCAAAAAAATTTTTAATTGCCTAAATAAACAAAATGATGACACCAAATCAATTAAGAGGAGAAATTATAATCAAAACGACTTCGTTTATCGAAATCGGTTGAGTTTTGACGAAGTTATGCGAATTCCAAATTTAAAAAAAATGAAAGGGGGGGGGGGGGTACTACAAATTGACTATTTTCAAAAAAATGTAGAAATTGCCTAAATATGCAAAATGAAGACACCAAATCAATTAAGAGGAGAAATTATAATCACAACGACTTTCGTTTATCAGAAATCGGTTGAGTTTTGACGAAGTTATGCGAATTCCAAATTTAAAAAAAAATGAAAAGGGGGGAGTACGCTACAAATTGACTATTTTCAAAAAAAATTTAAATTGCCTAAATAAACAAAAAATGAAGACACCAAATCAATTAAGAGGAGAAATTATAATCAAAACAACTTCGTTTATCAGAAATCCGGTTGAGTTTTGATAAAGTTATTCGAATTCCAAATTTAAAAAAAATGAAGAGTGGGGTAACTACAAATTGAGCTATTTTCAAAAAAATTTAAATTGCCTAAATAAACAAAAATGAAGACACCAAATCAATTAAGAGGAGGAATTATAATCAAAACGACGAACATCGTTTATCGAAATCGGTTGAGTTTTGACAGAGCATATGCGAGTTCAAAGTTTAAAAAAATGGATGGGGGGGGGGGGGGGGGGGTACGCTACAAGTTGACTGTTTTCAAAAAAATGTACGTTGCCACAAATAAACAACGTAGAAGACTTACCAAATCAGTTGGAGAGGAGAAATCATAATCACAACGACTTCGTTTATCGACATCGGTTGTGTTTTGACGAAGTTATGCGAATTCCAAACAATTAAAATGGATGGGGGGGGGGGGGGGGGGTACGCGCTCACAAATTGACTATTTTCAAAAAAAATTTTTAATTGCCTAAATAAACAAAAATGAAGACTCTCAAATCAATAAAGAGGAGAAATTACAGTCAAAACGACTTCGTTTATCGAAATCGGTTGAGTTTTGACAGAGTTGTGCGAATTCAAATTTCAAAAAAATGTAAGAAGCGGGAGTAGCGGCCCGCCGTGAAATCAGGGCTTGACAATTTGTACAAAAATTGTAAATTGCCTAAATAACCAAAAATGAAGACACCAAATCAATTAAGAGGAGAAATTATAATCAAAACGACTTCGTTTATCGAAATCGGTTGTGAGTTTTTTGACGAAGCTATGCGAATTCCAAATTTAAAAAAAATAGAAAAGGGGGAGTTTACGCTACAAATTGACTATTTTCAAAAAAATTTAAATTGCCTAAATAAACAAAATGAAGACACCAAAATCAATTAAGAGGAGAAATTATAATCAAAACGACTCCGTTTATCGAAATCGGTTGAGTTTTGACGAGACCAATAGGAATTCCAAATTTAAAAAAAAAATGAAAAGTGGGAGTACGGTACAAATTGACTATTTTCAAAAAAATTTAAATTGCCTAAATAAACAAAATGAAGACACCAAATCAATTAAGAGGAGAAATTATAATCAAAACGACTTCGTTTATCGAAATCGGTTGAGGTTTTGACGAAGATATTCGAATTCCAAATTTAAAAAAAATGAAAAGGGGGAGTACGCTAAAAATTGACTATTTTCAAAAAATTTAAAATTGCCTAAATAAACAAAATGAAGACACCAAATCAATTAGAGGAGAAATTATAATCAAAACGACTTCGTTTATCGAAATCGGTTGAGTTTTGACGAAGTTATGCGAATTCCAAATTAAAAAAAAATGAAAAGTGGGGAGTACGCTACAAATTGACTATTTTCAAAAAAATGTAAATTGCCTAAATAAACAAAATGAAGACACCAAATCAATTAAGAGGAGAGATTATAATCACAACGACTTTGTTTATCGACATCGGTTGAGTTTTGATGAAGATATTCGAATTCCAAATTTAAAAAAAATAAATGAAAAGGGGGGAGTACGCTAAAAATTGACTATTTTCAAAAAAATGTAAATTGCCTAAATAAACAAAATGATGACACCAAATCAATTAAGAGGAGAAATTATAATCAAAACGACTTCGTTTATCGAAATCGGTTGAGTTTTGACGAAGTTATGCGAATTCCAAATTTAAAAAAAATGAAAAGTGGGGAGTACGCTACAAATTGACTATTTTCAAAAAAATTTAAATTGCCTAAATAAACAAAATGAAGACACCAAATCAATTAGAGGAGAAATTATAATCAAAACGACTTCGTTTATCGAAATCGGTTGAGTTTTTGACGAAGTTATGCGAATTCCAAATTTAAAAAAAATGAAAAGGGGGAGTACGCTACAAATTGACTATTTTCAAAAAAATGTAAATTGCCTAAATAAACAAAATGAAGACACCAAATCAATTAAGAGGAGAAATTATAATCAAAACGACTTCGTTTATCGAAATCGGTTGAGTTTTGACGAAGTTATGCGAGTTCAAAATTTAAAAAA